>JAAOMT010000627.1:265356-357112 GCA_016748015.1 Geosiphon pyriformis | reverse complement strand
TGTAGAAGAGTTGACTTTCACAGCAAAGTAACTACACATTTTTAGTGAGCTTCCAGACAAGCAATTCCTGGGAAAGAGTTGACATTTACTACAACATAACTACATAAAGCAACTGGCACGGAATTGGCTATTCCACTTATAAGCCCAGCAAGTTCAAATTATAGGAGATAATTTGAAGATAAATTCAGTTACTGGAGGTTCAACCACATCCAGAAAACGTGAATTCACAGCAAATAAGTATCAACAACATTACAGAAAAGAGACCAAAAACCTCCGGTAACAACAGAAACAAAGTTAAGACCTGACATCAAACTTTGGATTATGAACAAGTTTGAGAGAATATGTGTCTTTTCATTTAGTTTGGATAAAAGATTTTTTGGTGCTGGGGTAGCTATTATCATGAACAGTTCTTTGGCTCGTCATGTTTCTAAGATTGAGGACATTTCTGGTCAGATTATTTCAGTACAGCTTCTCTTTAAAGACAAGTTTTCTGTTATAGTTTTGGGCTTGTATGCTGGTGCTTCTACTGCAAACAGGTTTGATTAGGCTTCAGAAATCAATTTTTTTATTGCTAAGGCTGTTAATTCTAGCACATTTGTAATGCTTGGTGAGAATTTTAATGAAAATAGCTCTAGGAAAAGTGCAAGCTTCAAGTTTTGCTCAGATCTTGGTTTGGTTAATTCTTTTGCTGGGTATTTACTTGTCAATGCTTCTACCTGGAACAACTCAAAGAGTGTTGAAAGGGTTATTGATTTTATTTTTGTAAGTAAAAGTCTGTCTTTTATGGTGGTTGGTCATCAGATTGAACCTGCTTCTGATTTCTTCAATACTAATCACAGTGTTGTTTTGGTCTCAATTGGCTTGGGTGGTCTACTGGATACTAGCCTTAATAGTGAATGTAAGCAAGCTAATAGGGATAGGTAGAAATTCAAAATCAAAAATGTTGGTGTTGAGAAGTGGTTATATTTCAGAAAATGCTTACTGAACAGATTTTTGGTTAAATCTGCCAAGTTTAATAGTGCAAAAGTTGATGGGAATTTGGATACTATGTGGGCAATCCTTAAAAACGTGGTGGTTGGGGCCACTGATAAAATGTTTTCTAGATACTGGTTTAGTAAGTTTAATTGCTTGAGAAATAAACATTTGTCAAAATTTTTCAAACTGGAATTGTTGGTAGCTAAGCTGATGAAGTGTTTAAGATTATCTGGTAGTTCTGAGGCTAATTGCTTAATCAGAGCTTGGTCTATTGTTGATGAGAAAGAGGCTTCTAATTTGTGAAACATGATTAATGATAGTGCAAGTTTGGACTCTATTTTACATCATTTGTCAAATATCAAAAAAAAGTACTGCAGGTCCAAATATTTTGAGTCTAAAGTTGCAAAAGATATACTTATTAGAAAGGCAATTGAGAAATACATGGAGAACTTTTATTCCAATAAAGAGCAGATGATCAGAAGTGTTTTGGAGTGTCTATTTTACAAAATAGTGCTTGAATATTTAATTGTTAATGATAATCTGATACTATTGCCTAATGAGGTTAAGTCCATGGTTAATAATATTATGGAAGAATGGATGAAAAAACATGCAATCTCCAACTTCATACCTACTCAATAGTCTAGTCAGTATGCTCCTTTGGATTATGTTAATAACAATGCTTTTTGTGATGTTATAAGTAATATCAGTTCTGGTGAGTTTTTTCAAGTGATCAAAAGTTTGTTTGACAAGAAAGCTGCAGATCTCTCTGGCATTCCTAATGAGCTTTAAAAACATAGTAATGAACTGGTTCTGAGTGGTTTGCTGAATATTATTAATGCTTATTTGGTCTTTGGTACTGTACCTGTACAATAGAAGCATGCTTAAGTTTCCATGATACTAAAACTGTATGATTGGGAAGGAACTCTTACTAATACCAGACCAATTGCTTTAATTAAGACAGCCTGGAAGATACTCTCCAAAATTTTATTTAACAGAATCTCTTCAGCATGCAATAAGTTTGATGTGTTACATGATGATAACTTCTCAGTCTTAAAAGAAACATCTACTCAGACTCCAATTTTTGCTGTTGGTTTGATTGTTAAAGATACACTAAAAAAGAATAGGGAGTTATGGCTGGTTTTTCAGGATATGCAAAAAGGGTATGACTCTATTGGATGACTTTACATGTTGAACAGTTTAACCAAAATTAAGATGTGTCTCCGTTTTATTAAGTTCTTTGGTAGCATATACAATGGCCATATTAATCAAGTAATAACAGATTTTGGGCTAACATAAAGTTATGTTGTCCATGATGGTCTTGATCAAGAAGAAGTCTTTTTACCATTATTGTGAAAGATTTTTTATGATTCTTTGCTCTGCAAAGTCAAAAAACATGAAAAATTATATGAATACAGATTGGACTTAAAGTTTTTCACTAAATCTGGCAGGCAGGATCCCAAGGGTGGGCAGACTTCATTTCTGGCAGCTGGGGTCTTTGTAGATAATACTATTTGAATTGGTAATAACAGAACTGCTACTCAGAATATTCTGGATATAGTTAGCGAGTTCTTTCAGGTCAATGACATTTCAATCAACACAGATAAGACAGTAGTCATACCAATCAACCAGAAAGTGGAGTGCTCTCAGCTGCAGATTAGTGGGTCCAATATTTTGATTGCTAAGAAGAATAAATCTCACAGATATTTGGGAATTTTTTTGTCTATGAATGGTTTTTTCAAATCCAGTCTGAATAAGACCCATTTAGACATTAGGTTTTTTATGAATATAGTTTTGAGAAAAGCTGTTTTAGACAAACCATTTTTGTATTTAGTGTCTGTGATACTTCAGCCTATAGTTTACTACAGAATTCAATTCACTTATGTGTTGCTAGATGTGTGCAAAAAATGGGACAGGTTATTAAGGAAAAGTTTAAAGCTCAAAGCTAACTTATCCAGAGACTTTCCCAATGAGGCTTTGTATTATTCTGAGTTCTATAGTTTGAAGTCATTTGGTCAAGTGCAGGCAGAATGCTTGCTGGCTAATTTGGTTAATTTTGCCAACTCAAAGGGTGTTCTTAGCAGACTGTTTGAACACAGGGCTATAGATCTATAGACCATCAGTTGGATGCCTGGCAACCCCTTAGTTTTCCAGTTATATTGTCAATTAATTCCACAAACTGCTTTTTGGCTGATATGACCAACATATTAGTGTCATGTGGATCTTTCTTAATCAATAACATCTCTAATGTTTTTCAATCTGGCATCAGTGTTTCTGTTGTAGATGTATTAGGTGTTGAAGGCTACTTGAGTGTAGTTAAGTTATTGCAAAAGTTTGGCATTGTCTTTGTGAACCAGCTTCTGAACTGTCATAGTGTATGCTTCAAGTGGTGCACATTTTGCAAATAGAAGAGATTGGATCCCAGAGACTGCATTCCTGATTGGTTTGTCTCTACAGTCAAATTTATTGAGGACAGTGGTTTGATTGGTGGTGATGCTGTAGATTGTTGTTCTGCTTTGAGTGGGTTTTTGTACAATTTTGAGTTTGCTAATGATCGTCTCATACAGTTTGGATCTGGTATTATAGATATTTATACTGATGGCTTAGTCAAGAGTTTGGGGTTTATGTGTGCTTGTGATTGTGCCGCTGTTTACTTTCCATGTGTCAACCTAAATGTAGGTGTTAGGGTTTGTGGTCTGCTGTTTTCAACTCTTACAGAACTGCAGACCATTGTTCTCATTTTGGACTGCATTCCTGATTTGAGCTTTGTGGTCTTATACACAGATAGCTAGGCTTTTTTGGATATGTGTTCTTCTTTGGACCATTTTGTTGACCCTGACTTTCACAAAAAGTACTGGATTGAGAAGGAACACATCTGTTTTATTGTTGCTTCTAAGAATCTGTCAGTTGTTTGAGTCAAGGTCAAGAGTCACTCTGGGATTGTTGGTAATGAGTGTGCAAACTTTTTTGTGGATGTTGCCATTAGTTCAAAGTTTGTGCTGCTTGTTAGTATGATGCATTGCTTTCTTGCTGTTGAAGACAGGCCTGTCTCTGGTAATGCTCATCACTTTGTAAGGCATCTTTTCAATGCTGTTAATTTTGTTAGATGGGAATTTAGGTGTGCAAGATATGCTGTGGATCTTAGTCTTAATGTGTGTTTTAATATGTGCTGAACATTCAAAGTTTGGCATCCAAATAGTAGTATTCACTTAGGCTTTTTTAGCTCTGGCTCTACAGCACTCAGGTCTTATTTTATAAAGACCCTACACTATTGGCTGTCTATTGCAAAAAGAAAAAGATTATACAAGTTGAGTTATTCTAGCATTTTGTGCATCCATTGTGGTTTGACTGATGATTTTGATCATGTATTTTTATGTGAAAAAAACTTTGATGCCAGGAAGAAGTTGATTTCTAATATGGTTAGTGCTTGGGCCATTGTGCTGGGTGTTGGCTATGCTAGATGCACTGTGGTTCAATCCCTGCATATAGTTAAATTGTCTGATCACTTATATATAGCTTTAGCCAAGGGTTTTGTGGTAAAAAATTAGGTAAATAACACTATGAGTATGTTGGGTTCTGGGTTTGATAGAGGGTCATTAGTCATTAACATGGTCTGTGACTTTGCTGAAAGCCACAGATCTATTATTTAGGTGTTAAATGCCAGGCTGAAAGTATATTATGAAAAGCATGACTTTTTGCCAAGGAATGAATCTGTGATATCAGCCATTTTTGAATTGGTCTTTTGGTAGTTTTATAAGGAGATTTGTGATTTTGGCATCAAATTAGGTATTCATGTGTGTTTTGGCTTGCATCCTGAGTTGGCAAGTATGTATTTTGGTTTTCTGCATGACTTCCCTGTAGTAGGTAGTTTAGGTGTATAGTGTTGTTTTGACTGATCCAAGTAACTGGTTACATATAGAAAAAGCATGAGCCATGCTTAATTTAGAATCCTGTTTAATCTTATGTACTTAGGTAGTGGTTGGGCTGTACTTATTACTTAATAAAAAAAAAAAAAAACAGATTATTTTAACATTAAAAAATCAGTTTAATTTAATTTAGCAAATTTTATTATGGTTTTTTGTTATAATTTAATAAATTGCAATTAAATTAATATTATTTGACCAAGCTAAAACAAATATTTTTTTAAATGTATTTATAAAAATTTTCATTATTATTACAATTTAATTTAATTTAATTTTTTGTTTTTTAAGATTGTTATTTACTTAAATTTTTTTTTAGTAATTAATAAAACAGTCTTATTAAAACTTTTTTTAATATAAATATAGATATAATAATATTTTTAAATTTTAAAAAAATAATACTATCTAAATTTTTTTTTAATAATCTGCATTTTTATTATTGCTGATTTGTTTTCTATTACAAATAAATTAATATTTAAAATATAGAATTTATTAACAAATACTTTTATAAAAATTTTTATAATCTTGAAATCAATTTATTTATTTTTTAAAATTATAAAATTAAATACAGAAAAAATAATTTTTTTATTATTTATATTATTATTATACATATTAATAAGAAGGTTAATTATTAAATTATTATTAAATTTTTTTGTTTTAGATTAGTTTTACTTTTATTATTTGTCTTATAATTACTATTAACCAAAAAGTTGTAAAATTATCAACTAAAATTATAATAAAATTAAATTTATAATTTAATAATATTATTTAAGCTTAAAATTTGTTGATAAAAAATAAATATATTATTTTAATATAAATAACAACAAAATAATTTTAATTAATTATACACAATATATATTTAACAATTTTTTTTTTAGATTAATTTTATATAATTAAAACCACAATTTTTAAAACAAGCCAAATTTAATTTAATTTAAACTAAATTTATTTTTTTAAAAACTAAAATTATGTAATAAATTTATGTTTAAATTTTTTTAAATTTAAAACAAATTATATCATATTTAATTTTATTATTTACAACAAAATTGTAATTAATAATACAAGTTTTTTTATTTATTTTGTCTAATAAATTTTTAAGATTATAAATAATAATATTTATTAATAAAATAAACAATAAAACTTTAAATTTAGTTTTTAATAATTAAAATTCTATTTATAATTTAATTATTAAATAAAATTTATTATATTAATAAAAAAACATTTATAAATCTTAATTGTTAATGTTAATTTAATTATATTATTCATATTATTTATAGAACAAAAATATTAAAGCATAAAAAATTATTTAATTATATTGGATTATTAAATTTAATATTTAGCTTAACTATAATCTAATATAATATATTTTTTTTTTATTTATTTAACGAGTGAGGTCCAAACGCGACTTAGTGCTATACATCATACAAATGATCTAAACTAGGTGCGAATCATGCGTTTTCTACATGTGACCAGCCACTCAGGCCAGTCAGGACTACACTATACATCTATATGCACAGAAACCAAATCTCCAATACCTGAAAAAAATGGACAAAACCTACGAAACCCGAAACCAACTTCAAAAGCCTCAGCCACTCCCAGCAATCTAACCACACCAGCCGAAAACACCTTAGACAAACCAGAAACTGAAACAAGAGTTGAGCTGTTACGCAGAATCAAACCGCACTTTTCCATAAACGCTCAGTGTCTGGCGCGGACCAACCAAATGTCGTCCCGAAATACAAGACAGAACCCATGCACAAAGCTCACAATTTTTTTAGTACCCTCATTAGAATCATTAAAAACCGAGACAGATTCATGAAACCACTTATCAAAAACAAAGCCTTTACACAGAGCAACACCAATTCCAACCTCAGAAACACAAGAAGCCAAAGCCTGTAAGACACAAAAAGAAGAATGAGACAGACCAAAAAGAGCCTTCCAAGCTGAAGCATGAGTGTCCAACAAACGAGCACGACCAACGGCATCCTGAGGACACGAAAAGACGTGATCTGAGGTCTCAACATTACCACAGAACAGACAGATTACACTGGGGTATCTTTTATCATACAAATGCTTGCGCACAGCAATAGAAAGCCGATGATAAAGAGCCTTCATAAAGTAAGTACGACAACTAGCCATGTGCATGCTGGTAAAACCGAATGCCAAGTGAGAATTAGGGTGCCACACCATAGAAGACTTAGACCAATTGATATTAGCGCGCAACCTATTATCCACGACACGAGAACCCACTCCGACCTCCCAATGAGCTCGATGGACTGACTGGAAAACATCATGAACAAAGTGTCTAGAATTACCAGAAACTGCCACACCACTAGCACACAGAAAACGTTCACTGACCAAATGAGGTAAGCACCAAGCAGAAAGAGCAGCATCTTTAGCAAGTGCATTAGCACAATCATTGCCTGAGACACCTGAATGACCCTTCACCTTGACCCAATTCACATCCAAATTTTTCCGACAAATGACAGTAGTAATGTGACGATGCTCAATCCAACAGCAGTTCCTGAAATCCGGACAAGCCAGTGACAATTCTGACCTACACGCATCTAAAGCAGCTTGGCTATCCGAGATCCGAGAACAAATCAACTGAACGAGAAAAAAAAACACACTCAAGGACCAAAGCTATGGCTTGCAGCTCCGTCAGAGTAAAAGAAACCAAACCAAACACCCCAACACCCAAACCCAAGTTAATGTCCTTAAAAAAAACAGCAGCACTTGCCCTTACGTCAACAGAGCCCAGACCAGAAAGAGATCCATCTGTATACACAGAAAGGCAGACAGCTCCAATGGTTGGCAAAGTGTCACAAACCACACCAAAATCATGAAAAAGACAAATGTCAGACACAGCATGACCATCCGCCAAAGAAGAACTTGAGGAGAGAGATACAACACCACCAAGAAAGTAAATGGAAAGATCAAACCAGAAAGAGACTAGGCCACGAGGGTCCAGCCTTTTCCAATGCTTGAAGGTTCTTCAACTAAAAACATCACTATTATGGTCACAAAGCTGTTCCACAAAAGCAATCTCATAATGCTTGAGCGAAGAGACACACTTGAAAAAACAGGAATCACCTAGAACCAAAGACATAGGAGTACCACACCAATGATGAAAAGCACAAGCCAAAGGGCCCCCCAAAGACAAATCACACCTGGAAAAAATATGAACCACACCAGCCAAAAAATTATTTGAGAGACTAACACCAATACGAGCCGGAAACATTAAGGGATGACGAGGATGCCAGCTGAGAACCTGGAGGTTATGAGACCTATGTGAAAACAAGCAACCCAAGACACCAGTGGAATTTGCAAAAGCAATAATAGAGGCTGATTTACTCTCAGCCTGGATTTGTTCGAAAGTCTTTAGATTGTACAGAGAGAGATGATGAAGAGCATCACTGGGGAAATCACGTGGCAACCCAGACTTGGACTTAAAGATCTTGTGTACCAACATGTCCCATTTACTACAAACACCCAAAGAAACAAAACTGAACTGAGTCCTGTAGCTGATGATAGAAAAAAAAACTGCAGACACCAAATATGCACACTGTTTGTCCGAAATCACCTTCCTCAAAACAAGATTCACAAAAAACCATACATCAGCCTGAGCTTTAGCCAAGCTAGGCTTCGAAAGACCCCCAGAAGACAAAAAAATACCCAAATAGTGATGAGATTCCCCTTTCCTGGCGATAGAAATAGGTGCACTACTGATAGTTAAACAAGAGTCCAACACCCGACAGTTGATAAGGATGGCTACTGTCTTGTTGTTATTCACAAAAATGTTATTGAACCTGAAAAACTCACTAGCAATATTCAGAATATGTTGTGTAGCAGTCTGGCTGCTACCAATCCAAATAGTATCATCGACGAAAGCACCAGCAGTGAGAAACAAAGTCAATCCAGCACGAGGATCTACTCGGCCTGTTTTAGAAACATAATGAGAATTCAACCTGTAGCCCCACACACTCTCCTGTCTCTTGACCTTGCACAAAAGCGAATCATAAAAAATACACCAGAGAAGAGGCGAGAAAACTTCACCCTGATCCAGCCCATCGTGGACACAATACCCATCAGTTAAACCAAAGTCAGTTATCACTCTGTTGACGTGACCATTGTGAATACTGCCAAAAAATCTAATAAATCTGTCACACATTTTGATCCTGATCAAACTCTTTTTAAAATGTTCTCAACCAACCGAGTCATAAGCCTTGTACATGTTCTGTAAAACCAGCCAAAGTTCACGGTTCTTCTCCAAGGCATTTTCAACCACAGAACTGACAGCAAAAATGGGAGACTGCGTCATCATATCTTTCAAAACTGAAAAATTGTCTCCATGAAGAACATTAAAAGTGCTGCAAGTCAAAGAGATCCTATCTGAAAGGATCTTGGAGAGAATCTTGCAGGCTGTTTCAATTAAAGCTATAGGATGGGTGTTCGTGAGAACTTCCTCTCATTCATATGGTTTAGGAATTATTGAGACCCAAGCTTCTCTCTAAGGCCCAAGAACCAACTCACCAACCAGACAGAAATTCAAGAGCACCAAAAGCATATCCAAAATAGATTTGTCACAATGTTTCCACAATTTGTTGGAGATACCAGAAAGACCAGCCGCTTTTCCATCAGGAAGATCTTTAACAACAGTTGACAACTCATCAAAACTGATCGAGCACATGACATCAGAGAAAGCACCATTGAACACGTAATCCAGAGGCCGAAATTGACGAACCCAATCCTCAGAGAAGTCAAACACCACCTCACGTTTTCTGGTCCATCCCTCCATAATTTCATTCACCTTGGACTTAACCAAATCGGGCTCCAAAATCAACTCTTCTTCTACAACCAGATGATTTAGGACCACCTTGCGAAAAGGACACTCCAAAACACTTCTAATGATGTGACCCTTGTTCAGCTCAAAACTCTCTATTCTCTTACCAATAGCCTGCTTGATCAAAGATTCTTCAGCACGCTTGGATTCCAAAAATTTCAAAGAACAGTATGATTTTTTTGCTTTGGCTAGCGCAGAACAAATAATATCAAAATTAGAACCTGAAAGAAACAGAGACTTAACCTCCGATGCACCAGGAGAGTCAAGTCTGTACCACACCTCCAACAAAGAAGCAAAACCATCACTCGAAGCCAAATGTGAGGCCTTAACCAACTTAGAAACCAGCAGCTCCAGTTTGTGAAACCTAGAAGAAGTCCTGGTAAACACGCCGTCAAAATCTTTGAACCATTTTTTCTTGAATGTACCACCTGCTAAAAGAACCATGATCTTGTGAACAATGTCTCACATAGTGTCCACATCTGAAAACCTCACTGCCACTTTAAAAGCATCTGAAAACATAGAAGCATTGACAGCTGAAGCATCCTTGAACTCCAACCACCTAGTATCATTGGCACCTTTGACGTTAAACTTCCAACAATCTCTATTCGCCTGCTTGCGAAAAGAAATCAAGCACGTATCCAAGAGCCTGCCCAAACCCAAATTCACTGAAACAGCTCAATGATCTGTGTTAAAATGCTCACTGACATTCAAAACCTTACAATGCACTATCACATTGACAAGACATGAGGAGACAAACACATAATCAATTACTTTTGTAACACCCCTAGAATTTTCCCAAGTGGACGTTTTCGCAGCTAGGCTACCAACTAAAGAATTGACCAGACCCAAATCAAAGCATCTTTTGAAACTTGCACTTTTATGAGAACCATCTTTAATAAAATCACCTCCGAGAATAACGAAAGAAGATTCATTAACAGCCTTTGCAATAAGAGAGTTAATCTCATCAGCCTGAAAAAACCGCACCACTGAAGAAGCGCCAGCGTAGAGCCCTAGAATTGACACCGAGAGCTTATTCTTGAAAAGCAATCTAACAGACAAGAGCTGGCCAGGCACTTCAGAAACTCTGCACACATGCCTTGCCAAAGAAGAGTCCATGACAACTGCCATACCACCACCCAGATAACTATAATCCAAACCAGAGAAAAACACCCGAACACCATCAAACTTGTTGGCAATCTAGGGATGAACCCTATCCTTCAACTTTGTCTCAGTAAAAATAGAAACCAAATTTCCCATGTCCTTGTGCCAACGAACTATATCTTCTTGTTTCGCAGGAATGTTCATGCCTTGAACATTACACATAGCAATCTTCCAAATAAAACAGGTCATTGAGAAGACAAGAAAACCGAAGAACCCAAACCAGAACACAACATATCCAGTCTTGCCAACACTGAGCCGACTGATGCATCCAAAGCCATCAACTTTGACTCCAAACCACCAACCTTGGCAGTTAGAACCTTCAAACTACTAGAACCAAAATCAGGATTGGCATCATCAATGGTAGGGCAAAGAGAAAAAGAGGCCACCAATGGAACGTCCAGTGCCATATTTAAATCCACGCATGAGGCCAGAGAAGCAGATGCAATGGGATGAGAGGCTAGAAAAGAAAACTCTGAAGAAACCACCTCAACACAACTCAGCTTCTTCGCAATGGCAGAAACTTGGTCTGCCAAAAGCTCCAAAGAGTGTTCCAAAATTGCCAACCGACTGCACAAACCAGAGATATCAGAAGGGAAGGATTCTACTGAGGCAAAACCCACACTGAAACTAGCACCAACAGAAAAAAGACCCGAAAAAACCACACGAGAGAAAGTGCCACTAGCAACTTGGACCCATGTCTTGCCACCAAAGGAAACTGGGTGAGTGATAAGAGCCTGTTTCCTCCTATATACATTAGCCAGATGAACCCGATCCTGAGAAGTTACCACCCACTTACTGTGAGCACCAGAATTCCCACCCATAGAACAAACATCAGAAACATGACCGAATTGTTTACACACTGCACAACAGGCCAAAAATAGACCAGCCCAATGCAAACTCACACCCTTGAAAACCAGAACCGAACCAATAGCAGCCAACTTAGATGCCTCACTCTCAAAACAGATCACAGCACACCGATCACAAATATATAAAGATGAATTCAGCCAATAAAACAAGTTTTCCCACCATAGGCCTCCACCAATGCAGACAAATCATGGACAGTGATGCCAACTGGAAGAGTGTAAAGCAATGCCTGATGCTGATCCTTAGATACCCACGTTTGTTTATCAACATTTGCCTTTGCCACACAAACAGAATCTTTTCCCATGAGCACAGACCATCTAACCACAACCAAATCAGCTATCTCAGATGATTCATATTCTACTAAGGCCTTTTGCCAAAGACCAATAAGCTGCACTTTGATTGAAATAATCTTGCCAAACTTGAAGAACACTGCCTCAATCGCCAATTTGGGAAGATTTACTGGGATTTCCTTGATGATCACCTCCCAATCCAAATGGCTGTTTACTTTTCTTAGATCATCATTTACCAAAATTTTTTCACTGATCACCATTTCCCTTGCCTTAATCAAACTTTTTTCAGATGTAAATGATGACTTTATTATTCCAGAAAATTTTGAGGGAGTTGAAGCCCCCCCAAAACCATCAACTTGATAAAAAATTTTTTTCACACAAATCAATTTATCACTAACAGTTTTCTCAGGAACAGCAGAAAGTTCAATATCCAATACAAAAGATTTCACCGAAATAAAACTCCAAATCTCCCGATCACGTGACATGACTGACAGCAACTAATTGGATCCATTGAACGTGCAAGGAGGGAGCTCCAAAACGTTGCCAGCACTGCCCACATCAACAAAAAAAGGCTGCTTAGGCGGGTGTTCAAATACATATGTTTTCATTTTCAAACCCTTTGGCATAGCATTACCCATTAGTTCGTCATCTCCGGAAGTGTCAGAATTGACGTAACTTGTTTCTTCCACAATTGTGTTCTTTATGTTCTCAACATCAGAAGTCCCGCCAACACTTGATTCCTCGCTGTCCATTTCGCTACTCCAAGATTTCTTCTGGTCATCAATGCCACCATATAGCATGTCCACAGGCAGAGGGCCAGCCGACGAATCCACAACAACACCAGAATCATCAGGTTTCTTCACTTTTTTGTAAGATAGACCACGAGCATAAACACTCTCAACGCATGCCTTTTTTTTAGTGCCAGAACGGGTCCCCACACCAGCTGAACCAGATGCTGACTCACCAGCAGAAGAGCCTACTGGATTCATTGTCACGAACAGAGGTGTATATAAAGAAATAACTGAAGGAAACAAAAGGGAATAAGAGAAAAGAAAGATATTTTTTTGACTACTTTATGCTTTCATTATGGTCAGGGGATCAACGAAAGAAAGAGTTTTTTTTATAATATATAATTTAATTTAAATATAGTTTATATATTTTTTATATGTAATTATACATAATTAAATTAAATGCTTTTAATTATAATTATTAATAAAATATCAACTTTTTTTTACTTTATTTTTTTCTTTTATTTTTGTTATTATGTTTTATTATTAAATTAATTAATTAAAAAATAAATACTAAAATTATAATATTAAAAGTTATTTAATAAAAAACACAAATTATAAGTATAGAATTAACTTATTAGAAGTTAAATACTTATTAAAAAAAATAAAAAACATCAGAATAAACTGATTATTATACCAAAAAATAAAAAATTAAATATTAAAAATTAAAATTTTTGTTTTTATACAAAAAACTCAAAACCAAAATTTTAAATTTACTAAAATTTATTAAAATTACCAATATTAAATTATAAAATATAATTTAATAAAATAATAGTCTTTTATTATTGTTTAATTAATTATAAATAAATTAATATAATTTTATTAAATCTAAACAAAACTAGAAAAACATTTTTTTTAAAAATCTTTTTAAAAATTATAATTTAATTTGATAATAAATTTGGTTTTTTAAAATTATTGTTTATAAAAATATTTTTATTTATAAGTAATATTATGATTTTAATTAAACTAAATTTTAATAATTTTCTGAAATTTTGAAAAAAAAGTTTTCTTAAAACTATTTATTAATAAAACCATTTTTTTGAGTTTTTTCTTTAATATAAATTAATATTTAAAATATTAAATTTCTTAATAACAGTTTTTGATTTTTTTAATAATCATAACAAACCAATTAAACTTAAATATAAAAAGAAAAAAAAACAAAAAAGATATTTTTTTATTTTTAGTATTATAATAAATTGTATTTAATAATAATATATTTAATTTTCTAGTGTTTATTTTTTTATTTTAAAAATATTTATTTTAAAATTTAAAGAAAATTTATTTTTATTATTAATATTAAACTTAATATTAATTATTATAAATTTTTTTAATATTTGTTTAAAGTTGGTTTTTATATTATTAAACACACCAAAAACAACTTATTTTGCTATTTAAAAATAAAATTTCAACTAAAAAAAAACTGTTTTATTTCTAAAGTTCTTAATATTATTGTTTATTTTTTTGGAATTTTAAGTAAACCTACTATAATAAGATTATATATAGCATTTTTTACAGATTTTTTTTTGATTATCTTATTATTAGTAATAATTATCAATTTTTATACAAAAAAATTAGTATTTTATAAAATATTAGAAAATTATAAAGCAGTAAAAAAAAAATTTCTTTTCAAAAAACTTTTTCTTTTTGCAAAATTGAATATAAAAAAAAAGTTTTATACAATTTAGATAATATTATTTTACTTTAATTTTAATAAATTTCAATTAATTTTGGTTAAGCTTTTTTAAAATTCTTAATTCAATTGTTTTGTATTAATAATCATAATTAATTTGAATAATATGTTTATAAATTAACAAAATACTATGTTTAATAATAAAAATCAAAAATAATGTTGTAAATTGAAAATTAAAAAAAGCTGCTTTTGTATTAAGAACACAAGTACCTTTTTATATCAAAAAATTGTGAAATGACAATAATAATGGTATCGGAAGTATTTATTTTTGCAGTTCTTATCTTTAATGTGTTCATCTCTAGCATTTTTTATTTAAGGTTTCAAAAAATAATTTTAAAAGTTTATAGTGAATATAATTACATATAACCCGTTTAATCAGATTTTTCAACTCCGTTTCTAATATAATCTAATTATCAGAAAAAAATCTAGGCTTTCTTTCCAACTGAGAAAGCAAACATTTAATATGTCCATTTCAAAACTTGAGAGCCAATCTACTGGAGTGATAAAAGAACATGGTAGTGCTAAAAACATGGAGAAAGAAATAGTGTAACCACGACTCAAAAAAGTCAAGATGCAAATCCAAAGCCAACTTACCTCTTAGTATTATTGATCGAAACTAATTTCACAAACGGACCAGAAGATAATATTACTGTCAACATTGTGTGGAAAAGGAAAATTATCGAATTCTGATGAATTACAAATTTTATAAGGATGAAAATCGCTGTATTGGTTATCATCTAGTAAAATCGAAATAATTCCTTGCGGGCTTTTTATTGGAAATACGTAAAGCTCGAATTTCTTATGTGAAGTTTTAGATATTAATGAGTGATACCCAAGGTAAGATTTCGAGTTACTGGGAATAGGAAGAAATAAAATTATCTTCAGCGTGGGTTGATTGAGATCATGGTTGCAATTGTACCAGCTTTTGAAAATAGCGCTCACTCAGGCAAGAAACAAAATTGGGATTACGCCAATCAAGTATTTTTAGCTCGCTGTAAATGATCAAATTCCTAACTATGATTAAAAATTCAAGTCCAAAGGGCTGTGGCAAATTTAGCGATTCTTTTTGAGTCTCCTCGAAGCTGTCCTGTTGATTACAACAGCGTAATGGCGAAGAAAGCCGGTGCTCACAATTGCTTGCTCATTTTCATTCATATGATTCCAAATTGTCACAACGTCTTGAGCAAGTTGAATACGTGCTGGACCGAAAGGCACATTTAGCCGATCTGATTCCAAGCAAAACTTGAGCAGATCGAATGGTAATCGGACATAAATTTTGCGTAATCGTTCATAGTTTATCCCCATAATTCCATCTTCGACGGAATCGGCTGCGGGTAAATCATGTAATAAAAAGGTGTAAGCCCTGTCCCTGATCTGTTGTGAATAATGTCCATAGTTATCAACTAGCCCAACCCAATCAAGATACTCTAGAACGTTAATTTCAGAAATGTTCATGCAAGCCACATCACTCGCCAATTGACACATATCACTCATTTGTAGGAAGTGGGCAGCAGCCAAAACTTGGTGGGCGTTTTCACCAGTGACCATGTGGGAATGATCAATATACAGATGACCTAAACAAATACTGAAGGCTTCTTCAGTGATGTTTATATCAGCTATATCCCCTTCATTGAGGGTAATGCTCATTGGATTTGTGAAATCCAGAACAAAGTGAAGGCCGGGATTAGTGAATACGCTTAAAAAGTAAGGAGCCTTCATCACCACAATAGCATGAAGCGTGTAAGGTTCTTCTTTAAAAGGTACGTGAACCAATAAGTTGGAATATTCGCCACTGCGAAAACAATTATAGAGATGCCGGCATATATAATCATGATAACTTGGAAGATTCGCCGAGTTTTCTTGGGACATAGTAGAAATTTGAGGTTTCCCTGCCTAAAGTTTGGATGAAAGTAATGCCAACAAATTTCCGGTTGTCGTTGAGGAAAAGAGTTTTAGGTTGGTTAATTAAAATTTCACGCATTGTTTGAAAAAAAACAAAAAAATTCAAAAAAGTAGCTCAATGGTATGGCTTACAAAAACCAAGGTCTCAAAATCGAGGAGTTTAATTTGGGTAATTTAGAGAAACCTTCAGCAGGGCAATAAATTTATAGATAACAGATAATCTCAGACGATTTAAAAAACTCATTTGATGATAATCGAAAATTGAACATATATTTAAAATGCCTGCAAGTAGCTAGGGATCAGCAACTTGATTGTCAATGTCCTGACTGCACGATACATCCTTTCTGAGCAAATCAGGGAACGATATTCCCACTAGATAAACTTTTATTCTAGAATTTATTTTATGAAGGCAATTTGCAAGATTCGAAACTCATGATTATCCTGTCTTTTAAAAAAATCCAACAAGGTTCTCAAAAACGAATTATGATACTTCGGCAAATTGTGATATGGCTGTCTTGACTCGTTCCCGAACATCCAAATTTTCGTCGTTAATCATTTTTTTAACTTGGTCTTCGAATCCCATTTGTCTTAATCTTCGGATTCGTTCCTGGGAATCTGAGAAAGAGATCAGTTGGCTTGAATAAGAGCAGTAAATTCTCAAGAAGATTATATATTCAAAAGTTACATATGTGTTTATCTTTTATCCACGTTAAATTGTTGAGGCACAAAACCGCTATCAAGCGTATCTCCGAATTGTCATTTTTCATATAGTTCAAAAGATGTCTTAATATCGTTGAGCGTGCCATTATGGCTTGAATATGTCGCTCGTTTCCAACAGCAATATTATTGATCACATATAGGGTCTTGAATATAAGGGAGTTTTTTTCAGGTGAGAAAAATATTATATAATAAATAATGGTTGCTTATTACCTGTTTGATGATTTGCGAGTGAAACCAACAAAGTCTTTTCTCCAAAATGTTCATTAATGTAACTTCACCCAATCCCTTGAACACCTCCTCAATATTCTGAAATGAAAGAAGTCATCACTTTAATATAATGCAGCGAGGAATATTGTCGATTTGACCACCATGATATAAAAATAACATCACCCTTTCTTTGGGATGAACAAGATTGCGCAAAAGATTCAAAGCCTGTTCTTGAACATCTATTTCGGAATCGTCAATTAACCTATGTGAATACAACGGATGTTTAAATTATTTTCTTAAAAGGCATAGAAATTTAGTCTTGAAGAAAAACGCACTTACGTCGCTAATAGTGGATAGGTTAAGACTTTCATAACTGCGTCTTTAACATCAGATTCAGCGTGACAAACGAGATTCTTCAAAGCCCAGATTGCATTGAGTCTAAGACTGTTATTAGAGGATTGTACTAATTCAACCAATTTTTCAATTCCTCCTTGCTCCAATATTGCCTATTCAATTATACAAATGAGGGAATTAAGTGTTTTTTGCATCCAGAATAAACTTTTAAATATATATTACATTGGTGCTTACTTTTTTCATTGGTGAAAATTCCATTACTATATTACACAAAGTTGCACAAGCTGTGGTTTGTACATCTGATGATTCATCTGATAATAGCTACAGAACATCAAAAAGATTTTATGATAAAAAAAAGGAAACAGTGAAAAACGAAACAACTTAGAAACTACCTTGAATAAAGGTGTGGCGATACCTGCATCTACAAGACTAGTCCTCAATATATTGACAGATCTTGAAAGGCTCTTAGTACATTGACATGCAGCGGCCCTTACACCATAAGATTTATGAGACATGGCAGTAACAATATGTGGTATTATTTTGGCTTCAACCACCTAAAGCAACATATTAGTTTAGTATAAAAAAATTTGGACTACAATAGAAGAAAAAATTCGAAAATTACCAATTTTCGCCCTTTGTCAAACAAAGAGCTCATAGCAGCGATTGCGGTCAAGGCATTCTAAGAATTTGTATTGAAATATCATGATTTAGAAATTTGAAAAAATAGCAACTATGTAAAAACTAACCTCTTTTAATTTATCATTGTCTCCAATTGATTCATAATAGGAAGCTTCTTCTTCGGCAACATGGGTTACTATATCAGCGAGCTTATGAACAGCGTCTGCATCACATGCCGCACTTTGTAATTCTACATTATCACGTATCAAATATGCTGAATAATAATAATAACAACAATAATTATATAATTATTAAACCTCAGACATTTTAAATCATCAATTTTTTAGCAAGAAAGATAAATGTAGCCACCTAGAACATGTGGTGCTTCTTCACGAACCGAGCCTTTTTCCTCGAGCAATTTAACCAAAGTAGGCAAAACAATCAACTTGACATCATCGGAATATTCGTCAATAGCGTTTGCACGGCTTAGATGCGTCAAACTAATGTTTTGATAATGATTAATGAAATTCACAATCTATGAAAGGAAAAACTTGGGAAAAATTTAGAGTTACCATCTTGCGGCTGTCAAGCGCATTGTAGGAGAAGTATCACGTATCAACTCGAACATTATTTTTACTGGATTTCTACTGACGCTACCTAAACAAAATTTCAACTTCGGAGTTAGTAAGGAGTAAAGCCCCTTTCAATTATTATTTCGTGAATTTTCTACATTTTGTTCTAATGAAAATATGGCTATTTACATGTTGGCTGCACAATAATTCGTCCAAAATCTGAATTTTCTCGACAAAGAAAGGCCAAAGCATCCAATGCGGCTTCTTGAGCTTTTGCAGAACCATTTGTGAGCAAATCGATCAATGCGGGAAATGCTCCAGCATTAGCAATTTGAGTTTGTTGCTCATTGGTGTCACAACAACGAGCAATGATGGTAGCAGCCAATTGAGCAATGTGAGTTGATGCAATTTTTTCGCGTTCACTTTTTGGATTTAGAGGAGCAGAATTTATTAATGTAATAAGATTTTTTAGGTGATCATCCTGAAACAATTAAGGAGATTATGTTAGGAAATCCACGTTTAAATAATTCTCGACATATGATGGCCGAATACCTGAAATATGTCATTTTTGTCTGCAGTAGGATTTTTATATATAGCTTTCAAAGCGCGCGCAGCTGCTTCTATTAAAGTCGAATCATTAGATGGTGATATGCAAATTAACAATGGCTTAATCGCTCCATATTTGATTATTTCTGCCACATTATCTTCGCCCCCTATTTTCAAATAAATCAATTTAGTTAAGTCACATTTAAAAAAAAGCCATTAAAACAAAAAATTGTACAGAATATAACCATAAGCAAAACTTCCAAGTACAATGGCTGCCTGTATTCTCAGCTGCGGTTCACTAATGTCCCTTGACTTGAGAAAGTCCACGAGCCTAAGGGTTTTAATTCATTCAGAATTAAATTAAATTGCCATAAAAGGAAATTTTGAATGAATAAAAAATCTTTAATGAGTTGGTACTTTGGAATTATATTTAGACTAATATATAAACCCTTTTTAGTTTTATTTCCAATTATGTTATTTTTAATGAATCGCAAAGCTTTCACAAGCACCTCTGGATCAGTTGAGTTGAGGTCAAGCACAGCTTTCTCGTGTTTTGCTATTAAACTCATTCTTCGTAAAATAAAAAGGTTAAATCTGAGGTTCAAATGGTTATAATAAAAGGGGATTTGGAAACAACGGGAAAAAGAAAGGCCAATATTCTGTAGCAAGGAACTTTTTATTGAAGTTTATTTTGTCGTGTCATTAGTTATGATTTGGCCTAAAACAAAACTTAAAACTAGCATATATTGTTTCTTTACAATGACAATTTTAACAAAAAAACCTTTTGTATTTTAACATATATTATGCATTATTTATTATGTAGTATTATATAATTATTAATTATTTTATTATTATATTTTATGTATTATTTATAATTATTGTAATTAAAACCAATAAATAATAATAAAATTTTATTATTAATTATATAACTTGGTTTTAAGTTCATAACAATATTTTTTATATCTTATAATTTAATAAAAAAAATTAATATTATATTTGGTTGATTTAACTTTTAATTATTATCTGAAATGTTATATTATAATATATTTATAATTAACGCCATTTTTTAAAGTTAATATTATAGAAGCTTTAAATATATAATATTTTTGTTAGAATCAAATATAAAGCTAAATGCTTCTTTCTATTTGGAGAAAAATAGTCATTCAAAAGTTTGATATTTTGGTTTCATTTCGAAAGTATAAATTTCTAAAATAAATAAATATTTATATCATCTCAAAATCGCAAGTGCATTTTAACCAACTTGTGGTAGGTGCATTATATAATTTTGGCAATTAGTTTTTAAAGCATGAAATAGCCTTTTTCACGCATATATTACTTTTTAGCAGTCGCATCTTATTACGATACCACTTTGATTTTTGTCAGAAAGAATCTGTTTTATAAATTAAGGCAACTCAGGAATGGATTCTGCAGTTCTATAAGTATTGTTCCTGATTGCTGCTTTTCCAAAAAAGAACTCAGGATCAAGGACAAAAGGGGAAGAAAAGTTTTAGGCTAAAATTAGAAGGTCTAATTTATTCCATTTTTATAGAACTTTCTTTCACTAAATTGCTAAGATCAGTAGCAATCCAAAAAGCCCCCGGCAATCGATAATAAACGAATGTTCATGGATCTATTTCAATTTCTAAGGGTTGCTGGACATCATAATCTTTATAAGGGTACCACTCGTAGTTACCATATATTTTCCAAATTTTAAGAGAGTTATCACTTTTGCTTTTTTGTCTAGACCAAGAATTTTCCATCATTTTGAGATCGTTTTCATCAACAGTATGATATTTCCTCTGCCCTGAGCAAGATACTAGAAGTGGCAACGCACGATGGAATTCAACAGCAGAAATAGAATCTGTTACCATTGAAATGAAGCGTCATTATTAGAGTTTATAATGAATCTAAAATTCACATCAACTTACCGCCATGTGCAGAACACTCGAGGACTTTTCGCTGAATCCCTTTATCAGTTCCAGTACTAATATCATAAACTAATATTTGGCCGTCCTATATTAGAATTATCAATTTGAAATTCTTACCATTCAGCGCAAATTTCCTTTTAAGGATGACATTTTAATGAAGGAAAATAAAGAGACTGAAAGTAGTACCTAATACAAATAAGATGGATATTAGGATCAAGAGCAAAATAATGTTGTTAATAAGATTTCATCTACAAAATTTATAAGAATACACTGAAAAAGTATAACGCTGTTGCATTCCGATTTTGACAAATGAAATAATTCTCACCTGATTTCCTGTAGTCAAATATTTTCCTGTTGGATCGATGTCAAAAGATAGTCTTTGGTTGGTATCTCCCTTTCGATCAAGTTTGTAAAGTATTTCTCCAGTATTTCGAATATCCCAGCATAGAACTCGATTATCCCTTCGAGATGCTGAGAAAAGATAGTGACCATCTGTAGAGAATTTAACCTACAAAATTAATCCAGAATAAAATATGTAAAGCTTTATTCACATTTATATCTTGATTGCACAGTTTAAATTCACCTGAGTGACGCCACCTGCGAGAGCCCGCAAAAGAAACAACAATGAGTTGTTGCTTTCATCATAAAGTCCAACGGTTTTTGAATATGATCCAGCAGCATATAATCCCGAGTAATCGGGGTTGAATGCGAAGCAAGTTATAACGCCTGAAAACCTTATTAAGATTGATGTTTTCTAAATTCTGTATTCAATATATTATGCTCAATTGATATTTACCTTTTTGTCCTTCTTTACTCTTTCTTTTGGGGGTAGTAGGATATTTCTCGCTCTCGCGTCCTGGCCGACTGGTTTCAAATACCTCAATCATATTTTTGTACCCACAATATATCCTTTTTAAGATACCAAATAAAAAAGTTAATTCTTTTTAGAAATCAATTTCATGAATAACAAGTGTTGAATCTTCATTTAAAAACAGTATTCCTTAAATAAATGAAACCAAGATGATAAACGGGAAATTATGATTTCTTGAAAATGTAGCAAAGATTTAATGACCCAATACCTCTTCAAATTTGGGTAAGGTTGTTAAATATTTACAGAGCTATCTGATCTTAGACCATGCTAAATGTAATTTCATTGAAGATAAAATCTTAACAGATCGCGAGAATATACTTACTTTGAACCGTCCAGATTAAATGCTAGCGAATTTGGACCGACAACTTGCTCACGATGATCGATAATTGTATAAGAGCATCTCGACTACAGCTTGATGTTAATACTGTAATATCATATAAATTAAGCAATGAGATAATTGAAATATATCTATACCTTTGCTGAGAAGGCATCCCATAAATGGACAGGATGATCTCTGCTTGACACGAGAAAACCACACGTACCAGGATCTGAAATTTTTATTTTTTGTTCAATTTTAGTTGAATCTGGAAAAATATTTCGGTAACTTAACACTACCTTGGCTTGACATCATAGGATACCAGCAACAATCGTAAACAGTTTCACCAATTCTTGCAAGAAGAACCGGCTTTAAAAGGAGTTCTGAGTTGAAAAAAAATTAGAGCGGAAAAAAATTCTTGGATTTTTAAACTAAATTAAACTTTAAGAGAACCTTCATTTGTTTCAAAAACATCAGATGGCCTGCGTTGTTAAAAGGAGAAACAGCTATTTTATTAATCAAATTCAAAACAAGATAAAAGCACAAAGAGGCCCAATGTGCCATAGAACCTGAGGTTCCGAAATGCTAGTGTTATAGTGGAGGATGGGCCA
The DNA here is from genome assembly GCA_016748015.1 of Geosiphon pyriformis. NCBI lineage: Eukaryota > Fungi > Glomeromycota > Glomeromycetes > Archaeosporales > Geosiphonaceae > Geosiphon > Geosiphon pyriformis. Next base: position 333,939 of record JAAOMT010000627.1, on the reverse strand, counting down.
AAAAGTAAATGGTGCAAGGTAATTGGATGAATCTTAACGCGACAGATGACCAGCTTACAGCTCGAACAATCTCATCATATTATCATTTGAGGAAGTCAAAATACAAGTTCCGTCAGGTGACCTGTTAAATAACATTCGAAAAAACTGGTCTAAATTAGATTTTCAGAAATTTAAAAGAATATCAAGAACCTCTTGCTTTAGTCACTCACCATTTAGCGATTTTAAAGAAATTATCCTCCCAACCATTAGTCGCATTACTTTCATAATTTTCTCCCAGCCCTATTTGAAGAGATAAATTTTTCAAGCTATCCTTTACTGTTTCATTAAACATATCGCGAGTAGAATAAATAGGAGTCAAAGGCTTTGAAAAATCATAGGAAAACAGTGCGTAAGCAGGAGGGTTGAGAGTTTGTTGTTCGTTGCTTTGTGTTTCTGTTGATTCACTATATATTATATCTATATTTTGTTCTTGGGCTTTAATTTTCTCACACTCTGTGATCTCCTCTGATGTATTGGTAGAAAAGTCTCTCAAAGCTCCTCGTTGTACAAATGAAGTTTCTTCAGGATTTAAAGCATACAGAGGAATTAAATCTGTGTTATTGGCTGAGAAAGAGCTCTGAGACGGGCCACCGAGCCCATTAAAAGTAGCATCAAGGGCGTTTTTTGTAAAATGTTCAAGCCTATCTTGTTCAAGCACTAAGCTTTCTGTAAGCTTCGTCTCAGATCTTTCATTAATAGTAAGGGTATTCATAATGGTGACACTTGCGTCTACAATTACTTCTTTGAAGCTTTCGTTTGTTCCAGGGTAAGTTCAGTGCTAAAAAAATTAAATCAATCACAGATCTGAAATCACATTATTTTGTTATTTAATTATTGGCAACTACTAGTTCCACAATCCATTATCTTTTTTTTCCATGCCTACTTTTCTTTGCTAACTTCAACGTTTATGCATTCATAATTCGTGTATTAAAGTAAAATGAGGGAATTACCATCAAAAGAGTCTGGCCTTTTTAAGCATATTTTAGCAAGTAGCTTTATGAGTCGTGTTGCTTTGTTGTACATCTGCACTCTGGTTCAGTAGAATAAACGAATTTGCCTTATAGAAATGCTACGAATACAAACAGTACAAAAAAGGCTTGAAGGCCGCTGAACAGATATTGAGAAAATTTCCAGAACATGGAGGTAAAGGCTCATCTTAAGCCTGTATCAATTCTGGATGCATGATTTAAACAAATTAATGAGTGATTATTAAATAAATTTGATATTTCACTTAGATACTTTGGCAATGAAAGGGCTCTTTCTCAATCATATGGATAGAAAAGAAGAGGCCTATGAATTTGTCAAAAAAGGCTTAAGTTACGACTTAAAGTATAGTCATATTTGTAAGTTTATGAATCTCATCTATCCTCTGAATCATCATCAAGTTAAATTAAAAATTAAATAATTACCAGGTTGGCATGTTTATGGGTTGCTACACCGATCTGACAAGAATTATACCCAAGCGTTAAAATGTTACACCCAAGCCTTGAAGATTGATAAGGTTTTTCAATAACATGAATTCATAAAAAATAATTTACTTTACTGATAATCAATGTTAAAAAGGCCAATATGCAAATACTTGGAGACTATTCCTTGCTGGTGATTCAAATGCGAAACTACGAAGCTTTCAATGTAAGAAAGCTCATGATTGAAACGTCTATGCAAATTTCAACATTATCAGAATTCTCAAGTTTCTGGCGATTTTAGGACTCAATAAACCAATTGCTACAACAAAAACCAACCAATCAAAAGTATTGGCTGGGCCTTGCTATATCATATCACTTATTAGGCAATTACGAAACAGCGGAAAACGTATTGAAGGCACATCAAGATACACTAAAGGTATTATATTTGTTCAATTTATGTGAATACAACTAGATTCTAAGTGAATTGCTCAATCCTTCACAAAAAGGAAAAGCCAGGGCCAATGGATTTCGAACATAGTGAAATGCTTTTGTATCATAATCTAATCATCGAAGAAAGTGGCAACATCTTTGCAGCTCTACAACATCTTGATGATATTAAACATGGAGTCTGTGATCGAATATCTTGGAAAGAGAAAAGAGGTTTGCGCCCTATACTGATGATGAAAGAATGCGCTTGGCAAATTCCAACTCATTTGTTTTAAATTTAATTCAGCCCAGTTTCTGTTGAAACTTGATAGATACGAAGAAGCTGAAGCTACATATTTAGAATTAATTGATTGTAATCCAGATTGCAACCATTACTTCGAAGGCTTTCTAAAGTCTCGAAAAATCAATCCTGGTGAGAATTATTTTTTCAGTTCAAAAAGGTAAAAGAAGTCTCGAATTCCACTAAGTCTAAAAAATCTCATGCTCGGATCAGAAGGACTAAACGAAGAGGAGCAAAAATTACTTATGACTAAGTTCAAAGAATTTGGAGAAAAATATCCAAGATCAAATTTCATCAAACGATATCCATTACAGTTTACGACTGGTTGGTCATTAAAAAGCTATAAAATTATATTCAACTTTTATTTGATCCATTAACTTACTATTTTTATCAGGCGACAATTTCAGGAAGGTCTTGGATGAATATTTGCAGCCAATGCTTCGCAAAGGCGTATTTTCTTTGTTCGTGAATATTAAAAACCTTTACAAAGATCCTGAGAAAGAAAAATTAATTGAGAGCCTTCTGGAAGGATACCTTCAGTCTTTGAAGACAAATAGTACATTTACATTCAATAAAACCGATTCTGAAGTCAAGGAACCTCCAACAGCGTATTTGTGGACACTTAATTTTCTTGCTCAACATTATGACCATAAGGGTAACACCACAAGAGCCCTGGAGCTAATAAACGAAGCGATTGTCCATACTCCTACCATGGTTGAATTGTACATGACGAAGGGTCGTATTCTTAAGGTCCGATTTTTGACAGCTATATTCGATGGCATCTAGCTCGCAAATTAGTCTTAATTGATACATATTGGCAATACGATAGCATGGTGGAGACGTAGCTGAAGCGATGAAAGTAATGAACGAAGCACGGGAACTAGATTTTCAAGATAGATTTATCAATACAAAATGCACCAAATACATGCTTAGAAACGGTCAACTGACAGAAGCCGAAAAGATTGTTGGACTTTTTACAAGAGTATGTTTTTGGCTGTTGATTTTAGGTATTTATAATAAACTAAAATTTTAATGTTTGAAATCATCTTTTAGGGTGATGCTCCGGATCCAATAACAGATCTTGTGGATATGCAATGTATGTGGTTTGCTCTAGAGGAAGGTGAATGTCATATGAGACATAGAAGGTTCGGCAAAGCACTCAAACGATTTTATCAAATTGAGAAGGTAGTAAGATTTTTTCTGTAAAAATTTTATAAGCCAAATTATTTAACATACTAATCCAATATTTCTAGCATTTCGCGGATATTACTGAAGACCAATTTGATTTTCATTCTTATTGCTTGCGCAAAGTTACACTCCGCGCTTACTTGAGGTAATTTTATCCAAAACTAGGTTTATTCCTTAATAGTATCTTAGACATATTAATTACCGTTTACACTTTATGAAGCATGCTGCGTTTAGAAGATCAATTGCGATCACACCCTTATTATTTTCGCGCAGCGCAGAATGCTATCAAAGTATGTAGGAAAAATTTTGAAAGATATTACTGAAATTCAAATTACTTAAATGTATATCAATAGATTTACTTGAATCTATACGATAATCCATCCTCCATTACCAACGGAGAAGAAAAGGAAGATTATGGTAAGTCCGAAAACTGAGGAAGCTTTTTGAGAGGAACTTACCAACGTTAGCTCTGTTCATAGCCAATATGACTGAAGGTGAAATAAAAAAGGCTAAAAGTAAGGCTAAGAAAGCTGCTGTTAAGGCTCAACAAGAAGATGCAAAGAAGGGTTAGCAGAGTTCCAGATTTATGTTCTATTTACCTCAATAAAGTTTTTATTAATCTTGGGGATTTCCTGTGATTCTAACCTTCAGAGGAACAGGCTAAAAGAAAAATTGTAGATAAACCTCCGGATGAAGATCCTGATGGTGAAAAATTCGTAAAAGTATGTATAATTTTTATCCAAATTTATCGCTACCGAATAAATAAACATGTCCAGTTATGAGTATCGACTATTCTTTTTTTTTAAAAAATAGACTCTCGACCCCTTAGTTGATGCTCTAAAATTTCTTAGGCCACTGCAAGAACTTGCCTCGAAAAAAATTGAAACTCATCTGATGAGTTTTGATATTTATTTAAGAAAAAGTCAGTTAAAATACTAAAAGCTAAGCTTGTTTCTTTCTTTGTCTTGTATTACACGATTAATCTTGTTTCAAACTACAGAAAAATACCTCTTAGCCCTCAGGTCTCTTTTGCGGGCGCAACAAATTGAGAAAAACAATCCGATCCTCCACAAAAATATGATTATGTTTAAGATAACCGGTAAATAAAAAATTTCTTAATTACAACTCAAAATAATCCTAAATTATTGTTTGACTTTTGCAGTCGACCAAGATTCCAAGATTCACAAAATTGTAGCCCAAGTTATTACCAAACAGTGTGCAAGCATTCTTCCTGAGGGAGTCCCACTTCGGGATTTCAACACTGCATTTATGAACAGAAACATAGGTTTCATTCCACATTTACTGTTGGGAGCAGAGACGTTAACTCTCATAGATTTGAAATATAAACAAGAAGCTGAAGATATGTTACTAGATATCATCGATAACCAAGCATATCTGGCTACAAGAACATTACCGGTTTGCCATTTCAATGTCATTATGAATGTTTAAAACGAATTTTATTTCTGTACTGATTTATATCCTATCCCTTTCAAAAGAATTGCATCGATGTTTATAAGAGTTTGGTAACGACTTTCCAGTCTCCAAAAGCTGAAATGTTTCGGACTAAATGTAAAGAGTGGTTCCCTATTTCACCATTTTTTCATTCCGAATGACTAAAAACAATAACATAATTTAAAGCATACATGAGGCTGCTACGCTGCAAATGTTTAAATGATTGCACATTTTTTTAATTGACAGCATGAATATTGTGTACTGAATTTGTCTTGAGCCAATCAACAAACTATTCAAAGCCTGCCATAGGCTTTAGATTTGTTCACAAATTTTAAGTTTGGAGCCATAAATTTGAATCCATAGTAAAAAAAATGATTTATTTACTTAAATTTAAATTTTGTATTATTAAAATGGTTTTGTTAAATTAATGTTTATAAATATTTTCATAACTTTATTTATTATTATTAAATGTTAATAAATGTAATTTAATTACAATTTATATAATTGTAATAACAAATAGTTTATGTATTTTTTGCATATAATTGGTTATTTAAATTAATGTTAAAATTATATTATTTAAACAATTTAAACAATAAAATTACATTATTTAAAAGCTTATTTATTTAAATTTTTGTATTTTTTTAAATTTAAATTTAAAATAAGCAGTTTTTATAAAATTATTATGCAATTAATATATATTATTATATTGTTACGGGTTGGAGTAACAAGCTAATGGATAGCAAGGGAGAACAGGATTGTAGGGTGATGGAAATAATCAAAGGGAATTCAACTTCAATGAGTGAATTAAATGAGTATGGATTCAATGTGCAAGATCAGTCTCATAAAATATCTCAGTCACTATTCTTTTCAAAAGTAACTGGGAAATCTAAAGGTAGAGAGATAGTCCATACTGTCAACAATTGATCACCACTGGTATAATTCTATGCCTTACGTTGGCGCTCTTAAAATTTAATATCAAGTATCAACTTGTGCTTTTTAGTCATGTTTATTCAAATAATCTTCAAATGCTACAATTATATACGTTAGGAAAAGGCCAACAAGTAATCTTTTATCCTAAGATGTTCAGATACTTGAAGGTAGGAAAAAGGAAATTAGTGATAAGAGAGTGATTGAGATGAAAGTTGTTATTTTTATTTATTTGATTCTTGTCTGAGAGATGATTTTCTACAGCTAAGAGACTCATCACTTATATAGCTAATAAAAGTGGTCAATGATTAGGTCAATGATTAGGTTAACAGTCAGGTCATTGATCAGATCAATAATCACTATCTAAAAATAGAGTGGCTAATTATATGACATCAGTGACTAATACATGTGATAACTAATAAAAATTATGGGTTTCAACCATAACATTATCCTCTTCAAAGAGATTGAACTCTGGCGAAATCAAGTTATTTATAGGATATCTAATTGAAGATTTTTGTCTAACTCAAAACTAACTAGTTTGTTGAAGTCTTTTGTGAATAGTGTATATAGTACTTGAGATGAAATAAGCTTTGTATCCAAGAGACCAAATTTTTGTATAAGAGTTTTGGCTCTTCTTGCAATGGTCAAAACTCTTGGGACATCTAAATGTATAATGCCCAAAATTTCCACTTGTATCTCTGAAGTTGTTTTCTTTATGAGCTTCATTTCTTTTATAATTTCATCAAGACAACCATAGAGTTCTAGTTGTCTTCCATATGACAAGTTTTTGTCTATGAGCAAGATTTTCTTAATTATTTTTCCAATTGTCATGGAAGATGTAAGTATTGTTGCTGTTATGCTTTCCAGCAAATACTTATCCATTTTGCTACCAATTTTTTCTCTTCTGGTAGTGGTTTTCTTTGGTCTAATAACAGTATGTGTTCCACTGTTATCAGTTATGGTGGTTTGTTTTCCAATAGTCAGAGTAGCATTTGGATAATTTTTGATCCAGTACTCATGGAGAGTGTAGAAAGCATTTTGAATGTTTTGATCTAGAAAATAATTGTTTATGTCAATTGAAGATACCTCTGTTTTGGAAATGGTGCATTTATTTATATCTGATTTTTATTGATCATTTGGGTCAGTATTACCACAACAGGTAACTAATCAGGTCATTTGTGATATTTCTTAAGTCGTGTGTCATGAATAGGGTAATTACTGAATATTGTTCCATATTGATCTTGTAGGATATATGAACCATTGTTCAAAACTTTGTTGACTATAAAAGGTCTTTTCCAGTGGCTGGAGAATTTATCACCATAGACATTGTCTTTGTTTGAATGGTATTCCAAAACTAAGTCACCAACACTTAAGGAAAGTGTTTTATAGGTCTTTTTCTTTTTGAGCTTCTCTTGGAACTGTTTTATCTTTTTAAAGACAATTATCCATGCTTCTACCAATGAGTCAAGAATAGTACCAAGTCTTCTTTGCAAAATGTTCTTGTAATCTCCTATTGTTATTTCTTCAAAAAGTATTGTTTCTATATCCGTTTCTATTAGTAGAGTTGCCATTCATCCATAGAGCAGATAAAAAGGTTCATAATTTGTTATGTCATGATTCACAGTTCTATAGGCAAACAAAGCTGAAGGCAATACTTTGTTTCATAGGTTGGTTTCTTCACTGGTTTTGGCTAGGGTTTCACATAGTGTTTTATTGAAATGTTCCACTAGACCATTTGTTTAGGGGTGATAAGGGGAAGAGAGTTTATAATGTATTTCTATTTTTCTGCAAAGTTCTTTAACCAGTGTACTGAGAAAAGCTCTTCCTCTATCAGATAAAAGTTCTTTGGGGCAGCCATAATGACAGATAATATCTTTATAAATGAAATTGGCAATTGAGACTGCTGTTTGATCTGGGGTGGCTCTTGCTTCTACCCACTTTGTAAGATAGTCGGTAGCTGTGATAATGTATCTGTTGCCATCAGGAGTTACTGTTAAAGGTCCAACAACATCTATACCAATTCTGTCAAATGGTTGACCAACAGAGATCGGATGGATATCTTTCTTGTGATTGGGTTTTCTTCTTCTTTGGCAGGTATTATAGGTTTTGATGTATTCAGCAATGTCTTTTTCTAAGGTAGGCCAATAATAGTGAGCTAAAGTTTTCTGAATCATTTTTGTTTTTCCAAAGTGTCCAGTTAATGGATCAGTGTACATATTGTAGATCACAATTTCTCTTTCTTCAAATCTAATAACTCTTTGAGGGCAGTCAGGATCTTTTCTATTTCTTTTATATAACTGGTTCTGGCGAATCAAATAGAAATTTGATTGTTTGTGCAAATGTTCTCTTTGCTGTCGAGTATAGTCTGGTGGGTATTGTCTTTTACCCAAAAATTCTATTAAAGCAGAGTAGTTGTCCAAGTCCATTATCATGTTTGTTTGTGGGGGAGTTACAAATAATTAAGTTGGTTTGGTTTGAGAGGGTTTTACTATCACTGGATGGTAAGTCTGGAGAGAACGTCGGCATTTTGATGATTAGCTCCTTGGCAGTATTGAATGTCATAGTTGAATTCATCCAAGTGGAGTATCCAGGTTTCTTTTGTTGTGTAGCCAAACCAAAGCTTGGTGATCTGTTACCACCAAAAATTTTACACCCTTAAGATATTTGTCTCAGTAGCTGGTAGCCCAAACTACTGCTAAGCATTCTTGCTCAGTGACTGAGTAGTTCCTTTCTGCTGGTGTGAGAGTTCTACTGGCATATGCTATGGCATGTTCCCTGCCATCTTCGTCTTTCTGGGAAAGAACAGCACCAAATTCATAGCCAGATGCATTAGTATGGAGGATAAAAGGTTGATCCAGATTAGGTTGCATGAGGATGGGTTCTGTAACCAGTTTTTTCTTCAGAATTTCAAATGCTTTTTGTTGATGAGTGCCCCAGTGATGATTGATGTTTTTTCTAAGTAGCTGATTGAGAGGAGTGGCGATTTTGGAGAAATCTTTGACAAACTTGCGATAATAAAAGGCCAAACCAAGAAAAGAGCATAGTTCATGAACATTCATTGGTTGTTTAATGTTTTGAACTTTTTCAATTTTGGCTGGATCAGGGAAGATTCCATCTTTTGTAATAAGATGACCAAGGAACTGAGTGGATTGATGTCCAAAGAATGATTTGATTGGATTGATCTTGAGGCCAGCATTTCTAAGGAGGTCAAAAACCTTTTGCAAATATTCAAGGTGTTTATCCCAGGTTTTTGAGTATACCATTATGTCGTCCAAGTAGACTAGAACAAAGTTTTCTTTTACTGATTTAAATACTTTGTCTATTAAGCATTGAAAAGTGGGAGAAGCATTTGTGAGACCAAAAGGCATGACTGTGAATTTGTAGGTGCCATACTTGGTGATGAAGGCAGTTTTTTTTCTGCTTTCTGGATCCATCTCTACTTGCCAAAATCTAGCAATTAAGTTAATAGTTGAGAAGAAAGTGGCACCATGAAATTGGTCTAGCATTGCATCAATCTTGGAAAGTGGGTACATGTCTCTTTCAGTAATGGCATTTAATTGGCGATAATCAACACAAAAGCATAGGGTTCCTCCTTTTTTGGATACCACTACAACTGGGAATGCCCATTTACTCTTGGTTTTCTGTATGAATCCAAGGTTTTTCATTCGGGTTATTTTCTTTTTGATAAACTCATCATTGTGCTGGTTAGATTGATAGGGCTTCAAATAGATGGGGCAAGTTTCTCTGGTAATGATGGTGTGTTGTATCACATGTGTATGTCCAGAAGGTTCACCTTTTTTTGAGATAACTGGGCTGTTTCTAGTCAGCAGGTTTTTAATATCTATCTTTTTTTCTTCTGGAGAGAGTTCTCTTTGTTTTACAACCAGTGATTGGATTTCAGGTGGTTCATTTTCAAAGGACTTTTGGACTTCTTTTATTTCCTTACGGGGTATCAAGCTGATTGGTTCCCAATCCTTGTAATATATCAGGCAGAACATGCATTCATTGCTAGGAAAATACAATGGTTTGTCGCACCAGCACTGGGCACAAGGACCATGCCACCAATAATTGTATTTGGCTTTCTTGCCTGGCTTTCTGTTAAAGGTTCTTCTGAGCATGTCATAATAAGGCCAGCAGATCAGCTTGTCATTGACAATGATTCCTTCTTTATCTGCCTTGACATTATCCAGTGGTTTGCCATTGCTGGTGAAGATAGTATAGGCGAGTTTAACAGTTTCTTCTTGTTCTTCTTGTTTTTCTTCTTCCTTACTTTCTTCATCATCTGATTCGTCTGATTTATTTTTTTCTGGGCTCTGTTTGGGTACTGGGGGAGTTGTCCAATGGTGACATTTAACCACAATAGGTTTCTCATCACATCTGATGGTTAGTTCACAGAGTTCATAATCAAGCAAAGCTTTTGCTTTCTTGAGCCATTCATTGCCAACAATGATAGTATATTCTTTCACTTCAGATACTTCCATATCAGTTTCAATACTGATGCCATTGATGCAAACAGGAATAGCTTTGGCTATGCCAAGCCCTTTCTTCTTATCACCATGCACATTGGTTATTGGTCATGTAGATAGTTCATCAATTTTTCTGCCAATTGCTTCAAGAAAGTGTTTAGCAATAACACTAACAGATAATCCACTGTCTAGAATTAAATCAATGAAGTAGCCAGCCACTTGGGCTTTGCAAATTAGAGGAGTGACATTGCTATTGTCAGCAAGTCCAGCTTGGCGAGAGCGTTTGTTGGTTTTGGGTGTCTTTTTCTTTGAAATCAGAGATTTGTGAAGATCTTTTCTGAATTGTGAATGGGTCATTAATTGGCCAAAGGTTATATGTGCTGGGGTTTTCATGAAGTCTTTGACAACAAAATAGGGGCCGGATTTTTGTACTATTTCTGGGGGTTCTAACTTTGAAGAGTTCTTGAAAACTTTGGCTTTTGGAGGTTCATTGTTGTCAGCAGTTGATGTAGAAGCTTTATTGGGGTCCAGAATGAAATCAACTTTGGCTTTCTTCTTTTTTCTTGTGAATTCAAAGGGGTTAATTGCTAGTTCATCCATGTTATGGTCATTATCAGTTAAGTTAAAAGCATAAAAGGGGTTTTCTTTTGGTTGGCTTGCACTCTCACTCTTTGGAGGTGTGCTTACCAGTTTAAAGATTGATAAACAGTGGTTTCAACTAGGGAATCCTCTCCAAAGAAATTGATGTTGGCATAATTAGGTCTTTGATTGGAGACATTGTTGTTGTTGTTGGGTCTGTTGTTTTGGTTGTCATTGTTTCTGGGAGCTAGAGGAGGCAGTAGAGAATTGTTACAATCTCTTAAATAATGTCCAGTTAATCCACAACAATAGCACACAAGTGGGCCACAATTTTGCTGTCTTTGATAGGGAGGTTGCTGGGGCTGGTTAAAACAAGGTTCGTATCTAGGTCTTAGTGGTTGCTGGTTATCTCTGACTGCTTGTGCTAAAGGTTCTAATAACTGGGCAAGATTGGCTGTGAGTCTATCAATTAATTGTTCATTTGGATCTTGAGTTTGGGCAGCAAAAAAAGCAGCAGCCATTTGAGGGGCAGGAGCCATAACAAGAGCAGAAGCAAAAACTGGAAGTGTAGATCCCAAATGTATTCTTTGGTTGTTTTCAATTCGTTGGGCAAGTTCAATGGCCATGTCCATTGTAGGGTTGTCTTTTAGGGCTAAGAGAGGCCAAAGAGCATAAGATAAATTGGTTTTCAATCCTTTTGTGAAGGAATGAATCTTTTGTTCTTCTGTCCAGTTTTTCCCAAAGTCTACACATTTGATTAGCTTTCTAATGGCTTTGGTATATTCAGTCACTACTTCTCCAGGGCCTTGGGTTCTTTTTTCTAATTCCATGCGCCATTTGAATATTAATATTGGGGTTCTGAACTTGGCCTCAAATTGGGTAGTGAAAGAGGTATTTTCTTCTTTAGCATTGATTGGTGTCCATCTGATTATTCTGTATTGAGCATTAGCATCTGTTTCTTGTGAAAACCAGGTAGCAGGAGAGCCTTGGAGGTAGCCACCAATAATTTAGAACTTGTATTCTTCATCATACTGGTTGGCTGTGGCAGCTCTCTCAAAATCATCCAACCATTCAATTGAATCTTGTGCATCACCTCTAAATAGTGGTAGTGGGGTATTGTTTCTTCTTCCTAGAACAGTTTGTATACTTTGGAGGGCGGCCAGAATGTTTGCTTGCATGGGGTTATAGCCATTGGTTCAGGGGTAACTGTTTGTGTAAACAAGTCTAATTCGCTTGATAAAAGGTCAAAAACAGGGGCAGTTTGGTAGCTTTCTTTTTCTGTTTTAAAGGAAGTTTTAGTTGCTTGATGGGCAGCAATCCAAATGTGGATTTGATGATTCAGATATTCGAAATCAGGGGGCTGTTGTTCAAAGGTTGCAGAATATAAGAGCTGATTGATACTGTTGTTTCTTTCTTCAAAGTCATTTTCAAAATAAGCTTGGTCAAAGTAATAGGTTGTATAAGCTGTGTAAGTTTCAGCTGAATGCTTATTCAGGAACCAGTTCCAAAAGTCTTGGAATTGTCTACTGGATTGTTCTTCAAGGGGGAAGCAAATTAAGCAGAAAGGCAGAGGATTAAGTTTAATAAAATCTAGGTCGTTTCTGTTGTGTGCTGCAAAATGTTCTTCTGATTACTGTGGCAGATATGAGTAATCACCCATACAATAAAGGAATAAGTGAATTTTGACAATCTTACAGGGAGCACCACTTTTATGTTATGGGTTAGAGTAACAAGCTAATGGATAGCAAGGAAGAACAGAATTGTAGGGTAATGGAAATAATCAAAGAGGATTCAACTTCAATAAGCAAATTAAATGAGTATGGATTCAATGTGTGAGATCAGTCTCATAAAATATCTCAGTCACTATTTTTTTCAAAAGTAACTGGGGAATCTGAAGATAGAGAGATAGTCCATACTGTCAACAATTGATTATCACTGGTATAATTCTATGCCTCACGTTAGCGCTCTTAAAATTCAATATCAAGTATCAACTTGTGTTTTTCAGTCATGTTTATTCAAATAATCTTCAAATGCTACAATTATATACATCAGGAAAAAGTTAACAAGTAATCTTTTATCTTAAGATGTTCAGATACTTGAAGGTAGGGAAAGAGAAATTAGTGATAAGAAAGTGATTGAGATGAAAGTTGTTATTTTTATTTATTTGATTCTTGTTTAAGAGATAATTTTTTACAGCTAAGAGACTCATCACTTATATAGCTAATGAAAGTGGTCAATAAGCAAGTCAACAGTTAGGTCATTGATCAGGTCAATGATCACTATCTAAAAATAGAGTGGCTAATTATATGACATCAGTGACTAATACATGTGATAACCCATAAAAATTATGGGTTTCAATCATAACAATATATATAAAAATTTATTATAATTATTTTTTTTAATAAGTAAAACTTAATTATTATCTAATATAATACAATAATCAAATGTTCTAAATTAGATAATTTATATTTTTTATTATAATTGAATTATTAAATTATTTAGATTTTTGTAACTTAATACTTAAACTGATAATTTTTTAATTTAAAATTTTTTTTAAAAGTCTTAATAATAAATTTTTTTATAAACAAAAATTTATTATTAATAGTAAGTAATACTTAATATCTAACTTTTTTAATATAATAACCAATTTATTCTGAAGTTTTTTACTTTTTTAATAAGCAATTTTAATTCTTTGACTATATTCTATGCTTTTTTTTTATGTTTTTTACCAAACAATTCTTAATATTATAATTTTAGTGCTTTTTTTTAAATTAATTTAATAAACACAAACAAAACAAATAAAAAAATAAAAAATTGGCATCTTATTAATAGTTATAATTAAAAATTATTGTTTTAATATTATTAGTAATATTGTATTAATACTAATATTAATAAAAAAATAATTGGATTTTAATAAAATAAGTATAAACTTATAAAATTAAATTTAGATAATATAATAAATTTATTTTAAATAAATATAAATTTCAAATATTAAATTATTAACAATAAAAATTATTTAATAAGATAAAATAAAATTTGTTTCTAATTTAAATTGTTTGTCTTTTTTGTTTTAATATTTTTATTATATATATATAAATTTTTATAATACAAGATTTCTAAAAATTTTATAATTTTTAATATTTCTGAAATTTTTGGCATTTCTGTTAGTTTTTTTAAAATTTTTGTTATTTTTAGAATTTTTAAAATTTTTATTAAAATTTTTAAAATATTTAATATATTTTTTTTTTTATTTCATTTAACAAGTGAGATTCAAACACTACTTAAAATCATACATCAAGGAAATGATCTAAACTAAGTGTGAATCATGCATTTTCTACACGTGACCAGCTACTCGAGCCAGTCAGGATGACACTATGTACTTATATTAACAGAAACTGGGTCACCAATACCTGAAAAAAACACACAAGATTTGCGAAAGCCAAAACAGATACCAAAAACTTCAACAACACCAAGCAATTTAATCACACCAGCTGAGAACTCTGAAGCCAAACCAAAAATCGAAATAGGGATCAAGTCATCTATTGGAATTAGGCTATTCTTTTCCATAAATATGCGATGCTTAGCATAGACCAACCAAATGTCATTCCTGAAAACAAGACAAATAGAGTGCACAAAATCAGCAATCTTAACACCAGCAACTTTAGAATTATGGAAGATGGAAATAGCCTCCTGAAGCTATCCATTGAAAACAAAACTCTTGTAAAGAGCTAAGGAAACTGGAAAGTCTAAGACACAGGTTGACATCAACTGCAACACACCTGAAGAGGGAAAAGAGAGACCAGAAAGTGCCCTCCAAGAAGACATGCAAGATTTCAAGACCTAATGACGAGCTGAATTATCAACCACACAAAAAAACACATGATCGGACATCTTTACTTCTCCACAATATAAACACAGAACACTAAGGTAATATTTATTGTAAATACGCTTTCGAACAGCCATAGAAAGCCATCAGTGTAAAGCTTTTATGAGGTAAGTTTAAGTATTAGCAGTGAGCCTGCTAGTAAAACCAATGGCCATATGCAAATCAGAGTGTCAAACCTTGGAAAAACAAAGCCAATTGACATCTGAACACAAATCACTATCTAGAAATCCAGAACCAGAACTGACTTTCCAACATGCATAACAAACAGCACAAAAAACATCATAAACAAAGTGCCTAAAATTACCAAAAACAATACCACCATCTGCCAACAAAAAATATTCACTAACACAAGGAGAAAGATACCAACCAGAAAGAAACGCAGTGTCAGTGATGCTATTGGCATAATTATTCCCTGAGATACCAAAGTGGCTCTTGACCTTGTGCCAATTAACTCTCAAATTTTTTCTGTGAATAACATTCCTAATATGCCAACACTTGACCCAACACCAATTGTGAAAATCAGGACACACTAGGTTAGATTCCAACTTGCAAACATCCAATGCTGCCTGACTATCCAAAAACAGATGAACAAAATGAGCTGTAGGCATGCACTCTAGAGCCAATGCTATAGTCTGCAGCTCCATTAAAGTGGATGACAATAAACCATAAACACTAACACCCAAACTCAAATTAATGTCCTCAAAAAAAGCAGCAGCTCCGGCCCTATAACCAATCGTGCCCAAATTTTTTAATAAGCCATCCGTGTATATAAACAAGTTATTAGCGCTAATCTGAGAAAGATGATCATAGATAGACACAAAATTATTAGAACCACAAATGTTTAGAGGGCCAACACCAGCTGACACCAATGGAAAAAAACAAAAAGCCACAAGAAATACAACAGAAAGTTCAAACCATTCGGGAACTGGACCATGAGGATCTAGTTTCTTCTATTTCTTAAAAGTGCACCAGCTAAATACACTACTATTATGATCACAAAGCTGGTCCATGAAGACAACACCATAATGCTGGAGAGAAGATAAAAACTTGCAAAACAAAGATTCACCAAGAACAACTGACATAAGTACCCCACTGTAAAACTGAAAAGAGCTGGCCAAAGAGCTGCCCAAAGATAACTTGCAATCAAAAAGAATGTGAACCATACCAGTTAAGAAGTTATTAGAAGTATTGACACAAACATGAGCAGAAGAAACCAACGGATGAACAGGTTGCCAACACAGAACCTGTAAGTCATGAGACCTGTGACCAAATAGACGCCCCAAAATTTTGCCAGAGTTTGCAAAACTAATAAGTAAAGCAATCTTGCCCTCAGATTAACACTGCAAAAAAAACTTCAAACCATAAAAGAAAGAGTAGTGAATTGTATTACTAAGAAAGTCCAATGGAAGACCAAATTTCAGCTTTAAGCCTTTGCAAATCAAAGCATCCCATTTGTTGCACACACCAACAGGAATAAAGCTAAACTGTGTTCTAAAGCTAACAATAGGATAAAAAACCACCAAAACCAAATACAAAAACTGTTTATTCGAGACAGCTTTCTTCAAAACCAAATTAGTAAAAAAACAAACATCTGAATGCACCCTTACTAAACTAGATTTAGAAAAGCCCTCAGTTGAAAGAAAAATACCCAAGTATCGATAAAACTCTTTCTTTTTGGTGACTGAAATAGGCAGATCACTGATAGAAAGAGAAGAATTGCTGACTCTGCTGTTAATAGGAATTGCCACTGTTTTGTTATTATTAATTGAGATATCATTGATCTGAAAAAATTCACTGGCAATATTAAAAATATGTTGAGTAGTGCTATGACTGCTACCAACCCAAATTATATCATTAGTGAAAGCACCAGCAGCAAAAAAAGAAAAACACCCAGCCCAAGATTCAGCACAATCATTCTTGGAAATAAAATGAGAATTCAGTCTATATTTACATACACTCTTCTGATGCCTGACTTCACACAACAAAGGATCATAAAATATCCACCACAAAAGAGGAGAGAAAACTTTTCCTTGATTCAGACTATTATGTACATGATAACCATCCATCAAACCAAAATCTGTCATAATCTGGTTGGTACAATTATTGTAAATGTTGCCAAAAAAACAAATGAACTTGCTACACATCTTAATTCTGATCAAACTATTTTTGAGATGTTCCCAGCCAACCGAATCATATGTTTTTCACATGTCCTGTAGAACCAGCCAAAGCTCTTGGTTTTTTTTCAAAGCATCTTCTACCACTGAACCAATTGCAAAAATAGGAGACTGAGTTGTTGTACCCTTTAAAACCGAGAAATTGGCCCCATGAAGGACATCAAAAGCACTACATGCTGAGAAGATCCTATCAGAAAGAATCTTAAAAAGAATCTTATGAGCCATTTCAATCAAAGCAATAGAATAAGTATTGGTCAAAACACCTTCTCATTCATATGGTTTGAGAATCATCAAGACCCAGATCTTTTTTTAAGGGCCAGACACCAATTCACCAGACAGACAAAGATTTAAAATCAACAAGAGCATATCCTAAACAGACTTATCACAATGTTTCCAGAGTTTATTTGAGATACCAGACAAACCAGCAGCTTTGCCATTAGGCAAATCAGAAACCACCCCAAAGAATTCATCAAAACCAATCAGGCACATTACATCAGAAAAGACCTCATCAAAAATGTATTCCAAAGGTTGATATTAATGGCACCAATCAAATGAAATATCATCAGCCACATGATGCTTCTTGGTCTATCCCTTCATTATCACATCTACCTCAGATTTAACCAAATCAGGTTTCAAAATCAGATCATTATTAACCACCAAATGGTTTAGCACCACTTTATGAAATGAACGCTTCAGCACACTCCTGATTATATGACCCTTGTTGACCTCAAAGCTCTCCATTCTTTTATTAATGGCAGATCTGATGTTTGTTTTCTTAGCTTTCAGAGATTCAGTGAGTTTGGAAGCACAATAAGACTTCCTAGCACTAAAAAGATCAGAATAAATATGATCAGAACCAGCACCAGGATCCACCAGATTTTGAACAACAGAAGACTTGACATTGTTCACAGAACTTCAGCATTCCATAAGATAAACAAAGTTCCCAGCATCTTCCCCATGTAAAGCCTTGACAATTCTAGAAACCAAAAGCTCCAATTTATGAAATTTTGAAGAATTTTTGGTGAAAACTTTATCAAATCCTTTGAACCGTCTTTTTTTGAAAATTTTATTAGCCAAAAGAGTTATAACATTGCACACAACACACCACATAGTGTTCAAATCCGAGAACCTCACAGATGCAGCAAATTCACCCAAGAACAATATAGCATTGGCTAGTGTAGAACTTTTAAAATTATTCCATTTAATCTCATCAGTATCTTTGAAATTGAACTTTCATTGATTCTTATTCACTTGTTTGCAAAGAGAGTTTAATTTTGCATCTAAAAGGCCACCCAAACCCAAAGACACAAAAACAGTTTTGTAATCCATATCAAAATGTTCACTAACAACAAAAACATTATGCTGTATTATCACATTCACCAGATTTGAGGAAACAAACACATAATCAATTGTCTTGGCAACACCCTGAGAATTGCTCCAAGTTGGTGCCTTAGCAAAGAAACTCCCATCCAAAGAATTAATCAAACCCAAATCATGGCACTTTTTAAAACTAGCACACTTATGAGAACTATCTTTGTTAAAGTTACCACCAAGAATGACAAAAAAAGATTCATTTATAGCTCTTGCAATCAGGGAATTGATCTCATTAGCCTGGGAAAATTAAGTAGCCAAAGAGGCACCAGCATACAGCCCCAGAATCAAAACTGAAAGTTTATTTTTGAAAAGTAATCTAATGCAGAAAAGACAATCTGGGACCTCAGAAACCTTATACATATGCCTAGCCAAGAATCTGTTCATAACAATCATGACACCAGCACCCACATAGCCAGAGTCCAAACCAGAAAAAAACATATAAACATCATCAAATTTGTCAACCAACCAAAGACAAGTCTTATTTCTTAACTTTGTTTCCATGAAAATTGAAACCAAATTGTTTATATCTTTATGCCAACAAACAATATCATCTTGTTTTGCAGGAACATTCATACCTCTAACATTGCACATAGCAACCCTTTATATGAGATCACTCATTGAAAAGAAGTTAGAAAAGTGGCACCACCAGCCAAAGCCAAACTATCAAAGTAAGCAGACAAGCTTAACACAGACCTGAAGAGGCCATCCAGTATTTTTTCCAGTTTGACAACATGAAGGGATGCTGTTGAGTCTACAATTGGATCAATTCTGTCACTAGTGGCTTCACCCAAACCCACTCCTATCACTATATTCTCTCCTTGATTCTGTAATAGGGGGGCCACTGGCAGCTAACATTCAGGGCTAGGCTGAGAAACTGCCAGCATGAGTGATTCCAACCTCTTAGCCAACTCACTAATCTGTTCTGCAAGGCTAACAAGACTGCTTTCAATACTAACCAAATATGATTCCAGGTTGTTCACAACCAGAGGAAGGAGTTCACCAATTTTATTGAAACCAAGAGACATACCAGCACCATAAAAAGTGCACACAGAAGAAGCATCAACTACTGATGTCCAAGTTTTACCACCGAAAGCCAAAGAACAAGAAATAAGCGCAGACTTTTTTGCATAAATCCTAGCCAACCTGAACTGGTCTTAAGCCAAAAGATAAGTTTTTCTGCCGTCCAGAGCTACAGTATCCTTAACTGACTGATGACTAAGAGACATAACCAAAATGTTCACAAACTGTACATAAAGCCTAAGAGAGACAAGACCAGCAGAAACCAACATTTTTTATAACTGGAGTCACTGTCATAGCACCAATCAAATCCAACTCAGAGTCGAAGCACACAGTGGCACAGCGAGCACGAAAATAACTGACAGAATTATAATCAATGAAGCAGGTCTTCCCACCAACAGAACTAATAAAATTCCATAAATCATGAACAGTAGTTCCCATGGAGAGAGTATACAGCAAAGCTCTAAAACTATTTTGGGCATCTCATGAATGTTTGTCGATGTCAGCCCTGGCCACTTGTACTGCATCTTTCCCAATTAGAATGGACCATTTGGCAGCTAATAGATTAGCCTGATTCTAATCTTCCAATTTGACGATCGCTTTTTGCCACAAACCTACCAGTTGCATTTTGATCATCTTAATTACCCCAAATTTGGACACAGCCACACACACAGCCTCCACAAATGTTTCCACTGGAATTTTTTTCAGCACAATAGCCCGATTTGTATAATTGTTGCTAGGGCATTTGAGATCAGTATTTACCATAACACCACAATCATTTGCTAATTTAGCTGCAGCCATCATCATTTCTTCTGAAGTGAAAGTCGCATAAATAATTCCATCAAATTTTGAAAAAGTAGAAGCCCCCCCAAAACCATTCACACCTGAAAAAATTTTTCTGATAAAACTTAATTTTTCCTGAGAAAACTTCTTAATGATGGCCACAAGATCAATATTTAAAGCAAAAGACTTGTAAACAGACACTTAAACAGATGGTTTGATAGAAAGAAGGGGTGGAAAAGAGAAGAAATCATCCAAGACATCATTACCTGCATTGACAGTATTGTAATCAATTACACCCAATGGCTTCCTCAACACTTTTTTGGTCTTTACATGCAAACTCTTTGACATTTGATTAGGATCTCCTTCTGTGAAAGTACCACTCTCACCATAGTCAACACTGGTTTTTTCAACCAAGCATTTTTCCTTCATGTCAATACTTTTAGACTCAGTAGTGTCACCAGTCTCAGAACCCCATGAACGAGCACCAAGAGCTTTAGCAGCAACCCCACTATTATCAACACTCTTTTCTAATACATCTCTCTTCTTTTTCTTCCTTGATGCAACAGCTTTAAAACCACCATTAGAACCAGAAACTTTAAGAGTCTTCTTCATAACAGCAATAACAAGACCAACAGTGGCCTCGTAATTGAAAAATGGTTTTGATTTATTATACTGAATGGTAAAAAACTTCTTTCAAAAAAACTTTTGACTCTTTTTTGGGAATTTTGGATGAAGGAGAGAAAGAAGTTTTAAAATATTATTTAACATAAAATTATATATTTAATATTATATGTTTAATAATTTATATTATATTTATTAATTATTTATATTATATTTTGTTTCTTATTTTTTTGCTTTTATTTTACAAATAATAATATTTATTTAATTCAAAAAAAACAAATTAAGTATTTTTAAATTAAAACTAATAGTTTGGTTTTTTATAATACTAAATATTTGTATTATACTATAAAAAACTAATAAATTTTAAATTATTAGTTTATAATATGTTATTTTTTTAATATAGTCTTAAATTTAATATTAAATAATTAAATATACTTATTATAATTAATTATTAATTTATAAACAAAATTAATAATAAACAAAAATTTTATTATTTAATTATTTAATATAAAATTTTTGTATTCTGTTGTTATTATTATTATTAATATATATTATTAAAGATTAAACCATTAAAAAATATTTAAATTCACAAAAATTATGAAATTTTAAAACAAAAAATAATTATTTAACATATTTTTACAAGTAATCAATTTTATTTTATTAAATTTAATATATAAAATATTAAAATTATTTTTATTATATATGTTGTTACCAGAGGTTTTTGGTCTCTTTTCTTAAATGTTGTTGATGCCTGTTTGTTGTGAATTCACGTTTTCTGGATGTAGTTGAATCTCCAATAACTGAATTTATCTTCAAATTATCTTCTATAATTTGAACTGTTGGGCTTATAAGTAGAATGGCCAATTTCTTGCCAGTTGTTTTATGTAGTTATGTTGTAGTAAACATCAACTCTTTTCCAGGAATTGCTTGTCTGAAAGCTTACTAAAAATGTGTAGTCACTTTGCTGTGAAAATCAACTCTTCTACAGGAATCTCGTCTGTAGACTACTTTAATGATTGTAATAAGAAAAGAAAAAAAAAATAAAGAAATATAAAAGAAATAGAATTTTATCAAGAGAAACGTTTTCTATCCAGGCCTGGAGTTGCTAACAGTTTACTAAAATTGGTAGCTAATCAATTTCGAAATGTTAGTTGGGTTTTGGGGATTTTTCAAGTGCAATAATTAAAGAACTTGGTTTTTCAAATTATTTGATATTTATTTCTTTTTGTGTATATAGGAATAGTTCTAAGTGATAAATCTAAAGTAAGATATATTTTCTTGAAGAGAAAAGCTCTTCTTTTATACAACTTGTTGTAGTACTAGTCTATGAACTTGCACTTTTTCTCTTTGCTCAAATTTCGGCGAATTAAAGATACATTTTGATGAACTACAAGTTATTTCACTGAACTATTGATTAATTTGAGTGAACTATTCATAATTTCGGCGAATTTTTGAATATTACAAAGTTCAAAATATTGTGTAATTTAATCATCCTACTTTTTGTTATACTAATTAGATTATTTTGATTGACTCGTGATATGTGATAATTGATTAAATAATAAATAATAATTTGAAATGATATTAATATACTAATTAATTATAGGAATTATAAGGGTAATTTCATGCTAATTAATAGCTAAAATTCTACTGGTAACATAATCTCCTCTTCAAGACTGAGCTCCGTCAAAGTCCAAGCACTATCTGTAATATTGAGATAGTGATTCAAAATAATTGAAGTAATCTGGTCTGAAAATTGTTGAAATTTCAGTTCTGTGAGTTTGCCAATGTATTGGATTTTCATTGGTTGCAGTATTGAATTTTGTAGAACATTTTCACAAGTATTAAACAAATCATAGAGTCTAAAAGCTGCTCTAAGTTTGTAGCGAGTGTTTGTTGGTTCAGCTGCTGTTTTGAATTCATTGTGAATTTGTTTTTGTATAGCTTTAGGAGTGAGATTTGTTGTTTCAAGTTCCAGTTTTCGTTCATAAAGTGTCTTTCCAATGTAAAAGTATTTATAGATCGGGGTGTGTTCATTGTTCTGTTCATTGAGAAGTAGTAGAAGTTTTTGTTGCATTGTAGTATTTGGTGGAATGTCAATAGGGGCAATTAAAAGATTTTCTTCTAGTGCCTGCTTCAAAAGGCTTGGTAATCTATTCTCCGAGTGACTTTTTGTTTTTCTTTTATAGGGGTGATAGTTCTGTAAATGATTTGCTACTGGGGCTGTGGTTTCTTTCTGAATGTAATTAATTTGACTTTTATTAATCGTTATAGATAAGTCAGGGAGTGTTTTTAAGGCTAACATTAATTTTTGGGATATTTGTTGAATATTTCGGAGAATAATCATGATAAAATTGACTAATTATGAAAAGAAAGAATAAAGAAAATTATTTTTGGATATGGGGTTTTTATTTGTTTTTGGGTCTGGGTGTTTTGTAATTATTTACTATTTTTGTCTTTGTGTTTTTATTAGAGAATTATTGTAAAATTTAAGGATTCAAGTTTGGTTGTTGTTTTATTATAATTATTGGTTCTAAATTTCAGAGAATATCTTCAGAATTAATTAAAGGGAAATGTGTACCAATTTGTGGAATTAATGGTTCAGGATTGTTTCTGGAATGATAGTGTTTCAATCTGTCTCTATGTACAACTTTTGCTAATATTTTGTCATTAAGTCTTAACTTATATGATCCATTGCCTAGAATTTCGTGAATATAAAATGGTCCATCCCATTTGTTTTCAAATTTCCCACTCCATTGTTTTTCAGCCTTAATTCTGTGTAAGAAAACTTTATTTCCAACTTTAAATTCGTTGGTAATAGGTGGTAATTTGTTGTCATGTCTTTCTTTTTGTTGAGCTTGAGAATATTCAATATGAGTTGCTGCTATTCTTCTTTTTTCTTCCAGTGTACTAAAAAGAGTGTAGGCTCTTTTTTGAAGTGTCTCTTAAAAGTTTTCTTCATTGATTGGTTGCATTGGGTATGTTTCCACTGTAAAATTAATTGGTAATATTGCTGTTCTTCTATAAGTAAGATCAAATGGTGTGTGTTTCATAGTATCTTGTTTTAGTGTTCTGTATGCTAGTAACACTAATGGAATAAAGATATCCCATTCCTGCTCAAATTCTGTTGAGACTTTGGCTAAAGATTCACACAATATTCTGTTAAAACATTCTACAAGTCTATTTGTTTGAGAGTGATAAGGTGATGATAAAAATCTTTTAACATTGAACCATTCACAAATTTCTTGTATCAAGTTGTTCACAAAATGTGTTCCTTGATCAGATAAGAGTTCAATTAGGCATCCATGTCTACAGATAATGTCTTCATAGATGAAATTTGCTACTGATTTTGCATCTGCTCTTTGAATGGCTCTAACTTCAGACCATTTGGTAAAATAATTCACTGTAACTACAATATAACAATTTTCTTGGGTTGTGATAGGTAATGGTCTGACTAAATTAATTCCAACTCTGTCAAAAGGTTGTCCAACTTTGATTGGATTTAAAGGTTTTGTGGGACGAGTTCCTCCTCTTCTTTGACAATTATCACAAAATTCTACATATTGTCAAATGTCTTTTTGCATGTGAGGCCAAAAATAATATTCAAGGGTTCTTTGAATTGTTCACTCTTTTCCCAAGTGTGCTGAAGACGGATCTGTGTGCATGTTATATAAAATTGTTTCTTTTTCATTCTCTTGTACTAATCTGAGTGGCTGGTTTGGTTTTCTGTGATTTTTATAATAGATTTTGTTCTGGTGTATGAAATATTGTTTTAATTGGTGTTGTAAGCGGTGTTTTTTCCTTGGAGACCAGTTTTCTGGCATGGTAAGAGTCTCCAAATAATTTTTAAGATTGCTGTAGTTTCTGGGATCTATTTTTGTTTGGTTATTTTGTTGGTAAGTTGGTAAGTTGTGGTGGAATTGTTGTTGGTATTAATTTTGTCTCATTCTTGAGAAACTATTAACATTGATATGTAGTTTTTCTGGTTTGTGGTGTACAATATATCTGTAGTCTGCTAGAAAGTCATTTCATTGAGACTGTTTGGCACTTTGTTCAGTTTTTTTTTATTGAGCCATTTGAGGCCAATGTTGTCCATTATTATGTCAAATTTTTTTCCATTCTTTAGATATTGTTGAAAATGTTTAAGAGCCCAAACAACTGCAGCAGCTTCTAATTTAGTTGAGCCATATTTGAGTTCTGTTGACTTGAGTGTTCTGTTGGCATAAGCAATAACTTGTTCTTGGCCATTTTCATCCAATTGTGATAAGATGGCACCAAATGCTATGTGTGAGGCATTAGTGGCTAATTGGAATCGTTTGTTGAAGTCTGGGTAAGCAAGAACTAAGGCTGTTGTCAATTTTGTTTTGAAAGTTTTGAAAGCTTTTTGTTGTTCTTCAGTCTATTTGTATGGTACGTTTTTGTTGGTAAGATAATTGAGTGGTTTGGCAATTTCTGAGAATCCTTTTATGAATTTTCGATAGTAAGAGGCTAATTCCACAAATTCTCTTAGTTCTGTAGTATTTCTGGGGGTTTGAAAGTTTTTGACAGCACTGATTGTTTCTGGATTTGGTTTGATTCCATCTTTACTAACTATGTGTCCAAGAAAGATCAAGTTTGTTTTTCCAAAGTGACATTTCTCAATATTTAACTTTAGTCCTGCTTTCCATAATCGTTGAAAAACTTTTCACAGGTGAATAAGATGGGCTTCAAAGCTTGGTGAGTATACATCAGTATCATCAAGATAAACAACTACTGATTGCCACAAGAGCCTTTTATAGACAACATCCATGAGTTACTGAAATGTTGCTGGTGCATTGCAGAGTCCAAAAGGCATAACATTAAACTCATAATTTCCTCTTTGAGTAGTAAATGCTGTTTTGGGTCTATCTTTTGGGTCCATTTCGACTTACCAGTATTCACTTTCCAGGTCTAAAGTTGAAAAGAACTTGGCTTTTCCTAAAGCATCTAGCATGTCATCAATTCTTGGAAAAGGGTAGGCATCTTCAATTGTAACACTATTCAGTTGTCTATAATTAACACAGAATCTGATTTTTCCGTTTTTCTTTTTAACTAAAACTACTGGTGAGGCCCAAGGACTTCTTGATGGTTGAATCAATCCATTATTGAGCATTCTTTGGACCTCTTCTCTGATAAATTGGTGGCTGGCAGGTGGCACTCAATAAGCTTGTTGACATTTTGATAGAGCATCTCCTGTATGGATCTGATGTTGAACAATGTTTGTTTTTTCCAAGTCATTGTTGTTTTTTGCAAATATATCTGCAAATTCAGCTATCAATTGTTTCAATTGTCTTTGTTGTTGAGGTTCTAAGGAACCCATATTGATTTAAGAGAGTTTTTCTTTTAACAAGTGGTAGTTTTCAGTAGTGAGAATGATATTTGGATTTGGAAGTAGAGTGTGCTTTACAATTTTGATGAAATTAGAGACAATTTGAGGGTTTTTATTTTGAAAGATATTGCTGTGTATGATTCCAATTTCTAATTTGTTTAGTAAAACAATAGGGTAATTATTGGAGTTGTAGAATGTAACTCGAAATTTTTTTATTCCTTTGGGAATATAAACATTTGGAATTGATATTTCATGCTTTAAACAGATTTGTTCATTGGATTCAAAGATTTGTTGTGTAGTGGTGGGTTTTGAGCAAGTGTAAATTTCATGATGTTCTCCAAAAGGTGAAATGGTAATTGGCTGAGGAAGTTGAAGAATCTGGTGAGATTCATTTTGTGTATTAAGAACTATGTTTATTGGGACTGTAAATCGTCCAGTTGAACTAAAACCTTGAGTTTCTCTTTCACTTTTTTTCAATTGTTCTCTGTTGTTTACTAATTGTAAACCTGAAATGTTGATTAAGAGTAAGTAAATTGCTTGAGCAATTTTTTCAGCATGTTCAATTCTGAATGGTTTGTCTGTCTTATTCTGTAACATAATAGTAATGTCTCCAGTGTATCCTGCATCTATAACTCCTCCTCTAATATTGATTCCTTTGCTTGCCAATGATAATCTGGAGGCAATTTGAACTATTGCTCCTGGTGGAATTTCAAAAGCAATTTTGAGATTGATTTTTGTCAAAGACTTTGGTTGGAGAATCAAAGTATCTTTTCCTGGATATCTTAGGTCATATTCAGCATCAATTTTGTGTGCTTTTTCTGGTCTGATTTCTTGGCCATGGTTGTCAAAATATTTAAGTTGTAGAGGTGGTTGCTTTTCAAGAAGATAGATAAGAGTGGTTGGTAGTTTTTCTATTAGTTCAGATACTCCAAATTCGATTTCATTTTCGTCATTCTTATCTGGCAAAAGAATGCTAAGAGCATAACATTCTGAACACTATTGGTCATCACAAGGCATAACACATTCTTCACACAATTGAATGTTTATTTGCTCTAATTGTTGAATTTGAGCTTCTTTGATTGGATATGTGTGGCTTGCAATTTGGTGGTAGGTTTCTACTTCATCTTCATAATCAAATCCAGCTAATTCTATGATATACTCAATATATTCAGCTTTTTTCATTTGGTGGACATCTTTTTGGGTGGCTCTATTGATCAATGCTATTGCTAGGTCAAAAATCATTTCAGCATTATGAGGATAGTGGTAAAGTTTATTGAGAGCACTGTTGTATGCTGCATCAAATGGTGTTCTTCTTCTGACTTTTTCCGAAATTGATAAAGCATATTAACAGATTTGATCACATACTCCTCCTCTCATTGCTATATCAATCCAATTGCATTCTTCTGGTAGCATTTCTCCACATATAAGGCAAGGTGTGTTGTCCCATTTTCCATTTCTTTTTGGAGATCCAAATCGTTCTCTATGGCATGCTTTGCAAAAGTAACAGATACGAGTTTCATATTCTTCTTCTGGAGAAATACATGCTTCCATTGATGAAAGTTTTTTGTTGCAATCTTTGCATTTGAGTGGAATATAGGGTGGTTGTTTCCGTGGTTCTGGTATAGAATATCTAACTTTCTTCTATCTTCTTGATTCTTCAAAAATCTCTTGTTTTGTTTCTTCAGCCCAATTGGATGTTGATCCAAGAGCCATGTAGATTTCAGTAAGTGGCATTTCTTTTTCCTCTTCAAATTCAAATACTGGAGCTTTCTCTGATTATTTGTTAAAGATACTACAAGTTGCAGGTACTATGGTATATTGTCTTTGGTATGAGATTTTAAGTTCTTGAGTTTCCCAGTTCAGGTTTGCATTGGCCTTGAGAAGCCAATCATTTCCGACTAGAGCTTGGTATTGGGGTGCATCTATAACAAGAACTTTAACTGGAATGGTGATTTCATCAATTGAAAAAGAGAAATCATCAATTTCTCCTACTGGAGTCTTCTTCATACCATCAGCTATGACAATAACTGTTTGAGCTGGTCTGTTTATGTTTCATTTGAGTTGTTGCATCAGCTGGTAAGTGATGATACTTCCAGCTGATCCACTATCTAAGATTAAGTGAATGAGTTTTCCTTCCACTGTAGCTTCTGTGTACATAGCAGTAATTGCTTTCTGTTCATTAACTGCTGCATTACTAAGCAGAAATGGTGATTCATTTACTTCAAATTCAAATGGAAATATATCTGACAGATTAGCATTTTGGGCAATTTGAGCTGGTGGAATGGTGTGATTAGAAGGATTTGATTTTGGTGCTGCAACTTCACCTTCAGAAAGTGCAGTTTATTGAAAATCCGATTCCTCTGGTATTGTAAGATAACTGGGTTGAGTGTGATAGTGATTGGGTCTTTGCTGACCCGAATTTCGAAGAACCAACTGGTTATTTAGATTGATTCTATTGTGGTTATTCTGCAATTGATTTTGGGGTGCGAATTGGTTATATTGAACCAATCTTCTTGCTGGTACTTGATATTGTTGAGTGGGTGGTGTCTGATATAGCTGAATTGGTAAAAGTTGCTGATATTGTTGCTGCATTGATTGTGGAGCTGGTGAATAGTAACTGTTTTGATTTTGTGGTCTTGGTGAATAATAGGTTGGTGGTGGAGATTGGTAATAGGATTGTTGTGGTGAAGAGTAATGTTGATTACTCCTGTTTTGTTGGTCTTTTTGTAATTTCCTACAATTTTGTTTCCAGTATCCTGAAATTCCACAATAATGACAATTTTGAGATTGGTTGTTAGATGGTGGTCCAAAATTGTTTTGGTTGTGTCGTTGTGGGGGTTGATATCTTTGTGGTTGTTGTTGCTGTTGTTGTTGGTTTGTGAAGTAGCTTTCAACTTTTTTTGTGAGTTGGTCTATCTTCTCTTTAGCTGCTGAGCTGGTTTTTCTAATTGCAAGGTTTACAAGCTTGGTGTGATTTGCTTTTTCTATTGTCATTTCATAGCTCTTTGCATGTCTAATAGCAGTTGCTAAGTCTACTGAAGCATGTGGACAGACTTTCTTAATCAGTTTGTCTTTTAACCCTGCTATAAACTGATCCAGAATTTGAGCATCAGAATAGTAGTCATTGGTTTTCAATTGTCGGATTTGTCTGAGAAGTTTGTTAAATCTTCCAAGATAGGTCATAACAGATTCAGATGTTTTTTGTTTGATATTGCAAAAGCAGTTTCTGAGAGTAATAGAGGTATTGTTGTTGGTGAATTGTTGTAGAAAAGCATCTTTGAATGCTTGCCAGTTTTCAAATAGTTCTTCTAAATTTTCAAACTATTCTCCTGCTGTTCTTTGGAGAAAGTAGGGAATTGCTTTGAGCATTCTTGCTATGATCCAACTATTTGCATCTTCTGCTTTTTGAACTTTGTCAAGCCATTCTTGAGGACTGGTATCATTGTCTTCACCAGTGAATTCTGGGATTTTTGCAATGTAAGCAGTTGCCATTTCTTCTTTGTTTTCTGTAATTTTTTCTGGTTCTAATTTAGTTTCTTCACTTTCCAAGCTTTCTGAATGATTACTTTCGTTTTCCTGTAAGTAATCAATGATATTGGCACTTGTTAATATTGGTTCCTGCTGTTAAATAGGGTTTCTAGGTGACTGAAAATCTTCTAGTCTGAAGAAGCAGTTGAGTGGTGAATTTGGTGTTTGTGGTTGAACAAGTGAAATTGGAAATGGTGTAATAGAAAGTGGTAATTTGACACTGGTTCCTTGTTCAGGTGTTTGCAAGTGTTTGGCAGTTGTCTTTTGTAATATTGGAGTGTTTGGAGTGGTTTTTGAGTATTGCTTCAATCTTTGTTTGCCTTTGTTGCCTGTTTCTGTCTCTGATTCAAAGTCAAAAAAGTATTTAGACTGTATGGAGTATTTTTCTTCACAATACTCAATAATGTTAAAATTAAGTTCTTGGAAGTAGGTAGCAAGTGTTTCACTGTTTAGGTCTTCTGTTTCTAATTGTGAATAGTGCACTAAATTATTGTAGAGGTTGCTTCTAACTTCTGAAATGTTGTAGTTTCCAAAAAGATAATTGTTGATATGGTTTTCAATGTATTGGTATACTGATTTCTTTACAACTTCAATTCTGTCTGGAATGTTGAATCTTTGCTTGCAGTGGGTGTAAATTGACTGGTAATACTCTAGAGTTGCTGTGTCTGGTGTGGTCGCCACTTTGAATTTGTTGTTGCTGTGTTATTTCCATGGAAAAGCACCAAATGTTACCAGAGATTTTTGGTCTCTTTTCTTAAATATTGTTGATGCCTGTTTGTTGTAAATTCACGTTTTCTGGATGTAGTTGAACCTCCAATAACTGAATTTATCTTCAAATTATCTTCTATAATTTGAACTGTTGGGCTTATAAGTGGAATGGCCAATTTCTTGCCAGTTGCTTTATGTAGTTACGTTGTAGTAAACATCAACTCTTTTCCAGGAATTGCTTGTCTGGAAGCTTACTAAAAATGTGTAGTCACTTTGCTATGAAAGTCAACTCTTTTACAGGAATTTTGTCTGTAGGCTACCCTAATGATTGTAATAAGAAAAATAGAAGAAAATAAAAGAAATGTAAAAGAAATAGAATTTTGTCAAGGGAAACGTTTTCTATCCAGGTCTGGAGTCACTAACAGTTTACTGAAATTGGTAGCTAATCAATTTCAAAATGTTAGTTGGGTTTTGGGAATTTTCCAAGTACAATAATTAAAGAATTTGGTTTTTTGAATTATTTGATATTTATTTATTTTTTTTGTGTGTATAGGAACAGTTTTTAAGAGATAAATCTAAAGTAAGATATTTTTTATTTTTCGAAGAGAGAAGCTCTTCTTTTATACAACTTGTCGTAACACTATTTTATGAACTTGAACTTTGCTATTTTCTACAATTTTGCTAAACTAAAAATACATTTCGGTGAACTACAAGTTATTTCTGCGAACTTATTAGATATTTCAGTGAACTATTAATTATTTTGACAAATTTCTATAAATTTTGGCAAACTTTTGAATGTTACATAGTTTGGGGTATTGCATGATTGATCATTGCAATTAGGTTACATTTGTGTTGTATACACTTTGGGTTATTAATTAAATAATAATTTTGGACATTCTTTGCTAATGTAATAAGTGATAATTTGAAATGATAATATATGCTAATTAATGATAGGAATTATAAGATAGTTTCATGCTAAATGATATCTCTAATTTCGTCTGGTAACATAACCTCCTCCTCAAGACTGAGCTCCGTCGAAGTCCAAGTACTGTCTGTTATTTCCAGATAATAATCCAAAATTATTGAAGAAATTTGGTCTAAAAATTGTTAAAATTTCAGTTTTGTGAGCTTTCCAATGTATTGAATCTTCAAAGGTTGAAAAATTGGGTTTTATAGTATGTTTTCACAGGTGTGGAATAGGTCATAAAGTCTAAGAGCAGCTCTAAGTTTGTAGCAACTGTTTGTTGATTCAGCTGTTGTCTTGAATTCGTTGTGGAGTTGTTTCTGAATAGCTTTTTTTGTGAGGTTTGCTGTTGTAAGTTCCAGTTTCCGTTCGTAGAGTGTTTTTCCAATGTGAAAATATTTATAGATTGGAGGATATTCAGTGTTTTCTTCATTGAGACACAGTTGAAGTTTTTGTTGAATTGTAGCATTTAGTGGAATACTAATCGGAGTGAGCATTAGGTTTTCTCTTAAAGCAAGCTTTAAAAGTTCTGGCAGGTGAATTCCAGTATAACTTCTTGTGTTCTTTTTATACAGGTGATATTTTTGTGAATTATGGGCTAAATTTGTAACTACTTCTGTTTGGGTATAATTTATGTGGTTTCCAATAACAGTAATGGATAATTCGGGTATTGTTTTTAAAGCTAATATTAGTTTTTGGGATAATTGTTGAATGTTTTGAGGAATAGTCATTATAAGCAATTGAAAAAATAAAAATTATTTTTGGTGTATGGGTTTTTATGTTATTTTTGTTTTGTTTTTGTAAAATTGTTTCTAAATTATAAGAGAATAACTAGTAAAATTAAATTAAGTGTTCAGGTTGGAAGGTTTGTTCAATGACAACTATTGGTTCTAAGTTTCAGGGAATATCTTCAAGACTGACCAAAGGGGAATGTGTACCAATTTGTGGAATTAATAGTTCAGGATTGTTTCTGGAATAATAGTGTTTCAAACAATCTCCATGTGCAACTTTTGCTAGGATTTTGTCATCAAGTCTTAGCTTGTATGATCCATTGCCTAAGACTTTATGGATAAAGAATGGTCCATCCCATTTATTTTCAAATTTTCTACTCCATTGTTTTTCAGCTTTAGTTCTGTGTAAGAGAACTTTGTTTCCAATTTTAAATTCATTGGTGACTGAAGACAATTTGTCATCATGCCATTCTTTTTGTTGAGCTTGGGAGTGTTCAATATGGATGGCTACTATTCATCATTTTCCTTCCAATGTGTTAAGCAGAGTATAGGCTCTTCGCTGAAGTGTTTCTTGGAAATTGTTTTCATCGATCGGTTGTGCTGGGTATGTTTCCACTGTGAAACTGATTGGTAACGTTGCCATCCTTCCATAAGTTAAATCAAATGGTGTGTGTTTCATGATATCTTGTTTTAATGTCCTATATGCTAGTAACACTGATGGAATAAAGAGATCCCATTCTTGCTCAAAATCAGTTGAGACTTTGGCTAATGACTCACATAATGTTCTGTTAAAACATTCCACAAGTCCGTTTGTTTGTAGATGGTAGGGCGAAGACAGAAGTCTTTTGACATTGAATCGTTCACAAATTTCTTGTATCAGATTGTTCACAAAGTGTGTTCTCTGATTGGATAAAAGTTCAATTGAACATTCATGTCTACAAATGATGTCTTCGTAGATGAAATTTGCTACTGATTTTGCATCTGCTCATTGAATGGCTCTGGCTTCAGGCCATTTAGTAAGATAGTTTACAGCTACTGCAATATAATGGTTTCCTTGAGTGGTGATAGATAGTGGTCTGACTAAATCGATACCAACTCTGTCAAAAGGCTGTCCAACTTTGATTGGATTTAAAGGTTCTGTAGGGCGAGTTCCTTCTCTTCTTTGACAACTATCACAAGATTCAACATATTTGTGAATGTCTTTTCTCATTCGAGGCCAAAAATAGTATTCTAGTGTTCTTTGGGTGGTGCTATCTTTTCCGAAGTGTATTGATAAAGGATCCGAGTGCATGTTGTATAAAATGGTCTTTTTTTCCGGTTCTTGTATTAATCTGAGTGGTTTGGTTTGGTTTTTGAAATTTTGATGATAGATAATGTTGTTGTGTAGAAAATATTGTTTGGCTTGTTGTTGTAACTGATGTTTTTTGTCTGGGGACCAATCTGTTGGGATTGTTAATGTCTCCAAATATTGTTTGAGATTGTTGTAGTTTTTGGGGTTCATTGTTTATTGTTTTGATGCTGTTAATTCAAATGGGTGTTGGTTTTGTTTTCTAATCTTGCCTCATTCTTGAGAGACAATCAACATTGGTGTGGAGTTTTCCTGGTTTATGGTGTATGATGTATTGGTAATTAGCTAAAAATCCTGTCCATCGGGTTTGTTTTGTGTTTAGCTGGGTGTTTTTGTTTTGAAGCCATTTAAGTCCAATATTATCAGTGATAATATCAAATTCTTTGGGTCTGAGATAAAGGTTGAAGTGATGTAGGGCCCAGATTACTGCTGCGGTTTCTAATTCTGTTGTGGAGTAGTTCTTTTCAGCTGGCTTTAATGTTCTACTAGCATAAGCAATTACTCGCTCATTTCCATTGTCATCTAACTGTGATAGGATGGCACCAAAGGCAGTATAAGAGACATCAGTTGCTAACCGGAATCAGTTGCTGAAATCTGGGTAGGCAAGGATTGAAGCTGTTGTGAGTTTTTCCTTAAGTATCTCGAAGGCATTTTGGTGTTCTCCTGTCCATTTGTATTCGACATTTTTAGTAGTGAGCTGGTTGAGGGGTTTTGCAATTTCTGAGAATTCTTTGATGAATTTTCGGTAATAGGATGCTAATCCAATAAATCCTCTTAATTCTGTGGTATTTCGTGGAGTCTTGAAGTTTTT
This sequence comes from Geosiphon pyriformis, assembly GCA_016748015.1. Classification (NCBI taxonomy): domain Eukaryota; kingdom Fungi; phylum Glomeromycota; class Glomeromycetes; order Archaeosporales; family Geosiphonaceae; genus Geosiphon; species Geosiphon pyriformis. Next base: position 299,866 of record JAAOMT010000627.1, on the reverse strand, counting down.
GACAGTACTGATTTTTCCAGGGTCTGGTTTAATTCTATCTTTGCTAACAATATAACCAAGAAAAGCTAAACTTGTTTTTCCGAAGTAGCATTTTTCAATGTTCAGTTTCAATCCTGCTTTCCATAATTGTTGAAAAACTTCTCACAGATGAATTAAATGTAGCTCGAAAGATGGTAAATAAACATCAGTGTCATCAAGATAAACTACTACTGATTTCCAAAGGAGGCTTTTGTAAACAACATCCATGAGTCTTTGGAATGTTGCTGGTGCATTGCATAATCCGAAAGGCATTACATTGAACTTGTAATTTCCTTCTTGAGTGGTGAATGCTGTTTTGGAGTGGTCTTTGGAATTCATAGCAACTTGCCAGTATCCACTCTCTAAATCTAATGTTGAAAAGTATTTGGACTTTCTAAGGGCATCCAACATGTTATCAATTTGGGAAAGAGGGTAGGCATCCCCAATGGTGACACTGTTGAGTTGTCAGTAATCAACACAAAATTGTATCTTTCCATTTTTTTTTTTAACTAGGACCACAGGTGAAGCCCATGGGCTTATTGATGGTTGAATAAGCCTATTGTTAAGCATCCGTTGTACTTCTTCTCAGATAAATTGGTGACTTTCTGGAGCAACTCAGTAGGCTTGTTGTTGCCTGGGTTTGGCATCTCCTGTATAGATTTGGTGTTGAACCAAATCAGTTCTTCCTAAGTCATTGTTGTTTTCGGCAAAGATATCAGCAAATTCTGCAATTAGTTCTTTGAGCTGGATCTGTTGTTGTGGTTCAAGTTGTCCCATGTTGATTCGAGATAGTTTTTCCATGACAACATGGTAGTTTTTAAAGCTAGAGTTTGGGTTGATTTTTGGTAGTGAATGTCCAATAATTTCAGGAAAATCAGGGACTGTTTGGGGTAATTCTTGTTGAAATATATTACTGTGAATAACTCCAATTTCTAAATTATTTAATAAAATTATGGGGTAATTATTGGAATTGTAAAAAGTAACTCGGACTTTCTTTGTTCCTTCTGGAATATAAATGTTTGGGATCAAAATATTATGTTCCAAGCAGACTTGTTCATTGGACTCAAAAATTTGTTGTGTGGTTGTTGGCTTTGTGCAAGTATAGATTTCCAGATGTTCTCCAAAAGGTAAGATAGTAATCAATTGTGGAAGTCTGAGAATCTGGTGGGATTCATTCTGTGTGTTAAGAGCTATATTAACTGGAATTGTGAATCATCCAGTTGAACCAAAACCTTGGGTTCCTCTATTGCTTTTTCCTAATTGTTCTCTTTGATTGACTAGTTGCAAACCTGAAATGTTGATTAAGGGTAGGTAAATAGCTTGGGCAATTTTTTCAGCATGTTCAATCTTGAATGGTTTGTTAGTTTTATTTTGAAGCATCACTGTTATGTTTCCAGTATATCCAGCATCAATTATTCCTCCTCTGACATTAATTCCTTTGCTTGCCAGAGAAGACCGGGAGGTGATTTGAACCATTGCTCCTGGCAGGATTTTGAGTGCAATTTTGAGGTTGATTTTTGTGAGAGATTTGGGTTTGAGAACAAGAGTATCCTTGCCTGGATATCTTAGGTCATATCCAGCATCAATTTCGTGTGCTTTTTCAGGTTTTATTCCTTGTCCGTTGTTGTTGAAGTATTTAAGTTGTAAGGCAGGCTGATTTTCAATAAGGTAGATAGGTGTTGTTTCAATTTCTTCCGTTTCTTCAGGTTCTCCAAATTCAATTTTATTCTTATCATTTTTGCTGGGCAAGGGGATACTAAGAGCATAGCATTCAAGACATCATTGTTCATCGCAAGGCATAATGCATTCTTCATATAGCCTAATGTTCATTTGCTCTAATTGTTGAATTTGAGCTTCTTGGGTCAGGTAGGTATGACTTGCAATTTGGTGGTAGACTTTTACTTCATCTTCATAATCGAATCCAGCTAATTCCATAGTGTATTCAATGTATTCTGCTTCCTTCATTTGACAAACATCTTCTTTGGTAGCTCTATTAATTAATGCTATTGCTAAGTCAAAAATCATCTTGGCATCATGAGGGTAGTGATAAAGTTTGCTGAGAGCACTGTTGTATGCTGCATTAAAGGGTGTTCCTCTTTTTACTTTTTCTGAAATTGATAAGGCATATTGGCAGGTCTGATCGCAGATGCCTCCTCTCATTGCTACATCAATCCAATTGCATTCTTCCAGTAGCATATCTCCACAAGTCAAACAAGGGGTGTTGTCCCATTTTCCACTCCTTTTTATTAGATGGTCCCATTGCTCTCTGTGGCAAGCTTTGCAGTAATAACAAGTATGATTCTCATATTCTTCTTCAGGTGAAATGCAGGCTCCCATTGACAATAGTTTTTTGTGGCAGTCCTTATATTTAAGAGGAATATAGGGGCGTTGTTTCCTTGGTTCGGGTTTTGAGTAAGGTTTATTCTATTCAGAGGTTTCGGGTTTGGTGTGTGGGGTAAAATGTTCTTATTCTGTTTCATTGGCCCAGTTGGACGTTGATCCAAGAGCCATGAATGTTTTGATTATTGGTTTTTCTTCTTCTGGTTCAAATTCAAAAGCCGGGGCTTTTTTAGAACGTTTGTTGAATGTACCACAAATGGCAGGTACTCGGGTGTGTTGTCCTTGGTAGGAGATTGTTAACTCTTGTGTTTCCCAATTTAGATTAGCATTGGCTTTTTGAAGCCAATCATTTCCGATAAGAGCTTGATACTGGGGTGCGTCCATTACAAGAACTTTGACTGGAATGGTGATTCCATCAAGAGTGAATGGAAAATTGTCAATTTCTCCTACTGGTGTCTTTTTCATGCCATCAGCAGTGACAATTACTGTTTGAGCTGGTCGGTCGACATTTCTTTTCAACTGTTGCATTAACTGGTAGGTAATAATGCTTCCAGCAGATCCACTGTCTAGGATCAAGCGAATGGGCTTTCCTTCTACTTCAGCTTCTGTGTACATTGCAGTGATAGCTTTTTGCTCATTAGCTGCTGTATTGCTAAGCAAGAATGGTGATTCATTTGCTTCAAATTCAAAAGGAAAGATATTAGAGAGATTGGTGTTTTCAGTAATTCAGGCTGGTAAAATAGTGGTGTGGTTATGAGAAGGGTTTCATTGTTGTTGTGATGCAGTTCTACCTTCTGAGAGTGCAGTATGGTGAAAATCCTGTTCTTCTGGCATTGTTAAATAACTGGGTTGAGTGTGGTAGTGGTTGGGTCTTGGTTGAGTGGTATTTTGGGGAACCAATTGGTTGTTCGAACTGATTCTACTGTTGTTTACTTGGTATCGGTTTTGTGGTGTGAATTGATTTTGTGTAATCAGTTTTCGAGCAGATACTTGATAATGTTGTGTGGGTGGTTGTTGGTATTGCTGTTGGATTGGTTATGGGGCGGGCTGATAATAGTTATTTTGGTATTGGGGTCTTGGTGGATAGTAAGCTGGTGGTGATGGTTAATAATAAGATTGCTGTGGTGGAGAGTAACATTGATTACCCCTATTTTGTTGGTCTTGTTGCAGCTTTTTGCAATCTCTTTTCCAGTGGTCAGAGATTCCACAGTAATGGCAATTCTGGGGCTGGTTATTGGAAAGTGGTGCAAAGTTATTATGATTTCGTCTTTGGGTGGTTGATATCTTTGGGGTTGTTGTTGTTGGTTGGTAAAATAGTTTTTGACCTTCTTTGTGAGTTGGTCAATTTTTTCCTCAGCTGCTGAGCTGGTTTCTTCAATTGCCAAATTTACAAGTTTTGTATGATTGGCTTCTTCTATGGCCATTTCATATCTTTTTGCATGCTGTATGGCAGAGTTTAAATCTTCTGGTGCATGTGGGCGAACCTTTTTAATTAGTTTATCTTTTAGGCCAGTAATAAATTAATCTAAGATTTGAGCATCGGAATAATAATCGTTTGTCTCGAGTTGGCGAATTTGTCTGAGAAGTTTGTTGAATTTCCCAATATAAGTCATAACAGATTCGGAGGGTTCTTGTTTGATATTTTGAAAACGATTGTAAAGAGTAATGGAAGTATTATTGTTGGTGAACTGTTCAAGGAAGGCTGCTTTGAAAGCATTCCAATCATTGAATGGGGCAGCAAAGTTTTCAAACCATTCTCCTGCTGTTCCTTTGAGAAAGTAGGGAATTGTTCTTAACATTCTGGCAGCATTCCATCCATTTGCATCTCCAGCTTTAGTAACTTGGTTGAGCCATTCTTAGGGACTGGTCTTAATATCTTCTCCATTGAATTCAGGGATTTTTGCGATGTATGTTGTCATTTCGTCTTCTTCATTTCCACTGTCTATTGATTCTTCTTCGGTTATTTCAGAGTTGTTTTTTTTGTTTGCTACTGTCTCAGAGTGTTCACTTTGATTTTCAGTTAGAAAATCAAGGAGATTGGAACTAGTTTGAAGGGATTCTTGTTGTCTGGTGGGACTTCTGAGTGATGTAAAATCTTCTGGTCTTGCAAATTGATTTAAGGGTAAATTAGGTGTTTGTGCTTGTGCAAGTGAAGCTGGAAAAGGTGTGATAGTAAGTGGAAGTTTTGAGCTGGTTCCTTGTTCAGGTGTTTGTAAATGTTTGGCAGTTGTTTTTGGTAGTGTTGGAGTATTTGGAATGGTTCTTAAATATTGTTTTAATTTGTTTTTTCTTTTATTGCTTGTTTTTGTTTCCGATTCAAAATCAATAGTGTATTGAGACTGCACTGGATATGTTTCTTCACAGTATTTGATAATGTTAAAATTAAGTTCGTCAAAGTAAGTGGCAAGTGTTTCACTATTAAGGTCTTCAGTTCCCAACTGTGAATAGTGTACTAAATTATTGTAAAGATTGCTTCTAACTTCTGAGATATTGTAATTTCCAAAAAGATAATTGTTGATGTGGTTTTCAATGTATTGGTATACTGATTTCTTGACAACTTCAATTCCATCTGGAATGTTGAATCTTTACTTGCAGTGGGTGTAAATCAATTGGTAATACTCTAGAGTTGTTGTGTCTGATGTGGTCGCCACTTTGAAGTTGTTTTTGCTGTGTTGTTTCCGTGAGAGAGCACCAAATGTTACTGGAGGTTTTTGGTCTCTTTTCTGTAATGTTGTTGATATTTATTTGCTGTAAATTCACGTTTTCTGGATGTGGTTGAACCTCCAGTAACTGAATTTATCTTCAAATAATCTCCTATAATTTGAACTTGCTGGGCTTATGAGTGGAATGGCCAATTTCGTGCCAGTTGCTTTATGTAGTTACGTTGTAGTAAACGTCAACTCTTTCCCAGGAATTGTTCATCTGGAAGCTCACTAAAAATGTGTAGTTACTTTGCTGTGAAAGTCAACTCTTCTACAGGAATCTCGTCTGTAGGCTACCCTAATGATTGTAATAAGAAAAATAAAAGAAAATAAAAGAAATGTAAAAGAAATAGAATTTTGTCAAGGAAAACGTTTTCTATCCAGGTCTGGAGTCACTAACAGTTTACTGAAATTGGTAGCTAATCAATTTCAAAACATTAGTTGGGTTTTGGGGATTTTCCAAGTATAATAATTAAAGAATTTGGTTTTTTGAATTATTTGATATTTATTTTATTTTTTTTGTGTATATAGGAACAGTTTTTAAGAGATAAATCTAAAGTAAGATATTTTTTATTTTTCAAAGAGAGAAGCTCTTCTTTTATACAACTTGTCATAACACTATTCTATGAACTTGAACTTTGCTATTTTCTACAATTTCGCTGAACTAAAGATACATTTCGGCAAACTACAAGTTATTTCTGCAAACTTATTAGATATTTTGGTAAACTATTAATTATTTTGGCAAATTTCTATAAATTTCGGCAAACTTTTGAATGTTACATAGTTCGGGGTATTGCATGATTGATCATCACAATTAGGTTACATTTGTGTTGTGTACACTTTGGGTTATTAATTAAATAATAATTTCGGACATTCTTTACTAATGTAATAAGTGATAATTTGAAACGATAATATATGCTAATTAATGATAGAAATTATAAGATAGTTTCATGCTAAATAATATCTCTAATTTTGTCTGGTAACAATGTCTTCTTAGAGGTCACTTTCTGGGCTCTCTCTTCCCTCTTCAGTTTTGTTGCAGTTTATGTCGATCTATGCTTTAAATTTGCTGGTTTCTTCGGCTCTTTACAAGGGTTTTGTTTTCAATAGATGACTTCAGGAGGCTGTTACTGTCTTCCATGATCTTAAGATTGCTGGTGTTAAAATTACTGATTTTATGCACTCTCTATGCTCTGCTTTTAGGAATAATATTTGGTTGGTCCATACTAAGCATTGTGCTTTTATGGAAAAGAATGGCCTGATCCCAGCAGACAGATCAATTTTTATTCCAGTTTTTGGTTCGGTTTTGAGGTTGTCACCTGGTGTGGTTAAATTGCTTGGTGTTACTGAAGTTTTTGGCATTCTTTTTGGCTTTCGTAAGTCTTGTTCATTTTTTTCAGATATTGGTAACATGGTTTCTGTTAATATAGTTGTGTAGTGTTGTTCTGACTGGCTCAAGTGGCTAGTCACGTGTGGTTAAGCACATGATTCACACCTAGTTTAGATCATTTCATTAATGTATTGTTCTAGGTAGTGTTTGGATCTCGCTCGTTAAATGTAATAAAAAAAAAATTTTAAAAAAAAAAATTTTTTTGAAAGAAGTTTTTTTTATTTTTTTTTTATATCTTAATATTTAGTATAATTATTATTAAATTTTTTTTTGACAATATAACTGCTAATAATATTAACAATTTTGGTATAAAAAAAGTCAAAAAAAAGTTTAATATTGATTTAATTATTAAAACACTAATAACATAAAAAAAACATAAAAAAAAATATTGTTATTAATAATTTTTCTACTTTTTTTTAAATATTATTAATGCTGTTTTGCTGTTAATTTTGCTGTTAATAAAAGCTAATAAATTTTCAATAAGTTAAATTTTCTTCCAAAATATCTTTTTATATTTTGAATTATATATATTATTAGATTTATAATAAAATGACCAATTTTATTCCAATTATTAATATAGTTACTTTGTGATAAAAATCAATTTTTTTACAAAAAAATTTTGTTTGTAACTTTTTCAAATAATGTGTAGTTACTTTGTTATAAAAGTTAATTTTTTTACAAAAAATCTTGGTTGTAGACTACTTAATAATATAAATAAAAATAAAAAATAAAAAAATAAACTAAAAAAATAAAACAAAAAAATATGTTAAAAAAGTTATTTTAGATTCAAGTATAAAAATTACTGATAGTTACTAAAATTAGTAATTAATCAATTTCAAAATATTAGTATAAAATGATTAACTTTAAAACAATAATAATTAAAAAATTTATGTTTTTAAGATAAGTTTTATTGAATTGATTTGTAAAAAAAATTATTCTAATAGAAAATATTTTAAGCTAAGATATATTTTTTTAAAAAAAAAGCTTTTTGTTAAACTATAAATTATTTTTGTAAACTATAAATTATTTTAATAAACTGTTGAATATTTTATTAAATTACTAAATATTTTTGTAAATTTTGAATATTATATAATTTAGTGTATTGTATAATTTGATTATTACAATTTAATTATATTTGTATTTTGTATAAATTTATTATTAATTAAATAATAATTTGGTTAATTTAATAAGATAATAAGTAATAAATTGAACTGATAATATATGCTAATTAATAATAAAAATTATAAGAATAATTTTATATTAGATAATATCTCAAATTTCTGTTAAATTTTTTTTTTAACATTTAACAAGTAAGGTTCAAATATTGCTTAGTATATAATATCATATAAGTAATCTAAACTAGGTGTAAATTATATTTTTTTTACACATGACCAGCTATTTAAGCTAATTAAAACAATACTAAGCACTTATCTGAACTAAAACCATGTTATCTATACTTGAAAAAAACAAACAAGATTTACAAAACCCAAAACTAATATCAACAGTCTCAGTAACACCCAACAACTTAATTACACCAGTAGAAAGCACTAAAAAAAGCCCAGCTATCAAGACTAAAACAGATCCATTAAGTAGTCTTAATTTATTTTTTTCTATAAAAGTCTGGTATTTAGCACAAGCCAACCAAATTTTATTCCAGAATACAAGACAAAATTTACACACAAAGTTCACTATTGTCCAACCCACAATTTTAGAATCCTTGAAAACAGAAAGAGATTCCTGGTATCAATCATTGAAAACAAAACTTTTATACAGAGCCATATACATTGCAATATTAAAAACACAAGAAGACAACAATTATAACACACACAAAAAAGAACAAGCAAGACCAGAAAGCTTCTCCCAATTAGTTATATAAGCAGCCAACAACTGAACATAAGCTGCAAAGTCAAATGAGCAAAAAAAAACATAATATAAGATTTCAATATTTCCACAGAACAAACACATCACACTTGGATAACACTTGTCATACAAATACTTATGTATAATAACAGGAAGCCAGTAATGTAAAGTCTTCATAAAATATGTGCAAGCACCAACAGTACATCTACTAATAAAACTGGCAGCCAAATGTGAATTAGAATATCACACCAAGAATAATCTAAACCAATCAATATCTGTATAAAAACTATTTATTACAATCCAAGAACCAAAACCAACCTTTTAGTGTACATGATAAACAGATTAAAAAACATTGGGAACAAAATGTCTAGAATTATTAGAAACAATACCACCATTAGTTCTAATATAATACTCATTAATTCGATGAAGAAAGTACTAATTAAAGAAAGAAGCAGCTTTTGCAAATATATTAGCATGCTCATTGCTTGAAACACCTGAATAACTCTTTACTTTATGCCAATTGACATTCAAATTCTTATTACAAATGATATTTGCAATATAATAACACTTGATCCAACACCAATTCTAAAAGTCCAGACATAACAGACCCAATTTGGATTTGTAAGCATCTAATGCTAACTGGTTGTCTAAAAAAAGTTAAACTGAACTAGAAAAAGGAATGCATTCGAGTAACAGTGCAATAGTCTGCAATTCTGTCATAGTAAAAAACACCAAACCAGAAACTCTGACTTCTAAACCCAAACCAATATTCTTAAAAAAAACAGCTGGACCAGCTCTTATGTTTAAAGTTCTTAAACCACATAAAAATTCATCTGTATAAACAAAAAAGTGATTGGCATCAACACTTAACAGACAGTTATAAATTAAACTCATAAGACTTAAGAATATTTGACAAACCAACATCTTTTAAGAAAGAAAAACAAACTGAAAAAGAAGCTACACTATTGAGAAAACAAACAGAAAGCTTGAACCAGTTAGAAACTGGGCCATGTGAGTCCAATTTCTTCTACTGCTTGAATGTTTTCTAATCAAAAACTGTATTATTCTGACTGCAAAGCTAATTAGCAAAAGCAATTCCATACTGCCAAAACAAAAAAATATACTTAAAATATTTTGATCTACCAAAAACAAAAGACATAGGAGTTTCAATCTAAAAACAAAAAACATTGATTATAAAACCACCCAAAGACAGATCATACTCCAAAAAAATATAGACTATATCAGCCAAGAAATTATTTGATAAATTAACATTAATATGAGTTAGAAAAAGCAAAGAATGGCATAGATGCCAGCTGAAAACCTGCAGATCATGTGATCTATGTACAAATAGATGATCCAAAATCTTACTCAAATTTGTAAAACAAACAATGAAAGCCAACTTGCTCTTTGCTTGAATCTGTTCAAAAAATTTTAAATTATATAAAGAAAAATGGTGAAGTGTATCATTGGGAAAATCAAATAGCAGACCAGATTTAGACTTTAATCCTTTGCAAATTAAAGTGTTTCACTTATTATATACACTAATAGAAATAAAACTGAATTGAATTCTGTAGCTAATAATAGGATGAAAGACCACCAACACCAAATACAAAAACTGTTTATCAGAAATAACTTTCTTCAAAACAAGATTGGTAAAAAACCGGATATCTGAATGCATCTTAGCTAAGCTAAACTTTGATAAACCCTCAGAAAACAAAAAATACCCAGATAGTGATGAAATTTCTCTTTTTTGGCAACAGAAATAGACATGTTATTGACAGATAAAGAAGAATTTACAATTCTGCAGTTAATAAAGATGGTCACTGTCTTATTATTATTTATAGAAATGTTATTGATTTTAAAAAATTCATTAGCAATACTGAGAATATGCTGTGTAGCAGTTTGATTACTACTAATTCAGATAATATTATCAACAAAAGCACTAGCAGCAAGAAACAATATCAGTCTGGTTTAAGATTTCACATATTCAGTTCTAAAAACAAAATGAGAATTTAATTTGTAACCATATACACTCTTCTGCCTCTTGACTTTACACAAAAATGGGTCATAAAATATGCACCAAAGAAGAGGCAAAAAAACTTTTTCTTGATTTAACTTATTATGAATCTGATATTCATTAATCAAACCAAAATTAGTTATAACTCTGTTAATCCAACCATTGTGAATGTCACAAAAAAATCCAATAAATTTGTCACATATTTTGATTTTAACCAAACTTCTCTTGAGATGCTCCCATCTAACAAAATTATAGACCTTATGTATATTTTGCAAAACCAGCCACAGTTTTCAGTTTTTTTTTAAGACATTCTTAATTACCAAATCAATGGCAAAAATAGGAAACTGTGTTGTTGTATTTTTTAAAACAGAAAAATTATTCCCCTAAAGAATGTTAAAAGTATTATAAGCTGAAAAAATTTTGTCTAAAAGAATTTTGAAAAAAATTTTGCAAGCTGTTTTAATCAAAGCAATAGAACAGATATTTGTAAAAAGACTCTTTTATTTATACAGTTTCGAAATTATTGAGACCCAAGTCTCTTTTTAAGAATTAGATACTAACTCATATGTCAAATAAAAGTTCAAAAGTACCAGGAGCATATCTAAAACTGACTTGTTACAATATTTTTACAACTTATTAAAGATGCCAAAAAGACCAACAGTCTTACTATCAGGCAGATCTGAGATTACACCAAACATTTCATTAAAACCAATTAGACTTATCACATTTGAAAAAGCACCATCAAAAATATAATCCAAAAATTGGTATTGGTAAGACCAGTTATCAAAGACATTGGAAACAACTTCACATTTCCTAGTCCAGCTTTTCATAATTTTATCTATCTTAGACTTAATTAAATTAGGCTCTAAAACCAATTCATTATCCACAACCAGATGATCCAACACAACTTTGTAAAAAGAATGCTTCAGCACACTTCTGATGATATGACTTTTGTTCAACTCAAAACTTTCCATCCTTTTACCAATAGCCAATTTAATCCAAAATTTTTTAGTAAGCTTCGATTTTAACAATTTAAAAGAACAATAAAATTTTCTAATCTTAGCCAAAACTGATCTAACATTATTAAGATAAAACTCAGAAAGAAAAAGAGATTTTACTGTAGAAGCATTAATAACATTAAGACATTCTTACTTAACCAGCAATAATACAAACTCATCACAAAAGGCCTTAACAATTTTAGACACCAAAAGTTCCAGCTTGTGAAATCTGGATGACTTCTTAGTAAAAACATTGTTGTAGTTCTTAAACTATTTCTTTTTGAAAACCTTTTTAGCTAATAGATATATTACTTTATAAATAGCATTTTACATTACATTCAAATCTGAAAACCTTTTAGATACTATGAAATTACCAGAAGACATAGCAGAATTTGCTATTGAAGCTTTCTTGAATTTGGCCCATTTGACATTATTTGCACTCTTAAAATTAAACTTTTAATAATCCTTATTTACTTGTTTGTGAAAAAAGTTCAAACACATATTTAGCAATCCTTCCAAACTCACTAACACAGAAACAGTCTGATGATTAGTATCAAAGTGCTCACAACATTCAATACATTGTGATACATTACCATATTAACCAAGTTCAAAAAAATGAACATGTAATCAATAATTTTTTCAGCACCTCTCAAATTTTTCCATGTAGAATTTTTTACAAGTAAACTACTTAACAAAGAATTGACTAACCCCAGATTAAAACATTTCCTGAAACTAGCACACTTATGTAAGTTATCTTTATTGAAATTTCTACTCAAGATAACAAAAGAAAATTTATTTACAGCTTTTACAATCAAAGAATTGATATTATTAGCTTGAAATAAACACACAGCCAGAGAAGCACCAGCATAAATTCCCAAAATTAAAACAAATAACTTATTTTTAAAAAACAGCTTAATAGACAAGAATCTATCAGCAACCTCCAAAATCTTACATACATATTGTTACAGGTAATTTTTTGGTTATTGGAATAAATAACAAACCCATAACTTGGTGCTTAAGACTGTTGTTGATAATGGAAATCTGAAGATGTGTTTATCTGAAGGTGTGTTATCTGAAGGTTTTGTTGTGGAGTTTTTTGTATAATGGACAGAGATTCAGTGGTAATAGTTTTATTTGTAGCTTCTCGAAACCACAGTTTTGTTAATTTTTTTCTTAGCATAATGACTAGTGTTTCTCTTGATAAGCTATTCATTAATATATATAATTCTACTCTTATTTCTGGGTCTTTTACCAGTGCTATATCCTGACGTCAGTACCCTGTACATGAATCCTCAATAGAGTTAGTAATAACAACAATTAAGACAAGAAAATCAAAGAAATAATATAAAGAAATGAGCCAAAGCAATGCACAAGTTAGGATCTGTCAATAGCCATGATCAAGAGCTATTGTTCCAATGTGATTAAGTATCAATTGTTATCAACATAGAATGTTGATAGTGAAAAGTGAATTTGGATGATAAATAATTTATTTATCCAATATTTGTAAATGGGAGATTTCTAACTAAAAGATTCTTTTTTTCTATTTCTAATGCTACCACTATATATACATAATTGATGTTTTACAAGATCACTGACATTTCTGAACAATGTGTTATAATTTCTTGAGCAATGTGCCATGATTTCTGACATTGCTCCATATTGCTGAGCAATGTGCTCACATGCTAAATACTATTCTCTCATTGGTCTGCTATTTTCTATATCTGTTTTCTTTTTATGAGTAACATTATCTCTTCCTTTTAATATTGAGCTCCATTAAAATCTTCATTTTGAATTAATTTTAATATTTTTTTTTCAAGTATTGTTTATTCAACTCTGTTTTTCACATCTTTTACTTGTGTATTGTTTATTCTTTCCCATTGGTTAATGGTTATGGTTTCCATGTCAGAGTATAACAGTATTTCTAGATAGTTCTGAAATATGTTGTGTAGTCGGTACATTGTTTTAATATATAGTGTTGAATTAGTTTTCTTTTTAATAAATTTTTCAATTTGTTGTATCATGTCTTGGTTGAATATTCTCTTGGATTTGTCAATATACAACTCCTGAATATTCAACTTTCGACCTAACTGGTAATAGCAATATGATATTGGAAGTCATTCTGTTCATTGCTTCCAATTTTTTTTTGTAAGCTCTTCTGTTGGTGCCATAATAGGTATTTTCTTAAAAGTGTTTTTCACTTTTTCTATTAAGTTATCTGTCCAGTTTTTATTATTATTTGGTAATCACTGATATGATGTATTCTTTGTCTTTTTTTTGGTGTTTCAATAGCAAATTGTTTGGTTGTTAATGATAATTTCTAAGTCTAAAGGTTGTTAACTTAAGACCTGAAATAATTGTTAAGCTATGATGTGAATATGATCTGGTATTTCTATTTTTTTAGTTGCTTTTGTAGCATATACTGTGTTTTTATATACTCTTTTATTGTTTGATTTTACATGTTTGATTCAATGATTATGATTGGTTTCAGATCTCGTGGAATATTATCTGGTTGGACTAATATTTGTTGTACTCCTAATTGTGGAATATTATTGGTAAATGATAATACTATTTGGTAATATGGTTTTAGTCAATCACCATGTGCTGCTTTGGCTAAGATTTTGTTGTCCCATCTTAATTTATAAGCTCTATTTCTAAGAATTTTTTCTATGTGAAATAGTCCGTCTTATTTGGGGTTGAATTTTCCATTCCATTGTTTTTCTGCTTTGGTATGATGTAGTAGTACTTTGTCTCCAATCTTGAATTCAACTGGTTTGTTTGGTAGTTAATTATTATGTCTTTCTTTCTGTTTTTCTTGTGCCTTCTGAATATTATCAGCTGCTTTTTGCCATTTATTTTCTAATGTTTCCATTAAGTCATATGTTTTTTTTAGCAATGTTTTCTGAAAATTGTTTTCAGTTATTGGTTCTGTTAGATAAGTGGTGACTTCTATCTTAACTGGTAATATTGCTGTTCTATCATATACTAATTCAAATGGTGTTGCTTGTATAGTGTCTTGCTTTATTGTCTGATAAGCAAATAATATTAATGGTATAAACAAATCCCATTTATTCTGATTTTTTTGACTGATTTTGGTGATTGCTTCACACAATGTTCTGTTAAATCTCTCAACTAACCCATTTGTTTGTGGATGGTATAATAATGATAATGGTCTTTTGATTCCAAATCTCTGATTTAATTCTGCTAATGTTCTGTTCACAAAGTGAGTTCCTTGATCTGATAATAGTTCTTTTGGACATCCATGTCAACAAATCAAATCTTGATGAACAAATTCAGCAATGGATTCTGCATCTGCTCTTTGAATGGCTTTTGCTTCTGGCCATTTTGTGAAATAGTCCATAACTACTGTGATATATCTGTTGCCTCTGCTGGTAATTGTTAGTGGTCTGACTAAGTCAATTCTAATGCGCTCAAATGGTTGTCCCACTTTGATTGGTCTTAATGATTCACTGGGTCTTGTTCCTCCTCTTCTTTGATAAGCATCACAATTTTGAACATATTGAATAATGTCTGGATACATTGATGGCCAATAATATCTTTTTCTGATTCTTTTTATAGTCACTTCTTTATGAAAATGTCCTGCTGTTGGATCTGAGTGCATATTGAATAATATTGTCTCTTTCTCTGGTTCTGTGATTACTCTGGTTGGTTAATCTGAATTTCTTTTGTTTTTCTGGTAAAGTATATTTTGATGATTGATAAAATATTTTGATTGTTGTTTTATGTTGTTTTGTTTCTTTTGAGATAATTTTTCCTTGAACAATTGGGTCTTTATATAATGTTGTAGTTGTTGATATTTTTGTATGTTCATTTTTTGTTATATTTTCATTGGATTTGTTCTGGTTTTGTTATATTTTTGGGTTGAGATGTTTTTAGATTTGTCTCATTCACGACAAACTATCAGCATTTCCATTGTCTTTTTCCTTTTTATAATGTATAGTGTAAGTATATAGTGATAGTACTATTTTCTATCTTGATTGTCTTCCATTTTCAAATTCCTGTTTATGAAGTGCTGTTAATCCCTTGTGGTCTGTGTATACATCAAACTTCTGGCTCAAGTATTCACTCCATTTCATAACTGCCCAATAAATTGCTAAATGTTCTAATTCTGGTGTTCCATAATTTCTTTCAGCTGGCATATACAACTGGATGTTTTCTTTCATCCAGTTTTCTCTGTGATAATACTGCTCCCAATGCTTGGCCTGATGCATCAGTGGTAATGATAAATGGTTTATTGTAATCTGGATAGATCAGTACTGGAGCTTGTATAAGCTTTCTTCTTAGAATATCAAAAGCTTCTTGTTGTGCTTCTGTCCATTCATATTTTACATTTTTGGTTTGGAGATGATTGAGTGGTTGGGCTATCTTGGAAAAGTTTTTGATGAAGTGTCAATAATAGCCTGCAAATCCCAAAAATAATTTTAACTCTGTTATATTGGTTGGTACTGGAAAGTTCTTAACTATCTTTATCTTTTCTGGATCCATTTTAATGCCATCTTTGCTTACTATGTGCCCTAAAAAGTTTAATTCTGTCTTGTCAAAGAAACACTTATTGGCATTTAACTTTAGCTCTGCTCATCGTAGTCTTTTGAACAATTGTTATAGATGATGCAAATAATCATCAAATGTTTTGGAAAACACATTGGTGTTATCTAAATAAATGACTACTGATTTCCATAACAAGCTGGTATATACTATTTTCATTAGTTATTGGAATGTGGCTGGCACATTTGTTAAGCCAAATGGCATCACTTTGAATTCAAAATTTCCCTCCCATGTTGTGAATGCAGTTTTTTCTTTGTCCACTAGATCCATGGCTATTTGCCAATAACCACTATCTAAATCCAATGTTGAGAACCATTTGTTTCCCCCAAAAGCATCGAATAATTCCTAAATCTGTGGAGTTGGATAGCTGTCTCCACATATGACTCTATTAAGCTTTCTGTAGTCCATGCAAAAATGGATTTTCTCATTCTTTTTCCAGATGAGTACTACTGATAATGACCATGGACTTATTGATGGCTGAATTAACCTGTTGTCAAGCATCTAGTTGATTTCTTGACAAATGATCTTATGGCTGGTGGATGGTACTCTGTATGCTTGTTGTTTTATTGGCATAGCATCTCCAGTTTTGATTTGGTGTTGGATAATATCAGTTCTACCGAATTCATTCTTACTGGCAAAATGTCATTGAACTTGTTGAGTAATATCTTTAGCTGTATACATTGGAGTGAGTTTAGATTTCCCATGTTTATTTGTTCCAATTATTCTGGTTGGAGCAAATAACATTTATTTTGTCCATATATTGTTTGTGATATGATGTCAACATATTCACAAAGCTGTGGAAAATCTGGAATGGGGTTTGGTGGTTGGTCTTCTATTTTAATAGTTAAATGTCCTATGATAGTTCCTTCTAGTATCTCTATAACTTTTCTGGTATTGTTGTAAATAGAAATTTTGATGTGACTGTAGTTTCTGGCTGGTATGTGGAGATTGATGAATCCAATTTCTCTTGATTTACAATGTGCTGCTTCTGCCTCAAAAATCTGGTTCTGATCCTTCACTTTTCTTTCTATGACTACCATATACTGGTCATATGATGGAATAGAAATTAGTTAACTGGTGGAGATAATTTTTTCCTTGTCAATAATCTCTTCTTCTACCATATTAACTGGTATATCTACTCTATCCATTGATCCAAATTCCTGTATCCCTCTTGCTGTTATTCTTAATTCTTCCCTATTTTCTATTGATACTAACTGAGCTATTTTGACCAGAGGCAGGAATATTGCCTGCACAATCTTTTCATTTGGCTCTATTACATAGGCCTTTTCTAAATTGTTTTGTAGCATAGCAATAATATTTCCCACATATCCTGTATCAATTATTTTTTCTCTGATATTAATTCTTCTTTTTGTTAAATTACTCTTAGATGCTAGTTGAATTATTGTGGTTGCTGGAATTTCCAGTGCTATTTTCAGATCAATACAAATGCACAAATGTGGTTCCAATTTGATGGCATCTTTTTCAGAATATCTCAGATCAAACTCTGCATCAGTATCATGTGCACGTTTTGGCATGATACCTTCATTATTGTCGCTGAACCATTTTAGTTTTTGCTCTTTGGTGAGGTCAGGGAGTGCAATATATTGTTTATAGTTTGAATTGGAGTTTGAATCTGAGTTGAAATCATTGTCATTGTTATTGCTATTTTAAACAGAACTGAAACTGTTATTTTTGTCATCATCATTGTTGGGATTTGAGTCAGGATTAAAAATTGATTCTAATTCCAATGTGCAGCTGCTGATTGGTTTTTCTTCTTCTGGAATTGTGTAGATCATGCAGATCAGTGGGTTGTAAATGAGGTCACACTCATTACAATATTGAAAGTCACATGGAATTAAACAGTGATCACATAATCAAGTGTTTAGCTGTGCTAGCTGCTGCTCCTGTTCCTCTTTTGTCAGTGCTAATTTCTGGTAGTGCTCATGAAATTCCTTGGAATCATCTTCAATGTCACCAAAGATGTCAAATATTTGGACATACTCAGGTTCAGGTAGCAACAGAGAGTTGTTCTTTATTTCCAGTAGTTTGCTGATTGTTACACCTTCTGCTTTTGTACTTGCTATTCTCCAAAGTTCATGCTCATTGTGTAGGTATTCTTCCAATTGTTGCAATGCTTGTTTCCAGACATCGTTGATTGGTGTTCCCTTGCATACCCAGTTATTGATTAAGATTGTATACTAGTAGGTTTCATCGCATGTTCCTCCATGCCCAGGAATGTTGTTCCACATTTCTTTGTCCAGAAGGGTTTCTCCACAAGCTAAACATGAAGTATTATCCCATTTTCCCACTCGTTTTGGTCATTCAAAACATTTTAGAACACATGCTTGGCAGTAGAATTTGGTCATTGTTGAGTATTCCTTGTCATTACCACAGCATGCACCCATTGATAACAATTTTTTGTTACAATTGATGCATATAAGCTTTGGTTAACAATAGTTAGTGGGTTGTGGTGGTGTATATTTATGAGGGGTATAATTGTTGGTTGGTAGTAACTCTTTTTCTTTCACTTTTTCTTTTCTTTTGCTGTTCTCTTCCCATTCCCAGCTTGGTGTTGATTTGCTCTTGTTGTTGTCTATCCAGTTCAAGTCATCAGTTTCCCAGGTAAGTTCTTCTCTTTGCTTTTCTTTGGTGTTGTCATCCCACGAGAGTATTGGTGGCAGTTCATTATGGTCGTTATGAATCCACAAGACTTGATAGGCTTTCCAGGTAGGTTTTTTCTCTTCTTCCTCAAACTTGATGAGTGGTGCTGGTGTGTTGATGGTCTTGAAGTGGCTGCATGTGGCTGGTACATGTGTATGTTGACTATTTTGGCTGAGTTGGAGCTTTTGCATTGTCCAATCCAGTATGGTATTTGTTTTAGTAAGCCAGTTATTACCAACTAGTGCTTGGTATTGAGTGGTTTCTATTACCAAAACTTTGATAGGAACTATGATGCTGTTGACTTCAAAAGAGAAGTTGTTAATCTCGCCAATAGAAGTTTTGGTTGCTCCATCAGCTGTGATAATTCTTGCACTGGCAGCTCTGTTAACTCAGTGACCTAATTGATTCATAAGTTGTTTGGTGATAATGCTGCCAGCTGATCCACTATCCAGGATCAGTTTGATATACTGACTATCGACTTTAGCATCAGTATATATCACAGTTATTGGTTTGGTATCCAAAGCAGTTCCACTGAATAATGGAACTGATGTGATTTCCTCAAGTTCAAATGACAATATGGCAGCAAGTAATTCGTCTTTGGTGCTGGTGGCTGGTAGAATGTTGTGGATAAGTGGCTTTTGGTTGGTTTCCTGTTTGCTGGATGCAGCATCTTTTGGAATAACCAGAAGACTTAAGTAGTTCTGGGAACTTGGGTTTTGGTTATACCCAGTTCCTGAACTCTGCTGGCATGATCCTAATAATTGATTTGATGAATTGGAGATTAGTTGGTAAACCACCATTGCCAATCTCTAGTTTTGGGTTACTCTGGATCTGGAGTTTTCAGATGTTATCATAAATGGGTTTTGGAGTGGTGTTTGAATTGATTGTTGTGGTTAATAGACTATTTGTGGCTGTGGTTGATATATTACAGATAACTGTAGTTGATATATTTGAGGTTGATATACCAGTGTTTGATAAATTGGCAGCATCATTGGCAGGTAAGCAAATTGATATTGATTTTGATTCGAATAATGATTCAGAGTTGGGAATCAGTGATCAGAATTCCGATATTGATTTTCCAATTATGGGTTACTATAAGCACAGCAATTGGCTCTAATATGACCTTGTTTACCACAGTTGTGGCAGATTCGCATTTCTTGTTAACACAGCTGATTTGTTGATGATGATGAATGTAACTGATTTTGGAAATAATTTGCATTTTTCTGATTATTACATTATTAAAGAGACTGATAAATTGGGTAATTGTCAGCTAAGTATCCCTTTAATTTCTGATTAATAAAATCACTAAATTGTTTCAGTTTAGAATCCAAGTCAGATGATCTATTCATTACTAAATTCACAGCTTGGGCATGATTGGCTTTTAACTCAGCAGCTTCAAAATCTCTAGCATGAGTAACTGCAATAGGAAGATCTATTGGATGCATTGAACATACTTGTTGGAGTATGCTGCTGCGTAAGCCTCTAATGAACTAATTTAAGATTTGTGGCACTGTAAAGTAATCAGCTTGGATAGCTTGAATTTGGTGCAGATTTCTGTAAAAGCATTCCAAGTAAGTGGTGACTCTTCTGTGTTCCTTTGTTTTAGGGTGGTGAAAGTACTTGCCAGACGGTTGATGCTGTTATTATCACTGAAATATCTTAAGAATTCTGTTTTAAATGCATTAAAATTTTGGGGTTTCTGGGCCAAGCTATGATACCATGAGTTGGTAGTATCTTTTAGGAAATATGGGATGACTTGTATTGTTCTTGCATCATCCCAATTGTTTGCAGTGATGACTTTGGTGATGTTATTGATCTATGCCTGGGCATCGTCCTCTTCACTGATAAACTTCTCAAGTTTTGCGATTGGTGCAAAAGCCATTGGTGTGATCGGTTGCTGTTGTTGTATTGGTGGTTAAAGCGGTTGTTGTGGTTGCTGAACCAGTTGTTGGATAAGTTGCTGTAGTGATGACTGTTAAAGAGATATTTGCTGCTGTTGAATTGGTTCAATTGGTGGCTAATTGATGACAATATTCAGAGGTAAGTTTTGTTGATTAATTAAATCGGGGTTTTGGTTATTCTGATTTGGTGGAGTTTCGATTTCTGGATTTTCTAGATTTTGATTTTGCTGAGTCTGAAAATTCGGGGTTTTTATATCCAGATTCTCAGTAATTGGGTTCTGGTAAGTGAATTCTTGATTTTCAGATTCTTTTTCCTCTTTTTCTTCTTGTTTTTTTTCCAATTCGGTTGATTCCCATGAATCAGTAATTCCAAAGTCTGGTTGAAGTGGTGGTGATTGAACTCTTGATGGTATTGGTGATCTCAATTTGAATCCTTTAAAGTATGTGCCGTATGGTCCTAATAGATCTTCTTTTCTTTGTTTACTTTGGAATGAAAATTGTCTAAATGTTGATGTTACGTTTGATGTAAACACACCTGCTAATGCGATATTGATGGCATTTTCAGGAGTATAATAATATAATAGATTTGTAGGTGATTCAATTCTGTGTTTTTTTCAAGTGGGTGGTTGGATCCATTGAGGTGTTACTGCCAGTGTTTGTAATTTTCCTTGGCCTTTACTAGCATAAGTAATTGGGTATCTTTGTTGTGTATGATGTTCAATTTCTTTATTAATCTCAGTGATGATAGATGCAAAATTATAATTTGTTGGTAAGCTGATGTTTTGGATTAATTTGTGGTAAAAAGTTTCTTTTGCTAATTCAGTGTTTACTGGTGTTTCTAACAAATAGATAATTTTTTTGTTAATGTAGAAATTGAAGGCTGATTCTGCTAATATCTAATTGTGATTTAATCCCAAGTGTTAACAGTAGTGTTGAAATAAGGATTTTGCAAATCCTAAATGGTTTGCTCCTATACTTTCTGATTCTGCCACTATTGATTTATTTGTTGATGCTGGTTCTCTGTAAGATTATATCTCACAGGGAGCACCAAATGTTACAGGTAATTTCTTGGTTGTTGGAATAAATAACAAATTCGTAACTTGGTGCTTAAGGCTGTTGTTGATGATAGAAATCTGAAGATGTGTTTATCTAAAGGTGTGTTATCTGAAGATTTTGTTGTGGAGTTCTTTGTATAATAAACAGAGATTCAGTGGTAATAGTTTTATTTGTAGCTTCCCAAAACCGCAGTTTTGTTAATTTTTTTCTCAGTGTGATGGCTGGTGTTTCTCTTAATAAGCTATCCATTAATATATATAATTCTACCCTTATTTCTGGGTCTTTTACCAGTGCTATATCCTGACGTCAGTATTCCATGTGTGAATTCTTAATAGAGTTAGTAATAACAACAATTAAGACAAGAAAATCAAAGAAATAATATAAAGAAATGAGCCAAAGCAATGGGCAAGTTAGGATCTATCAATAGCCATGATTAAGAGCTATTGTTCCAGTGTAGTTAAGTATCAATTGCTATCAACATAGAGTGTTGATAGTGAAGAGTGGATTTGGATGGTAAATAATTTATTTATCCAATATTTGTGAATGGGAGATTTCTAACTAAAAGATTCTTTTTTTCTACTTCTAATGCTACTGCTATATATACATAATTGATGTCCTACGAAATTGCTCATATTTCTGAGTAATGTGCTATGATTTCTTGAGCAATGTGCCATGATTTCTGACATTGCTCCACATTGCTGAGCAATATGCTCATGTGCTAAATACTATTCTCTTATTGGTCTGTTATTTTCTATATCTGTTTTTATTTTATGAGTAACAATGTTTAGCCAAACCAATGTTTATTATAACAATAATACCAGAGCCCAGGTAACCAAACTCCAAACCAGAAGTAAACACATGAATACTATTATACCTATTCATAATTTATAAATGAATCTTATTCCTCAATTTTGTTTTAGTAATAATGGAAACCAAATTGTTCATATTTTTGTGCCAATAGATAATATCTTTTTGCTTAACAGAATTGTTTATATTTTTAATATTACACATGGCAATCTTTCAAACTAAACAACTTATTAAGAAAGAGATATGGGAAGTGCACCACCAGTTAAAACCAAACTATCAAAGTGTGTCAACAAACTCAGCACCAAAGCAAAAAAATCTTCCAACATGTTTTCTAATTTAACAATCTCAGAAGAAACAAATGAGCCCAAAACTATAGCAGTCTTGCCACCAGTGGCTTTATTTGAGTCTTTTCTTATTACTACATTACCTATATGATTCTGTAATAAAGGGGTTATCAGCAGCTGACATCCAAGACTAGGCTAGAAAACTGCCAGCACAAATAATTTTAATCTCTTAATCAACTCATCAATTTGTTTTACAAGGCTGGCAAAACTGTTCTTAATACTGACCAAACATATTTCCAATTTATTTACAACAGAAAAAGGAGATTTACCATCATTAATGGAACCAAGACATGGTTTATTACCAAGAAATATGTTCATAAAGGGAGTGTTTACTACTGATGTCTAAGTTTTATCACCAAAAACTAAAGAATAGAGAATGAGTGCAGACTTTTTTTCATAAATCTTAGCCAATCTGAATTGATTTCAAGCTAAAAAGGGAGTCTTTTTGCTCTTTAGAGTTAATGACACCCTTTCTGATTTGCAAATAAGAAATGTATAACCTGAAATCTTACAAACAGAACATACAGCCAAAAATAAATGCAACCAACAGAAACCAACTCTTTTTATAACAGGAGTTACAGCTATTACATTGGCCATGTCCAACTCAAAGCCAAAACACACAGTGATATAGTAAGCACAGATGTAATTAACAGAATTACAATTAATAACACAAGTTTTTTTACTAACAGAGCCAATAAATTTCCAAATATTATGAACAGTTATTCTTATTAGAAGTGTATAGAGCAAAGCCTTAAACTCATCTTTGGAGTCCCATGTTTGGTTATTGAAATCAGCTCTGGCTACCCAAACAACATCTTTTCCAATGATAATAAACCATTTAAAAGCCAAAAAATCAGCCTAATTCTGATCTTTTAATTTGATGATTGCTTTCTGTTACAGACCTATTAGTTGTATCTTAATTAATTTAATAATGCCAAATTCAGATATAGTAGTATGTACAGCCTTAACAAATGTTCTTACTGGAATTTTTTTCAACATAATTGTTTAATTTATATGATTGTTAACAAGGTGTTTAAGATTGGTGTTTATCATAATATTCTAGTTTAGTTACATCTATCATTGCTTTTTTAGAGGTAAAAGAAGCCTAAATGATTCCACCAAATTTTGAAAAAATAGAGGCCTTCCAAAACCAATTATACCAGAAAAGAATTTTTTGACAAAATTTAATTTATTTGAAAAAATTTTCTAGCAATTTTATTAAGCTCAATATCTAAACCAAATAACTTTTTGATAGATATATTGACCAAATTTTTCAAAGAAGAGAGAAAGACCACAGGAGTATTCAAAAAAATATTATTATTATTATTAACCAAAAAATTTATCTTTTCTAAAAATGTCTTCAAAGCTTTTTTTATTACCAATCTCAGTTCTTTTGGCATCTGACCAGAATTACTTTCAATGAACACATTCTTTTCACCATAATTCACACTGCTTTTTTTTATTAGAAACTCTTCCTCCATATCAATACTATCAGATTCTGTTGTATTTCCAGTCTTAGAATTCCAAGAACTTTTAACCATCTCTTTAGTAGAAATCACACCATAAACAGTATTATTCTTTAATACACCACTCTTTTTTTTTTCTTAGAAACAACATTCCTGCTATTAGCATCAAAACCAGAGCTTTTAACAACTTTCTTTATAACAGCAATACTACAGCCAATAGTGGTTTCATAATTAAGCAAAAATGGTTTTGATTTATTATACTAAATGGTAAAAAAACTTTTTTCAAAAAAACTTTTTGACTCTTTTTTTGGAATTTAGGATGAAAGAAAGAAAAAAGTTTTTTATTCTTCTGTTAATAACAATATTAATACTATTATAATTATATATTTTGCCTAAATAAGAAATATTAATACACTAATTGTTAAAACTATTAATAAATTTTTTTTTGTAATTTTAATAAACTTAAATCTTAAAAAAATATTAGTTTTAAGAAATTTTTAAATTTAAATTTAGTTAATTTTTTGATAAAAAGCATGACTGTTAAGACTATTATGTAAAAAAATTTCAAAAATATAAAAAAGACAATTAATTTTATTTTTGTTTTTGTTAATTTTATTAATATAATAATTAATTAAGATGTAATAAGTGTTGATAATTTTTTGGTATTAATTTTTAAGCTGTATTTGTTTCTATTAATTTGAATAGACTTTTAAATATGTAGTTGAATTTTTTTTGTAAACAGACAAATAAAAATTAATAAAAGTTTAATATTAAAAATATAAATAATACTAAATAATTTTAATTTAAAAATACTATATTGGCTAATTTTATGTTATTTTACATTAATTTTGTTATTTTAAAGTGGTTTTTGAATTTGTATACTATGTAAAATATAATTTATAAAATAATTTATTTTTTAATAAATAAAGTTTTTTCTAAATTATAATATAAAAAATATAATAATGTTTTTATTAAGCTTTTATTTAAATTATACAAATTAAAAATTCTGGTGTCTAAAATTATTAAAGCTTTACAAATTAAGCTAAATACAAAGTTTGATTTGTTAATAAATTGTTGAAAGTTTTTTAATAATAATAAGACTGATTATATTTAAGTTTTCTTAAATATTAATATTAATTTTGATAATATTTATTCTGTTTTATATAATATAAAGAAATTTTATCATGTATTTAAGTTTGTAAAATTATTAAAAATAAAAAAAATTAAAATCAAATTTGTTATTTCTAAACAAATAGAAAATTTTACAACCAATAAAAATTATATAATTAAAAATATTTTAAAATATTTATTTTAAAAAATAATTTTGAATTATTTGGTTATAAATAATGAATTAGTTTTAAGTTTTTGATAATATTAAATCTAAAATAAACAATATTATAAAAAATTAAATAAAAAAAACAGTCTTAAATAGTATTTTTAATTTGTAATAGTATTAATATTTATAATATTTTTTTTAAAGTCATAAAAATAATTAGTTAATAAAATATTAAATATAATTAAAAAGCTCTTTAATAAAAAAGCTATTCATCTGTTTGGTATTTCTAATAAACTTTGAAAATATTATAATAATTTGGTGTTATATATGTTTTTAAATCTTTTAAATATTTGTTTAATCTGTAAATTGTTTCTTTAATTATAAAAAAAAGTATAAATATCTGTAATATTTAAAAACTTTATATCTTTTTTTTATATATAAAATAAAAAAATATATATTAATAATACTTGAATTATTATTTAATATAATTTAAATTACAAAAACATTAGTTTTATTAACTATTATCTAAATATTTAAAAGTTATTTAAACTTAAAATTTGATTTTAATTTTAATTTTTTAATAATTTTAAATATTAAAACTTTTAGTTTGTAATTTAAATAACTGTTTATTTTTACTATTATCAAAACTT
The DNA here is from genome assembly GCA_016748015.1 of Geosiphon pyriformis. Taxonomy (NCBI): domain Eukaryota; kingdom Fungi; phylum Glomeromycota; class Glomeromycetes; order Archaeosporales; family Geosiphonaceae; genus Geosiphon; species Geosiphon pyriformis. The sequence continues at coordinate 273,817 of JAAOMT010000627.1, read as the reverse complement.
TTAATCCAAAACTTGTTAAAAATTTTATTAATAAATAAGTATAAAATAGTTTGTAAAAAAATTTACATAATATTAAAATTACTTTTTAGCTATAAATTATTAAATTAATTTTATTATCTGTATTAACATTTTTAAATTGATTTATTTATATAATATATTAAAATATATATTTAATAAAAACAAAAATAATTTTATAATTAATATTAAAAAAATTAAAAACTTTATATATATAATATTTAATAATAGCAGTTAACAAAAATTTATTAATAAAAATATAATTAATAATTTTTTAAACTCTTTTAAAATTGTATTAAGTTGGAATTTTTATTATAAAAATGTTAATAAAAGAGTTAAACAACTTAAAATTAAAGCATTATTTAAAACTAGTATTGTTTTTAATGTTATTTTTATTAAATTATTTTTTAAAACAATAAATATATTATTTTAATTATTATAATAATGAAAAATTAATGTTTAAAGTTTAATTTAATTTTACAATATAAAATGTTTTAATATATAACCAACAATTATAATTAAAAATTGTTTTTAAATAACAAATAAACTGAAAAAAGTTAATTAAAAATTTTTAAAATTTTTAAAACATATTTAATCAAACTATTATTTATAATAATTATAATCTTAAAAATTTAAAAACCTAAATTCAATTCTAATATAAATACATAAATTTATTAAATTTGTTTTTAATTTAAGAATTAACATTATTTTTAAACTTTGTTTTAATAATAATTAAAATTAAATTATTTATTATTTTGTGTTAATTTACAATATTATTTTGTTTTATAAAAACATTTTTTAATATTATATATATAATTTTTTTTAAAAAATTAGTTATTAAAGAAAAAACAAAAGAAACTAAAACCAATATTTAAACAGTTTAATTTTATTAAAACTGGGATATCACAGTAAAAACTTCTTTCTCTCCTTCATCCCAAATTTCTGAAAAAGAATCATATTTTTGAAAAAAGTTTTTTCTGTTTTTTGCATACTGTCTTCCACTATTTCACAAGAATCAAACCCTTTTGTTGTTGGACCAGCTGCCACTATGAGTGGTCTTAGTACTAAGAAAAGGTCTGCCAGAGTCTTGACCATTGGTTCAGTTGGTGGTGGTTTGACTCAAAAAGTCAAAAAGCCTCTCAGTGGTGTCAAACTTTCAAGTGCGGATAAAAATCTCAAAGATGGTGGGCCTGTTAGTGTAGACAGACAACTTACTAGCATGGATACAGATGGAGAGGCCTCTGATGGTAAAGCCACTTCTAACTCCCAAATGAATACACCTAATGCGAAGCATTTCAATACTGGTGCAGCTATCAGTTCCCTTCTCAGCTCTATTAATTATGACATGGATGATGAAGAGGAAGTTTCTCTTCCTCCTCGTTTGTTTTTCTCTTTGGAAAAGGTGTGGGTGGACCCCAAAATTGTTAAAACTCAGGTGGAAGTAGCTGTGAAGAAATCTTTCACTTTGGACATCAATCTTTCGGCTGTAGAAGAGAAATTGGCAATGGCTAAAACTCAGGTCATAAGGAAATTATTTTCAAGTATCAATGGTTTTGGGGGGGCCACTACCCCCTTAAAATTTGAAAAGATTATTCGATCAATGTTTACTTTGCCTGAGAGCATGGAAAAGGCCATGTCATTGGCCAGGGAAAATAATATCATAGTAAACAGTAATCTTAAGAGACAAGGAATATGCTCAGATCAGGCCATAGTAATCAAGGAAATTCCCATGGATATGCCAAAGGAAATGATCGTCACCACAGTATTCAAGTTTGGAAAAATTAAGTCGATCAAAATCCAGTTGATTGGTTTATGGCAAAAGGCTGTGGTGAAATTTGCTGAATTGGAACAGGCTGTGTCTTTGGCTGCTAGGTGGTCCTTCCTGATTGGTAAAGACTCGGTTCATGTGACTATGGCAGTGGGCAATTGTGAAACTTGGGTGTCTAGGGACCAGTTCAGAGCACTTTTGTTTACTTTACCAGTAAGAACTACTGCTTATGATCTTGGGGATTTTCTTGAAGGGGCTGGTGGAAAAACTTGTGTCATAAATTGGTCATTGGAAACTGGTAATAGGGTCTGCTGTGCTGTTGTGTGTTTTGATTCTGATGAGATTTTGGAGTCAGCTTTTTGCACGGAACTGATCCTTGGTGGTGTGAAACTCTCATGGGCTAGACTGAATTTGGTTCGCTGTGAACGGTGTGGGAAGTTTAGTCATTCTGCCTTGGAATGTAATGCTGAGGTTGTGTCAGTTTTCAAATCTTCAAAGTTTTTTATAAGGCCTACCAACCCTGATACTCGTCTCCAGCTGGCCAAATTGTATGTAAAGAAAAATGTGCTGATCTCTCGTCCTGTTGCCTTTGGTGACAAATTTTGGGCTCAAGTGGTCTCAGTTGCTTCAGTCTCTCATGGTTTTCATGCTGGTTCTGGTTCCGGTTCTCCACTTTCTGGTGATTTGAGTTCAGGTGGGGTGCTCCCTCCTTTACCTGTGGTCAATTTTTCTATGAGTACTCGCTTAGTGCTTCTAGAATGCTCTGTAGAGCTTCTGTTTAAACAAATTTTGAACATTCTTTCTTGTCTTGACAATATTAGTTCGGCACCCTTGGCGCCTTCCTCTCAATTGGCTCCTTCTGTGATAGTTTCTCAGTCCCCAACCTCTGTTCCTCTTGTGGTTGCAAACCCCAACTTGGATTTTGACATGGCAGTTGATGATTCTTTTGTTCAGCCTACTTCTTTCTCTCCAGGTGTTACCAGTTCACTATTGGGTCTGAGCAGTTCTAAAGTCCTGACTTCTAAGGTTGGTGGTCTGGAATCGAAGCTGGTTGCCCTTGACATCTCTGTTGGTTCGATTTTGGCTAAGTTGAATCAGTTATGTGCTGGCTTGGGTTCTTCGGTTATCTCTTCATCACAATGACCAGTTTTATTTAGAAAATTGCTACATGTAATGTTAGGGGAATGAACAATTCTGCAAAGCAAGAGGACATTTTTTGCTGGCATAAGAAATCTAGTAGTTTGATCTCAATTGTTATGGAAACCAAGTTGTGTTCCAGTTCACAACCATGAATTATGAAAAAATTTGAGGGTGTTTGGGTTTTCACATCTGGTCTGGATGTTGGGTTTTGTGGGGCTGGTGTGGCTATTTTTGTAAATGATTTTCTGGTTCATCATGTTTCCAAAGTCGAGGAGGTGAAGGGCAGGGTTCTTTCAATTCGCCTTTTGTTCAAGAACAAGCTTTCTGTGTCTGTCATTGGGCTTTATGTCTGTGTATCTGGTGGTGACTATTTTGTTCAGGCTTCTGTTATTAATTCATTCATTGCTGATACTGTCAACAAGAGTTCTTTTGTTGTTTTGAGTGAGGACTTCAATGAAAACAATTCAGTCAAGGGGGCAAGTCTTAGGAAATGTTTAGGTTTGGGTTTAGTTAATGTTTTTGGTGGTCACTTTCTAGCTAGGATTCTGACTTGGAACAACTCAAGAGGTGTTAGCAAGGTTTTGGATTACATTCTAGTTAGTGACTCTTTGATCTCAGCGGTTGTGGATCGTGATGTTAGTTCTGTCTCAGAATTTTTTGACATGGATTACTTAACTGTGTTGATGTCTATTGGATTGGGTGGTTTTCTGGATGCTCGTTTGAATAGCATCCGCAAACATGCTAATAAGGATTGCTGGAAGTTTAAGATTAAGGATACTAATGAGAAAAAATGGGCGTATTTTAAGGATCTTTCTGAGTGTGTGCTTTTGGGTTCTCTGGATAGGTTCAAGATGGCTGAAGATGGTGGCAACTTAGATGGAATGTGGGGGATGCTAGCTGATGCCATGACTGCTTCTGCTGAAAAAATTTTTTCAAGACATTGGTATAGTGAATTTGATTGTGCTAAGAATAGACTCTCTTCTAAATTTTCCAGGTTGGAGCTTTTGGTTGTCAAGTTATTAAAAATGCTGAGACGGGATGATACTTTGGGCTTTGATCGTCTGGCTGACACTTGGTTCAAGGTTGACCCTTCCGAAGCTTCCAAAGTTTTTGGTATGGTCGGGAATGGTGTGGGTTCTGCTGGCTTGATAAGTCATCTTTTAAAAGTTAGAAAACAATATAGAAAGTCCAAATATTGTGAATCTGAGGTGGCCAAAAGATCTGCTATTAGAGATGCAATTGATAAGTGTATGGAAAAGTTTGAGACAGACAAAAGTGGGATGATTTGGAGCATCTTGGAGTGGCCCTTTCGCAAAGTCGTTCTGGACCATTTAGTTGTTGGTGATTTTCTTATTTTGGAACCTAAAGAAGTGAAGCTCAAAGTTGATGACATCATGGTAAATTGGACCAGGAAGTGGAATGCTCTTCCTGTCTTGTCTGGTCCCTGGGCACAACAATATATCTCTTTGGCTTATGTTAATAATAGTGTCTTCAGTCTGGTTATGTGTGATATTACCATGTGTGAGATGTCTTTGGTTATAAGCAATCTTCCTGATGGCAAAGCTGCTGGTTTGTCTGGTATCACCAATGAACTTTGAAAACACACTGGCTGCTTGGTTTTGGAGTGTTTGTTGTCTTTGCTGAACTCTTGTTTGTGTTTTGGTAATGTTCTAGTCCATTGGAAAGAAGCCTGGATGTCCATGATTCCTAAGTCTTATGATTGGGATAGTGTCTTGTCGAATACACGTCTTATTGCATTGATTGAGATGACAAGGAAGATTCTGTCAAAAGTTTTCTCAGACAGAATCTTTCTTGCTTGTAGTAGGTTTGATGTCCTCTGTAATAACAACTTTTCTGTCCTTAAAGGCACTTTCACTCAGTTACCAATTTCAGCTGTGGGTTCAATTGTGAAGGATGCTTTGGAAAAAGGCCACAAACTTTGGCTAGTTCTTCAAGACATGCACTGTTATGGGATGGTTTTCTTGTTATATTTAATTGCTGATATCCCGCTTTAATTGCAATCAGTCTTTCGTGAGTTCCTCAATTCTATTTGTGTGATAATGTCACTGTTACACTGAAGGCTTTCTTTTTACTGTTGTGATGTAAGTTATTCTTTAATTCTTGATTGTTGTGTGTGTTTATGTACTCCTTCTCAGAGGCTGAACTGAAATCTACCCACTGTCTGGGGTCTTCTCTGAAGCTATCCTTGCAATTGCCTGATGTGTTTCTCTAATCTAGAAACACAGAATGTTAATGGTCTCTTTAGCGCTTTTCTAATTCTCACAATAAAGCTTTTATCAATTAGTAACAACATAAATAATCTTGATCAAGGATTATTCTTCCAAGGGATTCAGTTGATGAATGATAGTTTCATTCAATAAATAATACAAGTAAGTTTCTTAATACTTTGGGTTGTGATAGTTCAGTTTTAAATATTCTTTTTCATTTCTTTTTGATTTTAAAGGTTTCTTGGGATATTTAATTTGAAAGTATGATTTAAAGTAGAGTTTGTTGGATAAAATTGGATCTATTGCTTGATAAGTTATGATTTTTATTACTTGATTGATCCTTTCCCAATATTAAAACTACTGTATATATACATGTTTGTAGTTCTACAAGAAAATACTTTCTTTTTGATATTTCAACCTGGTGCTTGCTGCTATCACCAGTTGGTGTTGGCTGCTATTGTGAACTGGTGCTTGCCACTATTGCGAGATAGTGTTTGCTACTATGTTAATCATTACCTTTCTAAGATTATTACTGTGCTATATTATGATTGAATAGTTTGTATTATTTTTATGATTCTTTTTGCTAAATTCTTAAACCGTAACAGCACAAAGCATATGACTCTGTCAGTTGGTCTTATTTAGAAACTAGTTTACACCATATCAAAATGTGCAGCAAGTTTATCAAGTTTTTTGGCAACATTCACAACAGTCACTTCAACAGAGTCATGACAAATTTTGGCCTTTCTGATGGATACAAAGTTCTTGATGGTTTGGATCAGGGTGAAGTTTTCTCACCTCTTCTATGGAAAATTTTTTATGACCCTTTGTTATGTGAAGTTGCGAAACAAGATCATTTGTGTGGTTATCAGATCAATTCAAATTTTGTGTCGAAGACTGGAAGAATTGAGACTAGTGGGGGTATGACCTCTTTTTTCATGGCTGGTGTCTTTGTCAATGACACTATTTGGGTGAATAATGGACAAGCCTCTACACAGCACATTCTTAATGTGGCCAATGAGTTTTTCCTCATCAATGACATTAACATAAACAATGAGAAGACGGTTGCCATTCCTATCAACAAAAGAGTGGAGGTTCCTGTTTTATCCATTAATGGCCAGGCTATCGCTGTTGCCAATCCTGGTGTAAGTCATCGATATTTGGGTATTTTCTTGTCCACTGATGGTTTGTCTAAGCTGAGTCTTACCAAAGCCAATTCAAATATTAGGTTCTTCTCAAATATGGTTCTCTGGAAGGCTGTCTCTGATAAACAATTCTCTTATCTGGTTTCAGCTGTTTTGCAGTCCATAGTCAGTTATCGAATGCAGTTTAGTTTTGTTTCCAAAGCTGTTTGTCTAAAATGGGACATTCTGATTAGAAGAGGTCTTAGGTCGAAAGCCAATTTGCCAAGAGACTTTTCCAATGAGGTATTGCACCACCCTTCTCTTTATGGGCTGAAATCTTTTGAACAGTTGCAAGCTGAATGCAAGATGGCTTCTGTTGTGCAGTTTGTGAATTCTTTTGGAATTCTTGGCTGACTGTTCGAACATCGAATTTTGGATTTGCAGGTTTTGTGCTGGGCTCCGTTGAATCCTCTGCAATATCTTGTTAAGCTAAGAGTGAACACTTCAAACAATTTTCTAGCAGGTGTGGTTCGTATATTTCTTGACAACAAGCTGTCTTTGGATAACAGAATTCCCTGTGCCTTTCGCTCTTCTGGCCATTTCCCAATGTTATTGGTATTGGGTGATCCTTTGTATTTCAATGTGGTTCGCTCCTTGAAAATTGCTGGTGTGGCATATGATGACCAACTTCTGGACAAAAATGGTTCTATTGTTAGTTGGCGTACATTTTGCCGATGTTACAGGATGGTTTTCTTGTTATATTTAATTGCTGATATTCCGCTTTAATTGCAATCAGTCTTTCGTGAGTTCCTCAATTCTATTTGTGTGATAATGTCACTGTTACACTGAAGGCTTTTTTTTTTACTGTTGCAATGTAAGTTATTCTTTAATTCTTGATTGTTGTATGTATTTATGTACTCCTTCTCAGAGGCTGAACTGAAATCTACCCACTGTCTGGAGTCTTCTCTGAGGCTATCCTTGCAATTGCCTGATGTGTTTCTCTAATCTAGAAACACAGAATGTTAATGGTCTTTAGCACTTTTCTAATTCTCACAATAAAACTTTTATCAATTAGTAACAACGTGAATAATCTTGATCAAGGATTATTCTTCCAAGGGATTCAGTTGATAAATGATAGTTTCATTCAATAAATAATACAAGTAAGTTTCTTAATACTTTGGGTTGTGATAGTTCCGTTTTAAATATTTTTTTCATTTCTTTTTGATTTTTAAAGGTTTCTTGGGATATTTAATTTGAAAGTATGATTTAAAGTGGAGTTTGTTGGATAAAATTGGATCTGTTGCTTGATAAGTTATGATTTTTATTACTTGATTGATTATTTCTCAATATTAAAACTACTATATATATACATGTTTGTAGTTCTACGAGAAAATACTTTCTTTTTGATATTTCAACCTGGTGTTTGCTGCTATCACCAGTTGGTGTTGGCTGCTATTGTGAACTGGTGCTTGTCATTATCGCGAGATGGTGTTTGCTACTATGTTAATCATTATCTTTCTAAGATTATTACTGTGCTATATTATGATTGAATAGTTTGTATTATTTTTATGATTCTTTTTGCTAAATTCTTAAATCGTAACACTATCCCCTCCTTTCAAGATTGAGCTCTGTTGAAATCGAAGTTAATTTCTTCAATAAATTCTAAGTTACTATAGTGGTTCAATACTGTGTTATTAATTTGTTGTTGTAATTCTTGAAATTGCGAGTTGGTAAGTCATCCAATACTGTTAGTTGTTATTATGTTCATGGTTGGGTCCAACAATAATTTGTGACAGTTTTCAAATGCTTTGAAAATTCTGTAAACTGTTTTTGAATGGAATGTAGTGTTGGTTTTTCCAATGAAAGGTTCTAATAGTTGGATAGTTGTTTTGTCAAACACTCTAGTTGAGTCTTTTGAGTATAATGTATTGCCCAATGCTATCTCTAATTTTTCAATAACTTTGCTAATAAATTTGTTGTTATATTTGGCAATATTATATGATTTGAAATTATGTTTTTTTCTTGTTTTTGGATTTTCTATTGTTCTTTTTATGTATGTTATTTTGAAGCTATTAACTGTGATTTCTAGATCAGATTTTAATTATTGTAAGCTTTCAACTAATTGTTGAGTTATATTGTTGATGTTTTCTGGAATAAGTATCATTGTTTTAATTTTGACTGTTATTTTG
>JAAOMT010000627.1:1883-263180 GCA_016748015.1 Geosiphon pyriformis | reverse complement strand
TTTGTTGTTCATTGTTGTTGTGGCAGGTGGGTTGGTGATTTTTATGTGTGTCTCATTCTTGACAAACAGTTGGCATTAGCATTTTTGGTACCTTCTTTGTATTTGATAATATAATCGTATGGTACTAATGTTTGTGACCATCTGGCGTATTTTCCTTTTAGCGCTTTCTTGTTATTTAACCAGACCAGACCTCTATGATCTGTCGTAATCTCAAAGGGTTGGTACCGTAAATATGTGTCAAAGTGAACACAACTCCAGACTACTGCTAAGCATTTAAGTTCATGTGCTGTGTAGTTTTGTTCTGCTGTACTGAGACTTCTGCTGGCATAAGCAATTACACGTTCTTTTCCATTATCATCTTTTTGTGACAGACTGGCTTCAAGTCCAGTTCCAGAGGCATCTGTGGCCAAACTGAATTTCTTGTTGAAATTTGGATAGATCATTATTGGTGATTCAATGAGCTTTTATCTAAGGTACTCAAAAGCTTTTTGTTGTGCTTCAGTCCATTCAAACTTCACATTATTAGATAATAGGTAATTAAGGGGTTTGGCGATGTTTGAAAAGTTTTCTACAAAGTGGCAGTAGTAAGATATAAGTCCTAAAAAGCTTCTAACTTCTAAAACGTTTCGAGGTACTGGAAAATTTTTCACTTTGTCTATTTTTGATGGATCTGGTTTTATTCCATCTTTTCCAACTACATGTCCTAAAAATGCTAGCTCATTTTTTCCAAAGAAACATTTTTCTAGATTTAGTTTAAGTTCAGCATGTCTCAATCTCTCAAAAACTTGTTGTAAATGTTGGAGATGATCTGTCAATTTTGACGAGAAAACATTTGTATCATCCAAGTAGACAACAACGGATTGCCACAAGATTCTGGAGTAAATTACGTCCATTAGTCTTTGGAATGTCACAGGAGTGTTTGTTAATCCAAATGACATTACATTGAACTCATAATTGTCATTTTGTGTTGTGAATGCTGTTTTATGCCTGTCCTTTGGGTCTATTTCTACTTGCCAGTACTTACTGGTCAAGTCCAGTGTAGAAAACCATTTTGCTCCTCCAAAAACGTCGAAGATTTTGTCAATTAATGGTATTGGGTATGAGTCTTTGGTTGTTTTGCTGTTTAGTTTGCAATAGTCAACGCAAAATCTAATTTTTCCGTTCTTTTTCCTTACTAAAACAACTGGTGAGGACCATGGGCTCATTGATAGTTGTATTATTCCTTTTTCTAACATGCTTTGGACTTCTTCTCTGATAAAATTATGCTCCATTGGTGGGACATGGTAAGCGCATTGTTTTTCAGGTCTGGCGTCTCCAGTGGGGATTTGGTGTTGAACCAAGTTGGTTCTTCCAAATTTGCCATTTCTTGAAAATATATCAGAGTATTTTAAAATTAATGCTTTTAATTGTCGCTGTTGGTCAGGATCCATTGTTCCAATGTTTAATTTGGCCAATTCTTTTGGCGTAAATTGATAGCATTCTAATGGTTGTTGTCAATTTATTGAAGTGAGTTCACAATAGAGGGCGATTTCTTGGAAATTTAGAATTTCTTGTGGTGTTGACACGTTTTCTAGCTCCGTTCTGAGGTATCTAATGATGGTATCTTCCGGAATGTAGACGGGTTCTTTTGTGGTGTTTGCAATAGGAATTTTTATCCATTGAGCTTTATCAGCTGGAATAAAAAGGTTAGTAAGTCCTATGAGAAACTGTTGGCAAGTTTCTGGGTAAGACTCAAATATTAGATCTTTTTCTTTAATTGTTCTTTTTATTCTTATTTCTGATTTTCCATATGGTAAGAGCGTGATAGACCACTCATTTTTAATTACTTCGCCTTTTTCCTCTATTGTTTTAACAAAATTTACTTCAATTCCTTTTCCTGTTGATCCGAAACCAAAAGTTCCTCTCGTTGTTTGTGACAATTCCTCACGATTTTCTACTGGCACGAATTTCTCAATTTTTACCAATGGTAGGAAAATTGCTTGTGCAATCTTTTCCTTAGATTCAATGGTATAAGGCTTTTCTGAATTGTTCTGTAGCAAAACCATCAAATTTCCAGTGTATCCAGAGTCAATTACTCCTCCTTGAATGCTTATTCCTTTTTTCGCGAGGCTTGATCGCGACGCCATTTGAACCATTATTTCTGGCGGAATTTCAACCACTATTTTTAGGTTGATTTTAGTGATGCTCCTGGGTGGTAACGTTGTAGATTGGTTTTTCTGATAACGTAAATCGAATCTGGCATCAGTTGGATGGGCTCTTTCAGGTATTATTCCTAAGTGCCCGTTGTCGAAGTATCGGATATTGGTTACCTGTTCTAGGTCAGTATAGGCTACAAATTTTTCTGACTCGGGACCGTCAGGTGAGTCTTGTTAATTTATTGATTGATTTTGAGACTGCTGATTCTCAATTTCCATTTTTCTTTCTAAGTCCCTTTCATCTTGATACTCTTCACAGCACTGATTTTGGCATGGGATGAGACAGTTTTTGCAGAGGTAAATGTTGATTTGGGCGAGATATTGTTCTTGCTCTTGTCGAGTGGGGCATAGTTGTTGGTAGTAGTCCTGGAATTCGTCCACTGGGTCGAACATGTTGTAGCTAGCAACTTCATCGGCTACTTCGGCTGACTCTTTCCAATGTCGTATTTCTTCGGCAGTTCCTCCTCTTACTTTGGCTTGTGCAGTGTTGTACAACTCGTCCTCGTTGTGTGGATAGTGCTGTAGTCTTTTTAACACTCTGTTGAACACTGCTTCGAATGGCGTTCCTTCTCTTACCCAGTCACAGATGAAAATTGTGTATTGGCAAGTTGTGTCACATGTTCCTCCTCTGCCTAGTAAGTCATGCCAGTTGCACCCTCTTAGTAACGGTTCTCCACAAGCGAGGCATGGTTTCTCGTCCCATTTTCCGTGTCTTTCTGGGTAATCGTATTTTTCTTTGTTACAACAGTTATAATAGTAGTGGGTGAGGTTTTTTGGGTTTTTGTCCAGTGTGCTGCATGCAGTCATAGACGAGAGTTTCTTCTTGCAAACTGAGCATTCTAGCTTTGGTCTGCATTACTGGTGGTTTTTTTGTGAACTTATCTGGTTCCATTTGGATCTTTCTTCACTGGTTCATGTTAATACGGCTGGTAGTCCTGTTCTTTGGTCATCAGCCCAAGAGAGCTGATAGGTTTCAATGGCTGGTAGTGCTGGATTTTCCTCAAATTCAAAGGTAGGTCTTTGGTTGGCACTGGGTTTTTGGAAGTGGCCACAGGTGGCTGGAATTTTGGCCTGGTGGCCATTATAATTGATCAGAAGCTCTTGGGTGGTTTAGTCTAGGGTGGCGTTGGCTTTTGTTAGCCAGTCATTCTCTACTAATGCTTGATATTGTGTAGCGTCCATTACTAATACTTTTGTAGATATTACTATGCCATTAATTTCGAAAGGGAATGAGTTGATTTTGCCATGAGGCAGCTTTGTACTTCCATCGGCTGTTATGATTTGGGACATCACAGCACAATCAACTTTGAAACCCAGTTGGTTTACTAGTTGAAGCATTATGATGCTTCCAGCAGATCCGCTGTCTAAGATAAGTTTGATTGGAGTATTGTTTACAATGGCTTCCGTATACATAGCAGTGATTGGGCGTTTTTTGTCCAATGCTGCTCCACTGAATATAGCCTCGTTTTCCTCTAATTCAAAAGGAAAAATAGCTGCAAGGCTGCTATCTTTGGTGGCAACTGTTGGTGGTATTGTCTGGCTCAATTTGGAGGAATTCTTGGTTCTGTTTATGTTTCTACCATCATTGTTTTTGATGATCAGGTTTTCTGGTATATTAAGGTAAGTTTGTTGATAATTTTGGTAGTTTGGATTGGTTTGCTAATTGGTTCCAGTGCGGTTTGGATTCCTCTGGACCAACGTGTTCTGGTTCCACATGGGCTGATTTCGGGTCTCGGAATGCCAATTCAGGGTTGGCTATCATGGGCTGTTGCTGGTAAGCTCTTTGATTTTGATACGTGATGGGATATTGGCATGGTATTGGCATGTACTGGTTTCTGGGCATTTGGGGTGGCACATAGTAATTATTTTCATGTGCTTCCTGCATCATTTGCATTTGACATTGACTAATCAAATGTCCTACATGTTTGCAAAAATGGCAGGCGTGCATTTCTGTTCTGAATTCCTGGCGCGACGAGCAATTATTTCGACTGTTGCTGACTTCCTGGCTGTGTCTTTGGGGTGGTTGGTATGTATTTTTTCTCAGATCCAGGATGAGGTAACTTTCTATTTTCTTAAAGAGTTCCTCCTTTAATCGCGTTACTCTTTTCTCTAATGTTTCTGTCTTATTTTCCTCCATTACCATGTTAACTATTTGACTATGGTTAGCTTCTTTCTTAGCCGATTCAAGGGCTCTGGTGAGCGTAATGGCTTCTGGTAAGGAATTAGGGTGGGCAGGGCGTACTCTTCCTAAAATGCTGCTTTTTAATCCTCTAATAAACTGATTTAAAACCTGAGGATTAGTGTAGTATCCTTGTTCAATCGCTTCAATCTAACAGCGAATTTGATTGAATCGAGCAAGATATTGGGTGACAGTTTCACCAGTATTTTGCTTGATAGTATTGAATTCATTCTGTAGTTGGATTACGGCATTTGGGTCGCTAAAATACTCCAGGAGTGCATTTTTAAATTCTCTGAGCCATGTGTGCATGTCCGTTTCTTCTTCCTTTTCTGAGAAATCTGTTAGTCTTGCAATGTATGGTGTGGTCATTTCATTGCCGTTTTCTGCTGGTGGGTTTATTGGTCTAAGAAGAGGTGGGATGATATTTCCTTGAGCGTTCCTAAAGGTGGCTTCCCTTATATCTGGTTCTTCTTCTTGATCACAAGTTTCTTGGTTTCTGGACTGGCTGTTTGTTCCAGTGACTGGTCTTGTGATTGTTTTTTTGCTGGTCTCTTTTTCGGATTCTGATTCAGACTCCTCTTCATGGTTTTCAAACCCCATTTTAAATTTTGGCTGAAAAAGAGGGTTTTGGAATAGTAATGAATATCCTCCTGTAATTGGTATGTCTCCCCAATTATGTTGTTTAATTTTATCAGTATAACTAGGAGTTTTTGGCATTTGTGGAGTTGATGTTGATGATGATGCAGCTCCTAATGGAATTTGTATCTTATTTTCTGGTGAAAAATGATATGATTTATCTTCTGGTGAATAAATACATTGTTTCTTTATTGATTGAGTGACAGTTTTCTTTGGCGTTTGAGCTGGTGTTCTTAGTTTTTGCTGGTTACTTTCCTGATTAGTTTCTAAATTTTCTTTGGTTTTGTTGGTGCGTTCCCTAGTGTTTCCTGTAGATATTGGAAAATTTTTGTTGGTGTATTGCTCAATTTCTCGATGGATTTTGACAATAGTTGTGGCTATTACTGCTACTTCTTTTGTAGTGTATTGTGATAATTCTTTATACAATCCAAGTTTTGCGTCATGTGGTTCTTCTTTCTTTCCTATATGATAATTTATTCTGGTATTGATATAATAAGTGAGGGCAGATTCTGCTGGACAACACCCTTCTGGTAATCCAAGATCACTTTGATTTTGTGTGTAAATAGCATGGCAGAATTCAAGAACAGTAAGATTAAGGGTTTTTGTCACCACTTTTGTCTTTTCCTTTTTAGCAATGAATTATTACTAATTATTATTTTCTTTTTGATTTTTTTTCCTCATAGGGTTCACCAAATATTACGGGATGGTTTTTTTGTTATATTTAATTGCTGATATCCCGCTTTAATTGCAATCAGTCTTTTGTGAGTTCTTCAATTCTATTTGTGTGATAATGTTACTGTTACACTGAAGACTTTTTTTTTTACTGTTGTGATGTAAGTTATTCTTTAATTCTTGATTGTTGTGTGTGTTTATGTACTCCTTTTCAGAGGCTGAACTGAAATCTACCCACTGTCTGGGGTCTTCTCTGAGGCTATCCTTGCAATTGCCTGATGTGTTTCTCTAATCTAGAAACACAGAATGTTAATGGTCTTTAGTGCTTTTCTAATTCTTACAATAAAACTTTTATCAATTAGTAACAACATAAATAATCTTGATCAAGGATTATTCTTCCAAGGGATTCAGTTGATGAATGATAGTTTCATTCAATAAATAATACAAGTAAGTTTCTTAATACTTTGGGTTGTGATAGTTCCGTTTTAAATATTTTTTTTCATTTTTTTTTGATTTTTAAAGATTTCTTGGGATATTTAATTTGAAAGTATGATTTAAAGTGGAGTTTGTTGGATAAAATTGGATCTGTTGCTTGATAAGTTATGATTTTTATTACTTGATTGATTATTTCCCAATATTAAAACTACTGTATATATACATGTTTGTAGTTCTACGAGAAAATACTTTCTTTTTGATATTTCAACCTGGTGTTTGCTGCTATCACCAGTTGGTGTTGGCTGTTATTGTGAACTGGTGCTTGCCACTATTGCGAGATGGTGTTTGCTACTATATTAATCATTACCTTTCTAAGATTATTACTGTGCTATATTATGATTGAATAGTTTGTATTATTTTTATGATTCTTTTTGCTAAATTCTTAAACTGTAACACCGATGGAAAAAACTTGGTTCTAGAGGCCTCATGCCTTTATGATTTTTGAAGGCCTCTGCTTACTTGAGTAATTGTTTGTATGCTCCCCCTCCCATGAGTTTAGCTTCTGTTTGTGCTAGTGTTTTGGATTCGACATCTTTTGCCGACATTTGTGAGAAAATTCACAGATTGTGGGCTGATGAGATTGATGTTTATATTGATGGTTCTCTTAAAAGTTTGGGTATGTTTTAGGTGGCATGTGGTGCTGCCATTTATTTTCCTGGCTTGGACAAAGGTTTAGGAGTGGAGGTACATGGTGTGCTGTCTTTGACTCTGGCTGAATTACAGACTGTTGTCCTGGCTCTGAAGTGCGTTTCCACCTCTGTTTCAGTGGCTTTGCACACGGATAGTTAAGCGGCTATCAATGCATGTGTGGCTGAATTGGGTCTGTTACAGCCAAATTGTTGCAATAGTTGCTGGATAGAAAGGCACCATGTAGTTAATTTGATTGAATCCAAAGATCTGACTGTCCGCTGGATCAAAGTCAAAGGTCATGCTGGCATTGCTGGTAATGTTTTGGCTGACGTTCTTGCTGAACAGGCTGCGCACTCTGGGGTCTCTCTTCCTGCCAGGATTAATTGTAAATATGTGATTGCTAATGGCAGGCCAGTTTCTGGTAATGCCTGCCATTTTGTACGTGATATTTTTCATTCTATTTGCAAGTTTCAGTGGGAGGTGGGTCCCGGCCAAAGGGTTGTGTCTTGTTTATTTGGTCTGGTTGTTGATTGGAATAGTACCACTCTAGTTTGGCACCCTGACTCTCATATGCTCTCTGGGAGTATGTGTCGAGCCACTGCTGCTCTTTGTACATACTTCATGAAAGCTGTTCATTTCAGGTTGCCTGTTGCTATTCAAAAGAGGTTGTATATTAAGGATTACCCTGGTGTATCTTGTCTGTTTTGTGGTAATGTGGAACTCCCCGATCATGGTTTTACTTGTGTTAAGGATGCTTCTGTGTGGTTGGATATTTTGGGTGATTTTGGTGGTTTGTGGAGGACTCTGATGGGTCCTAATCTACTGTCACCATCTTTTGTACTGTGAGATCTCTCTCTGGGGGTGTTTGATGTTGGGTTGTATTCAGTTTTTTGCAAGGGATTTGTTCTCAAGAGTTAGATGGATAAGACCACTGCTTTTTTCGGTGACAAGAAAAAAACGACTGTTGTGGTGGTGGATTTTGTCCATCATTTGGCTAAGAGTCATAGGACAAACCTCTGGCTCTTTAGAACTAAGTTCAGATCTGACATGGAAAGAAGTGGTTTGATTGGTAATGATGTTATTATGGCCAGTGCTCTTAATGTGGGTGTTCCACCTCTCTCAGCTGGCATGGTCTGCCTTATTGGTGTGCTAGATTCTCTTGATGTCAGTTTTAGTTTTAGGGGTAGGTTCTTGTTTTTGTCTGGTGCTGTTCATAGGGTTAGTGTTTTGATAAGTGCATAGTATTGCCTTGATTGGCTCAAGTGACTGGTTACATGTAGCAAATGCATGAACCATGTTTAGTTGGCTACTTTTCTTTGTAACTTATTCTAGACTATGGTTGGGCTGCACTCATTAATAAATAAATAAAAAAAATTAAAACTGGTTTTATAAAGCTTTTAAGTTTTACTATATTAATTTTTAAGCTATTAAATTTAATAATAAGAATATTAAAACTATTAATATTTAAAAACAAAATAATATTAAAATACTTAACCAAAATTAATAATAAAAATATAAAAAATTTATTTATATTTATATTTAAGTTAACAATTAAAACAAAAATATAAAAAACATTTGAATTTTAAAAAATTAATTAATAAAAAATTTAACTTTTAGAAAAATTCAAAAAACTGATTTAATAACAGTTTTAAAAAATGTTTTAAAGTATTTATTTTGCTTTTTAATAGAAAAATATTAGCAAAAAAATACAGTATTTGCAAATAAAAAAACACCAGAAAATAAACCAAAAAAATTATTAAAATTATTATTGTTTACAATTTGCATACAAAATTTATTATAAAAAAAAATTAAATAAGCAATAAAAGTTATTTTAACATAAATAATTATTAATTTACTTTTATTAAAATTTAAAAATGACTTTTTGATTATAATTTATGAAAATAAAATTATATTTAACTTATATATTAATAGAATATAACCAAGTTTTTTACAAATTAAACACAAAAATAAGTTTAATTTAACCTAATTCAAATTAAAGTTTTTAAAAATTAAAATTATAATTAAAACTACTATTAAATTTTTATTAGACTTAAAACAAATTATAATATATTTTATATAAACATAAATAATTAAATAAAACTTATTTATGCAAATTTTTTTATTAATTAACTTTAAAAAATTTTATAGATTATAAGCAGTTATATTTATTAATATTGGTTTTAATTATATAAATTATGTTTTTTTTTAATTGGAATAAATTATTTAAAAACAAAAAATTAATTTAATTTTAATTAACAAACTTTATTAATATTTTTTTTTTCCAATTTAATGAGTGAGGTCCAAACACTGCCTAATACAATACAGTGAACTCTCTTTATAATCACACTTTTTGGTCAGCACATTTGTGGTGATTATAGAGAAATGGGACTATAAAAAATAATTAATATCTTATCACATAATCTATATATTACATGCATAATATAATAACCAATTATATATATTTTATTTAAAAAAGCTATTTATTTGCAACTGTTTTTTTTTTTCTTGAACTTTGAGAACAGTATTATGAATTAATGTTCTCAAAGTTTTAAAAAAGTCTGAATCAACTTTTTTACTATGCTGCTTTTCACAATAGCGCAATGTATCTTCAAGTGCAATTTTACCTTAATGTATAGATAGCAAAGACAAAAGTTCATTTCATTTTCACTTTTTAAATCTTCATTTGCATTAGAATTTCTACTATATTTGTTGTTAATAAGATTTACAATTTCATCCTCTGAAGCATAAGTAAATAATGATTCAAACTTGTCAATATTAATGAAGTCTATTGCCAATAGCTTATCAATATCAATGTGCTCAATAAGAACTTGTACTTTTTATAGGAGTTCTTGTTTAATATCTAATAGATGGGCTGGTATTTGACTATTATTCAGAATTTCTGTATGACACCAACAGTTTTGGATTGTAGTTGTTGTTATCGCTGACCATGCATCAATTAGAAAGTCAACTGCATTCTTTAATGTTACTGTTGATATTAGAATCTTGCCATTATACTGATTAATAAGATGGAAAAAAAACAACTTTCAGTATTGTGCCTTAAAAGATGCAATAATTTTTGTATATAATGGTTGCAAATAAGATGTTGTATTGAATAGTAAGTATCTAATCATAATATTAGATAATATAAAAGATTCTTTACCATGGGAACCAGCATTATCAAGCAATAGCAAAATCTTTTTTTTCTTGTGACGCATTTCTTTATTTAATAAATTAAGCCATTCACTAAAAATATTGGTTTGCATTCATGCTTTTGTATTGTAATGATAAGTGATTAAAAGTGCATTTATATTAATATTGCGAAAACATCATGGCTTTGCAGCTTTGCCGATAATTAAAGGCTGCAACTTGATACTGCTTGTTGCATTACAAGCAAGAAGTATGGTAATTTGACTCTTATCATGCTTGGTACCAGAAGTAGATCTTGTTGCCAAAGTTGCATTTGGTGGCATTCTAAAGAATAATGCTGTCTCATTGGTATTGTAAACATCATTTAGATTATATTCACTGATAATCTTATGCAGTTTCTCTTGTTCCTCTAGTAAAATTTCCAAGAAGACACTATTTGCTTTGCCATGTATCTTAATGTGGTGCAAATTATGACGTTTTTTGAACTTTTTTAACCAACTATCTGATGCTTTAAAGTTATTTTCTTCCAGAAACTTTTCAGCAAACTTGAGGGCTTTTGTTTGTAAAATTTTTCCAGTAAGAATGCAGTTGGTAGCTAGTGTTCCAAGCATTCATTCTCTCAGTGCATCATTTATTTTCAGAAACATCTCTTTCCTGTTTTTTGTTAATTGACCAGAGTTGCCAGATACATTTTTTTCAATCCATCAGTCTGATTTTGCAAGTATCTTTGTTACAGTGGAGTGGTCAACCTTTAGATTAAATATTTTGATAAGTCTATTTGCTAAATAGTCAGGATGCTATAGTTTGTACTGACAGAGAGCCTTTTTAGTCTTCAAGGAGATTGTTGCTTGCTTTTGGTTCGCGTTTTTTGGCATGTTAATAAGAACACACTTTTTATTGCATTTTGTTTTTATAATGCATTGATGTATCTGTTATGTTTCAAACGTTATTTTGTCTTATATCTAATTGGACATGTGAGGTGTCTTATGTTATATAAGGTGCCTCAGATTATAAAAAGCAGTCAAATTATAAAAATAAAGGTTTTAATCCAACTGTAAGATTCTAAGTGCAAATGACAGATTCTTGATAAAAAGAAACCTAATTTTGATAATACATCTGTGACACTTTTTGCCTCTTACCCCCAACTGATAATCAATAATAAAGACTGTCAATTTGATCCTCTACATACTTGCATAATTGTGTAGAAGATAGCACAATGTCATGTTGTCAAGCTTTCCAAACACAGCAACATCTATATTAATTGGAATATCAATATAAAATACTTTGCATAATGTTAGAGATATCAAAGTGAAAGTCAACTACAGTTTTTTAAAAAATGTCCTGATCATCATAAGTTGTAGAATTTGATATGTAATATATATAGGCATACAATAACTTCTGAATTAATGTGGCCATATGTTGTTTCTAAGGAAAATCCATCTGTTGAAGGTTACTTAGAATGGGCCCAAAATGAAACAGATCCTATGTTCAGGTTAAAGTATGAACAAGTCTTTTTTTATTTACAAGCAATTATTAACTTTTGCACTAGAGTTTGTTTCAATAAGTCTTCATTAAGACTTACAGCTAGATGAATGTTTGTACCAATTTGGTCTGCTCGGTGCCATCTTATTTACCAATTAATTGAAATTGCTGATAAAAAACAATAACTATGATTGAAGCCTGAAGTTTGTAAGCTGATTTAAGAAAGAATTGTAATTTTTTGATCTAAACTTTCAAATCAACATCAAGGCCATAATGCAATACTTGAAAAAATTAACAAAACATTCAAATTGTTGATTTTTTTTACACCTTCACAATGGCATTAAGAAATTGCAGTACATAACTGTATCAAATTTGAGAGATTGCATACTAATCTCTTTAATGGCATCGGATATTCTAAAAATAAAATATACAGGTCTTGTACATGTCTTAGCTTTATTGCTGAATCAAATCAATTTCGAGTTCAGATAAGAAAGACACAGTTTGTAAATCCAAATGTCTCTAATCATGTTTTTCATGATATTGACCATGAATGGATATTAAGCAAAGAAATGAAAAAATTCAGTGAAATTGCACAGATGAAAAAAATAGACTTTTTTAAAGCAAGACAAATTAAAAAAACATTGTTAAGTACTTGAAAACCAATTCCAGTAACAAGTGAAGAAGCAGATCATCAAAAAATATAAATCTGTTAATAAAATCACAACTATTACCTATTATTAACTCTCTAATACCTCTTTTAAGTGATCATGTTTTCGAAGCTTATCAAGTTAATTGTGTGACAGCTTAATAAATATCCTTCAAGAAGTTAGAAATATATTGTATTGTGTACAGTTTTGTTTATCTTGGGTTGAGTGCATTACCATTTATAATTGGCATTTTTAAAACATGATATGTTGAGTTTAGGTCCGAATCTCCATTCTGCATGATTATGTTTAGATTATGAAAAGCATTTAACATGGATTTATTTGCCCCAAAAAAGTTGATTTTTAATACATCTTTAAAACTATCAGTCAAATTTTCGCTTGCTAATACTAAATATTGATCAAATAATGATTATGATTGCTAATATAGAGTCTTTTTTTAATTGCAGATGTTAAAGTTGGTGTAAAAATGTATTTATTGGGTATATATTAGAATCCTCATGCACTGAGTTTTATTACTGGTCACATTTTTTTTCCTAAGGAAAAGTAAATTCGAACTCCATTCTCAGTTGATTTGCTCAAGCAATGTCCTATTAACAAACTTGTTCCTGGAAAATTCCATTGGGCCATTATTCTCACTTGTAGGTTTGTTAATTCCTTTTCCTAATATGGAGAAAAAGTAATCTTATTAGCCAAAGTTTGATCTAGAGTAACTTCATTGATACTCGCAGCAACAGCCTTCAAAACACTACCAGCCTTTAAAGCACCACCAGTCTCCAAAGCACCAAGAGCAGCAGTACTGTACCATATGTCAACTATTATTAAAACTTTCATAATACCTGCAAACAACAAGCCAAATATAATAGTTTCATTATTGTCTTCTGATGGTGGTGGTGGCTTATAAAGAAGAAGAGTAATTGAATATTGTAATATTTAAGAAATTTTGTTTAGTGTTCTACAATTGTTTCCAGAAACTTCTCTAATTTTTTTTACTATTATAAAAAAAATAATTTCTATTGACAAATCGGGAAATCTCCCTGACTGTATATGTCTGATTAAATATAAGATGACATCTAATGTTCATATCTAATATTATATGATTATAGTGTGACTATAGAAAGTAGAAATTACTTATATTCTGCTATCATATTTGTGAAGATAGGGACTATAAGGAGATATATATAGTAAAAGTGACTATAAGAAGATAATATTATATATAAATGGTTTTGGTTTTTAAAAAAATGTGATTATAAAAAGATAGTGACTATAACCAGAGGGACTATAGAAAGAGTTTACTGTATATTATACAAGTGATTTAAACTAGGTATGAATCATGCATTTTCTATATGTAACCAGCCATTCAGACTAGTCAAGACAACACTAGACACTTATATGAACTGAAATCATATTACCTATACCTGAAAAGAATAAACAAGATTTACAAAACCCAAAGCTAATACCAAATGCATCTGCAATACCCAACAACCTAACCACATCAGCTGAAAGCACTGAAGAGAAACCAAAGATTGAAACAGGAACAGAACCATCATGTGGGATCATGCTATCTTTTTCCATAACAGTTTGGTGCTTAGTATGTACTAGCCAAACTTCATTATAAAATGCAGGACAAAACTCATGCACAAAGGCCACAATATTCTAAGCTGCAATCTTAGAGTCTTTAAAAACAGCAACAGATTCATAATACTATTTCTTGAAAACAAAGCCCTTACACAGGGCTGCACTGACAACAACATTAGAAATGCAAGTAGAAAGCAACTGTAAAACACACAAAGAAGAGCGAAATAAACTCGAGCATGTCTCCTAAGCAGATGCATAAACTTTCACCAACTAAGCATGACCAGCAGCATTAAATAGACAAAAAAACACATGGTTCAAGATCTCAACATTACTACAAAATAAACATATTACACTGGAGTAACTTCTATTATAAAGATGCTTATGCACAGCAACCAGAAAATGATGATGCAATGCTTTTATAAAATACATTCGAAAGCCAACAGTTTGAGTACTAGTGAAACCAGCAGCCAAATGAGAGTCCAGATGCCACACCAAAAAAGATTTAGACCAATCAACATCAGCACACAGACTATCCACCAAGACCCGGGAACCAGAACCAACCTCTTAGTGCACATGGTGAACAGATTGGAAAACATTACAAACAAAATGCTTAAAACTACCAGACACTCCAGTATCACTAGCTCTGAGAAAATATTCATCAATCATGTGAGGAAGATGCATATCAGAGAATGCAGCAGCTTCAGTGAAAGTGTTAGCATACTTATTGCCCAAAACACCAGAGTAACCCCTAACTTTAACCCAATTAATATTCAAATTCTTACGATGAATGACATTAGCAATATGGCAATGCTCAATCCAACACCAATTCCTGAAATCTGGATGAGTCAACATAGATTCTAATTTGCACACAT
Source organism: Geosiphon pyriformis (assembly GCA_016748015.1). Classification (NCBI taxonomy): domain Eukaryota; kingdom Fungi; phylum Glomeromycota; class Glomeromycetes; order Archaeosporales; family Geosiphonaceae; genus Geosiphon; species Geosiphon pyriformis. The sequence continues at coordinate 248,632 of JAAOMT010000627.1, read as the reverse complement.
CCAAAACAGCCTGGCTGTCTGAAAACAAGGTGACCAAACTAGAAGAAAGAACACACTCAAGAGCCAAAGCAATAGCCTACAACTCCATCATAATAAAAAAAACCAATCTGGATACCTCCACATCCAAACTCAAATCAATGTTCTCAAAAAAAACAGCAGTACTAGCTTTCATACCAAAAGTATTCAGCCCACTTAGAGAACCATCTGTAAACAAAGAAAGATAACTGGAATCAATCTTCAACAAATGATCACACACAACTTCAAACTTATGAGACTCAAGAACATTAGACAAACCAACATCTGGCAACAGAAGATTGCAAACAGAAGATGGCCCAGAATTATTCAGAAAGTGAACAGAAATATCAAACCAATGAGGAACTGGGCCTTGAGGATCCAATTTTTTCTACTGCTTGAAAGTTCTCCATTTGAAAACAGAACCAGTATGATTGTGAAACTGCTCAACAAAGACAATTCCATAATGCCAAAGTGAAGAGACACATTTATAAAAGGTGGGCTCACCAAGAATAACAGACATAGGGATTCCATTCTGAAAATGAAAAACATTGGTCATGAGACCACCCAAAAAAAGATTGCACCCCAAAAAAACCCAGACAATGCCAGCCAAAAAGTTATCCAAAGAATTAATATTAATATAAGAAGGGAAAAACAAGGAGTGGCGAGGGTGCCAGCTGAGGACCTGCAAGTCATGTGATCTATGCACAAACAAACGGCCCAAAATACCAACAGAATTGGCAAAACTGACAATAGAAGCTAATTTGCCTTCAGCCTAAACCTAATTGAAAAACTTCAAACCATACAGAGAAAGATGGTGAATAGCATCATTAAGAAAGTCAAGTGGCAAGCCAGATTTGGATTTTAAACCCTTGTGAATTATAGTGTTCCACTTCATATATACATTAATAAAAACAAAACTGAACTGAATTCTGTAGACAATGATGAGGTGAAAAACTGCCAACATCAAATATAAAAATTGTTTGTCAGAGACAGTTTTTCTCAGCATGAAATTGGTGAAAAACTGAACATCCAGATGAGCTCTAGCTAAGCTAGATTTTAACAAATTCTCAATAAACAGAAAAATGCCCAAGTACTGATAAGACTCCCCTTTCTTGGCTATCGAAATAGACAAACCACTAATCAGTAAACAAAGATCAAAAACTCTACAATTAATAGAAATGGCCACCATTTTGTCATTATTAATCGAAATATTATTGATCTAAAAAAATTTGCTAGCAACATTGAGAATATGTTGCATAGCAACCTGGCTGTTACCAATCTAAATTGTGTCATCAACAAAAGCACCTACAGTGAGAAAAAAAGTCAAACCAGTCTGAGATTCAGAGTAACCAGTCCTGGTCATGAAATGAAAGTCCAACCTGTATTCACACACATTTTCTTGTCTCTTGACTTCACACAAAAGAGGATCATAAAATATGCACCAAAAAAAAGGAAAAAACATCTTCTCTTGGTCCAAACCATTATGCACCTAATACTTATCAGTCAACCCAAAATCTGTCATAACTCTGTTGACCCGACCATTGTAAATGCCACCAAAAAACTGAATGAACTTGTCACACATTTTTATTCTGACTAAACTCTTTCTTAGATGCTTCCAGTTAACAGAATCATAAGTCTTTCACATGTTCTGCAAGACCAGTCACAGCTTATGGTTCTTTTCCAAAGTGTCTTCAATAACTGATCCAATAGCAAAAATAGGAGACTGTATGGACATACCTTTTAAAACAGAAAAATTATTCCTTCTGAAAACATTAAACTTACTGCACGCAAAAAAAATCCTGTTCAAAAAAATCTTGAAAAAAATTTTGTGAGCTGTCTTAATCAAAGCAATAGAACAGGTGTTCATGAGAACACTTTTCCACTCATATGGTTTGGAGATCATCAACACCCAAGCCTTCTTTTAAGGCCCAGGAACAGATTTGCAATCCAAACAAAAGTTCAAAAGCACCAGAAGCATATCCAAAACCAATCTGTCACAATGTTTTTATAACTCATTTGAGATACCAGAGAGACCAGCTACTTTCTCATCAGGCAGATTTGAGATGACACTAGACATCTCATCAAAGTCAATTAAGCACATTACACCAAAAAAAACATCATTAAAAACATACTCCAAAGGCTGATATTGGCAACACCATACACCAGGGACAACAGAAACCACATTGTGCTTCCTAGTCCATCCTTCTATGATTATATCCATCTTGGTTCTAACCAGATCAGGTTCCAAAACCAATTCATCATCCATGACCAGATGATCCAGAGTTATTTTGTAAAAGGGACATTTCAGCACACTTTTAATAGTATGACTCTTGTTTAATTTGAAACTTTCCATTCTCTTATCTATTGCTGATCTGATTTTAGATTCTCTAATATGTTTTGCTTTCAATATTTTAGAGAAGCAATATGACTTTCTAATCTTGGACAAAACTGACCAAATGGTATCAAAGGAAGAGCCTGACAGAAAAAAAAACTTCACCACAGAAGCATTAACTGAATCCAAACTCTCCCACTTATCAAGTAAAGATGTAAATTCTCCAAAAGAATCCAAATGAAATGTCTTAACTAACTTTAACACTAAGAGCTCCAGCTTATGAAACTTGAATAACTTTTTAACAAAAATGTGATCATAGTCTTTGAACCATTTCCTCTTAAAAACTGCCTTAGCAAACAGATATAACACTTTATTGAGAGCAACCCACATCGCATCCAAGTCCGAGTGTATTCTGGCCATAAGAAAATCATCATAAAACATAGCAGTATTTGCTGCTGTATCATCCTTAAATTTGGTCCATTTAATATTATCCACATCTTTGCAATTGTACTTCTAATGATTCTTATTTGCTTGTTTGCAAACAGAATTTAATTTGACATTGAGCAAACTACCTAAACTCACCAACACTGAGACGGCCTGATGATCAGTATCAAAATATTCCTCAACACTAAACATGCCACGACCTACTACTACATTGACCAAGTTCAAAAAAATGAGCACATAATCAATTGTCTTAACAATGCCTCAAAAATTAGACCAAGTTGGTGACTTCCCACAAGAGCTCCCACCCAAGGCATTAACCAAACCAAAAGCCAAGCATTTCTTGAAACTTGCATACTTACCAGAACCATCTTCATTAAAATTGCCTCCAAGAATGACAAAAAAAGATTTATTGACAGCCTTTGCTATAAGAGAATTGATATTGCCAGCTTAAGAAAACTGAGCCACCAAAGAGACACCAGTGTAAAGCCCCAAAATTGACACTGAAAGTTTATTTTTGAAAAGCAGCTTGATAGACAGGAGCTGACCAGACACTTCTGAAATTTTGCACACATGTTTCACCAAAGAAGAGTTTATGACAACCACAACACCAACACTCAGATAATCAAATTCTAAACCAGAAGTAAACATTTGTACACCATCAAATTTGTTGACAATCCAGGGGCAAATCTTTCTTTTTAACTTTGATTCCATGAAAATAGAAACTAAATTGTCTTTTTTCTTATGCCAATAAATGATATCATCCTGTTTTGCAGGATTGTTCATTTCTCTAATATTACAAGTCGCAACTTTCCAGATCATATCACTTATTGAGTAAAAAGAGGGGTAGAAACTGAACTAGTATTGTTTATTTTAGCCAAAAGACTCATAACTGTGATTAAGAGATTGTTTAATGTTTTCTCTATTTTTGAGATAACTATAAGATTGAAAACCACCACTCCTGCAACAGTTTTACACCAGTGGCCACACCTAAACTCTTACTCATCACTATATCTGTCCCTTGATTCTGTGATAAAGGGGTTACTAATGGCTGATGTCCAGGGCTAAGCTGGGAAACTGTTGGTCCAGGTGTGTTCAACCTCTTAACCAGCATGTCAACATGCTCTGTGAGACTGGCAAGACTGTGCTTAAGAGTAACAAACCTATCATTTAATTCCAAAGACACCAGCAGAATAGGCTTCAACTCCAAAAAGAAGCCAGCTTTCAACAAAATATTCCAAATAAGAAGAGGAGAGAAAGAAGACCCACCAGCAATTTGTGCTCATAAGACACCACCAAAAGAAACAAGACAAGCAACTGGAGCCAAATGTTTGGTGTATATGACAGCCAGTCTATTTTTATCTGAGTTTGAGAGAATTTTCCTTAATAGAGCACCAGAAAAAACATTTTTTTTCTCACCAATAAGACAAGTTAATAATGTATGGCCCAATTTTCCACACTCAGCATATTTGGCCAAAATAAAATGAGACCAGTGCAGATTGGCTTCTTTTAGAACAGACATGATTTTTATAACAGCATCTAATGACTCAGCAGAATCAAAACAAATAGTAGTGCATCTGGTCCGGGCATAAAAAACCAGATAATGGTCAATTACACAAGATTTTCCATTCACTGAAGCAATATAATCTCAAATATTATGTGCATTGGTTCCCATTGGCAAAATATACAAAAGAGCTTTGTAAACATCTTGCACATCTTATGATTCTTTGTTCACATCAGATCTAGCAACACACACTGCATTTTTTTCAATTAGGATAGATCATTTTGCCACAACCAAATCAGCATGATCAATCTGTTTAAATTCAACCACCACTTTTTGCTATAGCTCCACTAACTGCATCTTAATTGATTTAATTAATCTGAACTCAGATAGCGCAATGCACACAGCCTTCATTGATGTTCCAATTGGAATTTTTTTCAACACCACAGTCCAATTTGAATGCTCAGATGATTTTTTGAGATTGGTGTTTACCAAGATCTTTGTTTCTTCAGCCTTTTTTGAGTCTTGTGCCATACTTAATTTGGAAGTAAATGTTGCTTTAATAATCCCAGCAAATTTTGAGGGGGTAAAAACCCCCCCAAAATTATTGACTTTTGAAAATAATTTTCTGACCATAGCCAGTTTCTCCTGAGACAATTTTCCAGCAATCTTATCTAAACCAATATCCAAAGCAAAGGATTTGCGAATAGAAACATTGACCAAATTTTTAACAGGTGGGGAGAGTTTCAGCAGAGTATTCAAAAGAACATTATTGTTATCACCATTTAATGAAAAATCAATCTTCTCTAGTGGTTTGCCTAACACCTTCGTGGTTCTGATCTTTGAACCAGTGGGTGTTTGATTAGGATCACCTACAGCAAGAGCACTATCTTTACCATAATCGAAACTGGTTTTCTCAACCAGACATTCTTTCTCTATGTCAATACTCTTAGACTCAGTGGTGTCACCAGTCTCAGAACTCTATGAATAACTATTTTGAATTATAGGACCAATATTTTTACCACCAGAACCATCTTCTAAAACATCACCTCTCCTTTTTTTTCTTGGAAAAACAGGTCTGAAGCCATTATTAGAACCAGAACCTTTGGTAGTCTTCTTCATAATAGCAATACTACAGCCAACAGTAGTTTCGTAGTCAAAAATAAAGAGTTTAGATTTATTGTACTGAATTGTAAAAAACTTCTTTCAGAAAAAACTTTTGACTCTTTTTTGGGAATTTTGGACAAAAGAAAAAAAGAAGTTTTTATTTATTAATATATTTTATTAAAATTTTACTAATTGTATTTTATTTAATTTAATATTGTCAAACTTAAATAATATAATAAATACAGTTTTTATAAATATTTTTATAAGAATTTTTTTAAGTATTACAGCCTAATTTATATGATTGTTTATTAAAATTTTAAAAATAATATTTATTATTATATTATTATTATTTATTATATTTATAATTTTTATTATTTTTAATTTAAATATAAAAATTGCACAAATAATTTTACCAAATTTTAAAAAAATAAATATTTTTTAAAATTATATATACTTAAGAACAATTTTTTAATTTATTTTGTAATAATTTATTATTAATTAAAAAATTAATATTTAAAATAAAGAATTTTTTAATAAATATATTGATTTTAATTTTGAAAAAAAGCACTTAAATTATTTATTAACAATATTAAAATTAATTATTTCTAATAGTTTTATAACTATTATATTAAAATTTTTTGTTTTTATTGTATTGTTAATATTAGTATTATTTAAATTACTTATTAAAATAGCTATTAAATAAAAAAATAAACCAGTATTATTATTATTAGGTTCTAAAAAAAACTTTTTTCTATTTTTTTTGTATAAAAAATAATTTATTAACAAAGCCAAAATTTAAAACTTATAATACTATTAAATTTGATAGCAGTTTTTTATTTAAATAAAAAATATAAAAGTATAAATATTAAAAATAATAACAAAAATAAAAATTTTTTTTTTTAAAAAATAACTTTTTAGAGAATTGTAAATGTAAGAAAATAATTTTTTTTATTTTATTTTAAAATATTTTTATATTGGTACAATAATATAACTTATATTTAAAATTTCTTTTAATAATTAATTAAATTTTTTTTTCTAGTATAATTATTATTTATTTTAATAATTGTTTTAATTATTTTTTAAATAATTGATTTTTGATTTATAAAAACTTTTTTTAATAATTGGATTTTGAATTTTACCTTTTATTTAATAATCTATTTTAAAACCAATAGAAATAAATAATATGAACTGGTATTATAAAAACTTTAAAAAGTTAACAAATTCTGAAATTTTTAGTTTTCTTAAAATAATCATCTCTTTTCTGTTAATGTAAACATTAAAACTTCAATACTTAATCCATTAAAAAAACTAAGCTTAATAATATAAAAATGTAAACAAAGTCTTGAAAATGTGAATATTATTAACCTAAATATATTAACACTTTAACTAATCAAATTTATTTTGAGTAGATTTAAATTAAAAGATTACATTGGTTAACATATTGTTTGAAAATATGAAAAGTTTTGTGCAAAGCCGTCCACATGGCTTAATAAACTAAACAGATAAGAATTTATTCAAAACAAAAATATTCATTGGGCTGGGAATTATTTTATCAATATCGACGATTAATGCTTGAAACCGCATGAAACGACATGGTAAAATTTTTTCGGACCAGGTAATCAACATTTTAGTTTTAAAATATTAAGGATAAAATAACAATTCATGATGCCGTGGTAATGTTTTCACTTTTTTTTAGGAAATTATGAGCCATAAAATGTTCTGTCCGGATAAAATGTGTTATAGATTGTGAATTGTATAAGACACAATAACTTACACCGAATACTCGAGGGATGACAAAAGGTGACAAGTTGTACCTGATATGATCATAGCTAATATTGGAAAAAATAGACGATGATCTTCGTATTTAGATGAAAAAGGGGAAAAGCAGAAGCAGGAAAAAGATATTCTTTGAGAGTTCACGACTCGACTATAATGTTGAGATAATAGTTTGAAATCCTCCAGAATTATTCAAGATTGGATATACTTTTCATATTCCACCTGCTCCATTGGTACCACTGACTGAAACGGTTTCAGAGCTTCGAGCTAGCAATTTGGTGATCACAAGATATAAACACAAAAGCAAAAATATCAGCCACTTGCGCCATTGATCAAAAATGCGTTGCTGACCTCCAATATTATTATTATTGTTGTGTACATTTAAAGGATTGTTGGGTGCGTTGTTCCCGAGCGTGTTTGATGATGTTGGCGGATTTTCTCCCCGATTATTTTTGAGTCGTTGGGTAGCTTCTCTTTGTTGGATAGTCGTAGCTGGATTGAGTCGGTTTAAATCTTTGAAATCAAATTGCGTTGCTACTTTGGCGGTTTGGTCATTTGGAGAGTTAACAGAAATGGTTTTAGAAGTTGAGGAGGGGTTCATAGGATAAAGTATTTCAACGACAACTGCCTCTGGTAGACAAAGTTCTGGGAAGATCTCTAATATTACCCGTTTAAAGAAAAACAATTTTAATGTATCAATAAATAACTTTTGCAAGCATTTTAGACGAAATTACAAATTTGAACCAGGCAATACCTTTAAATTTTGGGTCATTTATATTGTATTGATGTGACCGAGCGGCGTATATCTTTTTGTCAGCATCAGTTGTTTTAATACTACCTGTTGTGGCCTCATTGCCGCACTGAAATCAAATGTGAATTATGACTACCTTTTGATTATTTAGATATTACAACCTAGTCTTCAAGTGTAAACCTACCATAAAACTCAACAACCCTGTCAATATTGTTGCAACACTCCAACCCGGATTCCAGGTACTCGGATGAAAATCTGACATTGACAGACATAATCGAGCGTCAGGTTGGAATCGACCTTATTTGAATAAATAATTAGTGCATATTAGCTTTTAAATTCTAGTTATATATATATATATGTATGTATGTAATTTAAGATGGGGTACCAGATGGAGTTGTCATACGAATAGCGGGCGGTTTATATGGATATTCTGGTGGAAAGTTCAACACACCTAGACAAAAAAACTCCAGATTTGAATTAAAATGGTTTGATTATAAAATGATATATAAAAAGTATCAAATTCCTACCATGGTATTCTCCATTGTGATAAGGAGTATCAGGGGGCCCACGAATGACATAATGCCTAATACAAAAATTATACCAAGTGTTGTGTGAGAGACGAGAAACTTTAGCTATCAACTCCCCAAAAAATGCATCAACTCCTTCTCATTATTGTAGTCCAGTAAGTAATTTAGCAAAAAGATAATCATATATCTTGTCCCCAACAGTCCCCATCAAATTACTAATTTAAATTAATCCGGGCCATTACATCGTGAGAAGGCTCTTAAATCTATAAATTAAAACAAAAGTATTTAGCATATAACCCACCATTCAAGAATATTATTTTCCAAAGGCTTTGCCATTAAGTATGGTGGTGGATTCTAGTAATATGGTTCAGAAAGTTAGACTTGAATTGTGAGTTTGAATGTTCATAAAAGCTTACTTTTTGGAAAGACACATATTCTTTTGTTAACCGTTTATATGCAGCTTTAGTGGCCATGTATAAAAAAGATTCTTGGGATAAGTCCTAAAGTTGGGCGACTATATTTTACTCTTAGTTTTGTAATAGGAATAAGGGAAAAACGGTGGGGATATTTAAAGCAATCTGTAAGATTGGCGTGTTCAGCAAATTGTAAGAACGCACCACAAATTCAAAAGGATGTTGACAACTGACGGTAATTGAATTGAATAATTGTTTTTGTATTACCTTTCACACCAGCTCGAAATCAAAGTAGCTAGACTAGATTTAATACTGGAAGGTTGGGAAAGAACAAGCTTGTGGTTGTTCAAAAGTGAAATTGATAGTTCAAGAATATTTCTCTTAAGGTACCCTCGTCAGTTAAAGCTACAGTATCGAAACAAATGTTTGTAACATACCAAGTTGAAGGTTCAACCAACGAATAGCTATAATTTGAGTGGTCGGCGAGGTTGGGTTGTGAACTTTATGTTGGTGATACCGTACGTCAAAATGGATAGCGCGTTTTCAAATACCTTTCCCAATAAAAGGTAAAGTGGCACAATAGCCGACGATGGGGCTGTGACTATAACTTTGGTGTTCCAAATTTAGTGAAAAGGTGCAAAATTTCTGACTAATCATGACCAGTTTTATTATTACTCAAGCTTGGTTATTTTTTGTAATATTATAATAAACATTATACAATTATATTTTGTTATTATAAATTACAATTGAAATATTTTGTAAATTAATTAAAAATATAATTTTACTTTAAGAAAAATATTCAATATTAATATTTATAATTTTAATTTAACTAATTTTAATATTAAATAAAATAATTATATAATTTCAAAATTAATAAAAATCAAAGCAAAATTTAATATAATTTTAATATATATAAATTTTTAAAATTAAATTATTTGTTATATTTTCAACTTTTTTTTAATTTAAAAAAAATAAAATTATTTATAATTTAATATCTTGTAATTAATATTTAGACTACAATTATTTATTTTGTTTGTAGCGAGGTTTATCCTCCACCAGGGTTTCAATGCATACTATGGTCACCTTGTCTAGGGTAATCATAAATCTTGGAATTACCCTATTGCCTTCAATGTCTCGCCATATCAAACGACCTTGTTCTCCTATAAAAGCTACCTTTTTTACTTTGTCGTCCATTTCGCGAGAGTGTGAATTACTTGGATCCTCTAAAGAAAATAGACAAGAAACTCGGAAATTAGTTGCTAGTCGTTTAGGTTTCAGGCGTAAATACGTAAAGCTTTCACTTTCAAATGAACCTCAAAAAGAACAAAGAAGAGATATCGTCGAAAGTGATGAAAATTCACCATCCCCTGCTAAACGGATAAAGCTTGACGAAGTTTTAAAAGAAGCACATGAATTAGTTGAGACCCTTCGTCAGCACCTGAGAATAGGTGGGACCACTGAAAAGATTTGGCACACATACTGTCAAATATCGGCAAAAGATGCAATGCATTTGCTGAACGATTGGGACTATATGCAACTGCTTCTAAATCTAAAAGTATGTGAAAGCGGCTCTTTCGTAGTAGATTGTTTACGTATAATTCGTGGAGATATTCGAGAGGCTAAATTAGAATTGAATAATAGAGTATACAATATGATGTTGCATCTCTATGGGCGATGGGAAAAGTATAAGACGGCAGAATCAATTTTACGTGAAATGACAATAAAAAATATTCAACCAGATATTTTTACTTTTACCGCACTTATATCCACATATGTAAGTACTGGAAGAGCCCGTCGTGCCATTCAAATATTCCAAGGATTAAAAAAAGGATCGGTTCAACCAAATGTTATGGTTTATAATTCAATTCTTTCAGCATACACGCGAGAAATGGATTGCATTGGTGCATTTCGATTAATGGAGGAAATGAAAAAGGAAGGTATACAACCTAATGAAGTCTCGTATAACATATTGATACATGGATACTTGCAACAAGACGATATTGTTGGTGCAATGAAATGTCTTGATAACATGCAAGAAAATGGTCTTAAACCGGATCTTGTCACTATCAATACTTTAATGGCAGGATACTGCAAGTACGATAGAGTCGAGGCCGCTGAAAAACTTTATAATAAAATCTTTGATTTGAATCTCAAGCCTGAAGTGGACACTTTTACTACATTGATGGCTTCTTATGCTCGTTTAGGAAGGGAGAAAAATGTTTTGGAGGTTTTTGAAAGATTAAATTTTACTGGAACAAGACCCAATCTTTGGACTTTCAATATACTAATCAATATGTACATCAAAACGAAAGATTTTGAAGCAGCACAAAATACATTGCAGGGGCTTTCGAAAATAGGTCTTGCTCCCGACGCTATTACTTACGCTACCATTATCAGCGGTTATGTGAAGATTGGAAATCTTGAGAAAGCGCGAAAATATTTTCGAGAAATGAGGGCTCAAGGGATTTTACCTAACATAGGTGTATTTAACACACTTTTAAAAGGTTATCTCGAATGTCATGGTATGTTATCGATCGGTGATATATTTAAAGAGATGAAAGAATACAACATAGCACCAAATAATGTCACATATAATACAATAATGTCATACATAAAGAAACAACAAGATGATGATGCTTTTGAGAAGGTCATTTTTCAATATGAGCAAATGTTAAATCAATGTGTACGCCCAACTGGTCGAACATTCAAGATTATGTTGGCTATGGCAGCTCAAAAAGATTTTAGGACATTCACAGAATCTTCAAATTGGCTAACGCAAGCTAGTTCTCGAGAAACAGAGGTTGACGCTATCATTCGAGAGATGAAGTTTAATGGTATCAGAATGGATGTTGGTACATTTGCAATTTTGATAAGAAATTTCATTCAACGTAATGATATGGAAAGCGCAAAAGAATCTTTCTACAAGATGCATTCTAAGGGTCTTATTCCTAACAAATTTATTTACAAGGTTTTGGTTGAAGCATATGTGAAACAAAAAGATATTGACATGGCCGAAAAAGTTGTTGAAAAGATGCAGAACTTTGGAATTCAGAAAGACTTGGAGCTATATACAACATTGATCAATGGATATACAGCTGTAAGGGAATATGATAAAGCCGGTAAAGAATTTGAGGAGATGAAAAATGCGGGGATAGAGCCCGACATCGTCGTTTATACTTCTCTATTGGAAATGTATGCTCAAAGACACGACCTTAAGAAAGCTCAGGATATTTTTGATTATATGGAGATCCGCGGGTTTCCTATTGATAGAATCGCGTTCACTGCACTCATGAAGGCCTACAGACAATATTCTGGAAAGCAAAAATCTATTTACGATGAAATGATCAGGAGAGGACGCACATTAGATCATGTTGCTGTAAAAACTATCCTAAATACCTATGATTTTGAACGTAATACCGAATCGTATAATCAATTACTTGAGAAATTAGTCAAGCGGCCGAATGTTGCCGAGCTTGCGTACGACATTTTCATGGAGATGCTATCCAGTGATAAGAGATTACCATTTCACATAATATTTCCCAATTCACGGAGAATTCCACCATCAAAAACCGCAAGACTCACTTCACCTTTGCCCCCAGCTGACCAGAATAGTCTTCATATTATTCTCAACCACTTATTAAATCTTGAAAATTGGGACTATATAATAAAAATATGGGAGAAAATAGAGCTCGTAGATTCTAGAATTATGCTAGAAAGTTCTTATAAAATAATTATAAAAGCTCTGGTGACTAATGGAAGTAAACTACCTAAAATTCTCAAAATCTGGAGAAAGTTCAGAGAGACAAACCCATCAGATTTTTCCATACAACAAGTAAAGGTTTTACTTGAAAATGCGAAGATTGATATCGAAAAGCTGGAATGAAAATAATTTCAATAATTCAAATTATGAAGTGCCCAACTTCCAATATTGATCCATTTTAACTCGCTTTTTTAAATGTAAAAGACAGTGATTGCCTCTATTGTCATGTATCTAGAGTACTATTGTCGGATATGTTGATAATTTGCAGAAAAACTCGTCTCCACAAAAAATTTGATCCCAGATGAACCCACTTGAGATACCACTTCTTCACAATACTTGGAGTTGGTATTTACCCATCTTGATGGAATCTTGAGAAAACCCCACTTTCAGGTTTTAATTTGGCCTTATTTAACATTAGGTTTCTTTACTCTTGACTATCTGAAGAGGATCCACTATCCTCTTGATCATTTTGTTCCTCATCAGAGTGTCCATCTATGGGAAACAGATCTCTTAGATATTTATTTGTTATGCATATGCAGTGTTACAGAAATAACCGAATAACTTTATTGAAATACCTCCTAACAATTTTCCTAGGGAAATTGGTCCATCTAGGTTTTTTCTTACAGTCGCATTTACATTCTGTATTCCAATTAGTTTTAAAATGAGCAAAATTCGAGAAAATTTCGTACTCAAAAAGTTCAGCTGAACCACTGACCATTGTTATATTATCAGCTCTACTTCTAGGAAGTGTGGACCTTTCAACTGTGGTATTTAATACAGCATTTAAATTTTCCAACTCTGAGTTAAACTCCTCAGAATTTTCTGATTGTGAAGCCTCAATTTCGTTCTCGTCTTCGGTTCGAGATCCAGGCGAAGTTGAACTGCTTGCTAACGAAAAACTTCCAGCAGATTCGAAATCGGGAAAATTACTTCCATCATTATTAACAGGTGATTCCTTGGATGGTGAATTGGAATGATCATCAACAAATATTCCGTCTTCGATCAATAGGTCGTCTTCTGCACCCTCGTCGTTTTCACCTGTCATCATACTTACAAGCGTTTCCTCTAATCCTTCGATATCAGGGTCAATTTCATGCCTAGGGGTTTTTGAGTCGTCATTTATATTAATATTATCCTGACTAAGGTCATGAGAGGATTGGATTTCACCCAAAGATGGCAATACTATAGAATTAGAATGACCCTTGCTTGAGGCTATTTGATCACTAAATCTTGAAGAATTAGGTTTATTACGTCTCGTTGAATGTACGGCTAAGTTTGAACCTGGTGATGAGATGTTAGTTGAATTGAGCTCACGGTTAGGGGTCAAGATGGTTGGTGTTGTAGGGCTGGATGATGCAATAGGGTCCCCATTATTAACATGTTCGAGATTGAAAAACCCATCAAGGATTTCTAACCTCCAGGTCTAAATTAAAGCATTTAGTTTGACAGTTGTAAAAAAAAAAAAAAGGCTATTTTAATGGCCTCCTTCCAATAGGAACAATTCTAGGGATATAAAAAGGAAAGAAATGAAATAAACAGTAGAATACCTGAGTTTCTTCATCAAAAATTAGTAAGCACTGTTTGGTAGTAGATTTTGAGGAACTGTATGGGTTCGATGGTTTCTCCCCCTTGAAAAAATAGGTCTCCCCATTCTATATAAAACGTTTGAGATCAATATATTCTTTTCATCTAAGATCACATCATTACGCAATTCGCTCATTAGATAAGCATTAACTGAGTGACCATGAAAATTTGCACGAATCTCATCCTGTTTCTCGATTTCAAGTTGTCCACCGTGTTCAAAATCAATATGTTCCGAGATTGATCCGACTATTTGTTATAGTTCAGAATAAGTTTAACAATGAATTTGTCACCAAGAAATAAAAGCCATGCTAAATAATCACTTTTTAAAGAGTAATACGCTGCGGAAGATTTGTTTTCTAATTTTATCGTACTTCCTAACTTGAGAGGTTCTTCTGTCGTGGATTCATTGCTATTATCACCTTCAGACATTTTTGAAATCTTCCGCAAGACAAGGAAGGACTATAAGTTTTTAAAATTCTAGTTCGTTTTGTTATTGGCTAGTAATGCTAACAAAATCAATGCTGCCATGCTCCCATAATTTAATATCAGATATCAGATATTTAATTTCATATGATGATCTTTTGACAAAGTTTTTCAGCCTAAAAATAAATTTTAGGCAAAACACTTTGAAATTCGACTAAACCAAATAGTACTTAAATGCCTGGACGTATGCTGTTTATATATACCCGCGAGGAGGTGGCAAAGCACAATACACCAACAGACCTATGGGTAATCAATCAGAATAAGGTCTATGATATGACAGAGTTTGTACTGGATCATCCTGGCGGTGCTGACTTGATCGAAAAATGGGCAGGCAAAGATGTTACCAGTGTGATGTTAGACGCTGACCAACACGAACATTCCCAAGTTGCCTATGATGTATTGGCAGAGTTATGCATTGGTAAATTAGTGGAATCTACAACCAATATTAATTTTGATGATTCGACCGCTACCTCCCATCTTCAACACCCTTTGAAACACTATACAAATCCAGAAGATCCCAGTATTTCTGCAGAAAGCAACGACTTTTTTCTTAATTCAAGATCAGTTGAGACTTTTCATCCTTTGAATACTGATATTAAATCAGATTTAAAAAAAGAGAAATTTCTTGACCTCAATCGACCGCTATTCTATCAAATGTTCAATTGCAAATTTGACAAAGAATTTTATCTTAACCAAGTTCATCAACCTCGGCATCTGCCCAACTCGGCAAGGCTTTTTGAAAATCCCTATTTGGAAATGCTTACAAAAACACCTTGGTATGTTATTCCGACGATTTGGCTGCCTGGAGTCTGCTATCATATCTATTTGGCTTCAGGCACTTTGGGAAAAATGACTATTGCTTTATTATTTTTCATTGGCATTGGTTTTTGGACATTGCTGGAGTATTCTTTGCATCGATTCTTGTTTCATGTTGATCAACTATTACCTGATCATCCTTATGCTCTATCGTTGCATTTTGGATTGCATGGTATTCATCATTATTTACCAATGGATAGGTAAAAAACCTGAGCGTAAATATGCAGTTCATTTTTAATTTTTTCAAACTCAACTCGTTTCCTTTTTTTTTAGACTTCGTTTAGTGATGCCACCAGTTTTAGGTGTTTGTATCGCTATACCGATTATAAGATTGGGTTATATAATTTTTCCTGCTTATGTTGCACAAGGAATCATTGCTGGGGCCATGTTTGGTTATATTTGCTATGATATGACACATTACTATTTGCATCATGCTCGCCCTTTTGGTGAACATTTGCGAGAAATGAAGACTTACCATTTGGCTCATCATTACAAAAATTCTGAAGCCGGTTACGGAATTACTAGCAAGTTTTGGGATCATATTTTTGGTACTGAATTACAACCTGGTTTAGGAAAAGTTGAGTAATTTAGAAATAAAAGTAATAGAATGTTAATTACTTAATTTCGACCATTTTTGGTTTATTACCATCAAGCTTATTTCGGAAATTTTCACAGTTTAAGTTATTTTCTGTATTATTATTATTATTGAAAATTTTGTAAATGATTAAAATGGTGTGATTAATAATTTTTAAAAGTAATTGTTTAATTAATTATAATTTGGAAATTAATAATTTTAATTAATGAATTTATTTTATTAATTCAGAACAAAATTGAAAATTTATTTAATTATAATATATTACAATAGAATTAAAAAATAATTTGTAAATTATTATAATTAGTTAATTTTCGTATTATAAAACACATTATTTAAAAAATATATACACATAAATTATCTAATTATAAACTATAATGTTTTTTCTAATTTAAATAATAATAATCAAAAAAAATATAACAAAAAAACAAATTGAATATATAAAAATTTAATATTTTTTTTCTTTATTTAATGAGTGAGGTCTAAACATGGCCTAGTGCTATACATCAAAGAAATGATTTAAACTAGATGTGAATCATGTATTTTTTACACGTGACCAGCCATTTGGGCCAATCAGGACAATACTATGCAGCTATATAAACTAATACTGAGTTACCAACACCCAAAAAAAACAAACAAGATTTTCGAAAACCAAAATGCACACCAAAGACATTAGTGATGTCAAGCAGTTTCAAAACATCAACAGAAAACCCCAAAGCCAGACCAAAAACCATAATAAGTACTAAACCATCAAGGGGAATCAAACTATTTTTCTTTATATAAGCATGGTATTTAGCACAGACCAATCAGATATCATCTCTAAAAGTCATACCGAAAGAGTGCATAAACTTAACAATCTCCATATTAGCAACTTTGGGATCATGGAAGACAGAAACAGCTTCGCGGAACCAACTATCAAAAACAAAACCCTTGAAGAGAGCCACAGACACAGAAGAACCAGAGATACAGGATGACAACAGCTGCAACACACTCGAAAAAGAGTGAACTAGGCCAGAGAGTGCCTTCCAAGTATTTACATGGGAGTTTAACAACTGATGGCAAGTAGACTTGTCAACCCTACAAGAAAAAACATGATCCAATACCTCCACGTCACCACAATATAGACACAGCACACTGGGATAATGCTTACTATAGAAACACTTCTATTTAATATGCATAATTAGTTTTATAAAAATTACAGTCATAATTTTTTTTAAAAAAAAATAATTGTTAACAAAATAATAACAATATTATTATTTTATATTATTGTATTTTTTAATTATGTTTTTATTTAAAAAATCACAAAAATAAGCTAATTACTATTTAAAAATACAATAATTTATTATGTAATTTTTTTTTTTTGCAAGTTTAATGAGTACAGTCCAACCACTATCTAAGTACATAAAATCAAAAGAGATTTCAAATTAAATGTGGCTCATGCTTTTTCTACACATGACTGGACACTCAGCCCAATCAAGGCAGCACTACACACATGCAGGAACCATTAAAAGTATACTATTCAAAAAACCAAAGTCCAGTCTAGCAAGGCAAGGACACAAACTGAAACACATATGAATACTTAGCCTGAAACCAAAGTCGCGGATGACACCAGCATTCCACAATCCTGGCAAATCAACAATTGATGGCATGGTCAATCCATTACATAACAAAAGATTGTGCTTTTCATAGAAGGCTCTTAATTTAGCAGCAGGCATCCAGATATCAGATCTGTGACTCTCAGTGAGATTACAGACCAGCTTGACTATTAAGCTGCCACCAGAAGCCAAACCAAGACACAAGGCAGCATCTGACACCCAACTTTTTAGTACAAACCCCTTGGCCAACAACATGTAAAAGTCATCAGAAGACCCAACCTTACACAAAGATTGTATTATCTTACCACCCACAGCAGACACTCCAGCCATCTTATATTATTCCACACCAATATTTGACAGTATATTTAGCCTGGCAGTATTGTCATGTTTACACAAAAACAAGTGATCAGAATTTTTAACCACGTCACACCTAATGCACACCACACTAGAATATTTGTGATCATACAATCTTTTCCTCACGGTAATTGACAGGTGATAATGCAGAGACTTCATAAGGTAGAATCTTAGAGAAGCAAAAGATGAGCCAGTATAACCAGAGTAAATCCCATCATCTAGATGCCAGACACTAAAGAACTTAGAGGAGTCAACGTCACCAGCAAAATTAGCACCAACAATATCAGTGCCAAATTTGGATTCTCAATTAACAAAATTGACAGCATCGAACAAATTTCTAATAAAATGACACACGTTTCCAAAAACAAGTCTATTCTCAACACTAAAGAAGTGACATGGCATGCTTAAAGACAACACAGACTTAGACAAGATTGTTGCGTTTGCAAAAAAATCCGCACACTCGTTTTTGATAATGCTTGAATGTCCTTTGACTTTCCTCCACATGACCAACAAATTCTTATCTGAAATAGCTTAACAAATACACTCTTTTTCAATCCAGTATTTGCTTTGAAAATCAGAACCAAAACCACCCACTTTGAACTTGCATATATCCAGTGAAGCCTGACTGTTCATAAACAAGGTGACTGTGTTAGAGTCAGGAACACACTCCAATGCTAAAGTAATGGCCTGTAGCTCCACCAGTATAGAGGACAGTAAACCAAAAACTCTCACACCAATGCTCACATCGGCTTTTGAAAAATAAGCTGCTGCACCACCACAGGCATCTATAGACCCAAACCTTTGACTAAACCATCCATGTACATATCAATGGATCTATGCTCAGAGGCAAACAACAACATTGCCAGAAGCAGAACGAGATGTTATAACCACATTATTGCTCAAACTGCTATACTTAATAAAATTAGAGACAGAAACAAACCAGGTAGGAATAAGACCCCTAGAATCAAGCCTTTTCCATCTGTGAAAAGTGTTCTAAGTGAAACACTCACCATGACAATCCAACAGTTGGTTGGCAAAAATGAGGCCATATTTCCTAAAAGATTTCCTCACACTCAGATAACCACTTACACCCAAAATGTCCAGAATTGGCACACCAAACCCAGTTTTAAAAACATTAGAGAGAATACCACACAAGGAAGTGTTGCACAAAGTGAGAGCATGCATAGCACCAGCCAAAAAACAATTCAAAGAATTAATTGGTAGTGTGATTGGAAAACATAGAGGGTGCCGGAACATCCAGCTGGCTGCCTATAAGTTCATTGCTCTGTGGTCAAAAAATCTGCCAAAAGTTCCACTCATATTGCTAAAGTTAACCAAATTGGCCATCAAATTTTCAGTAAGCACCTGTTCAAAAGGCTTCAGACCATACAACTTGGGATAATGCAGTGCCATGCTAGGAAAGTCCTTAGACAAATTTGCTTTGAGTTTAAGACCCCTTTTCAACAACTTGTCTCATTTTTCACAAACACTTTTAGAAGCAAAACTAAACTGAAATCTGTAACAAACAATAGGTTGTAAAACAGCAGAGACTAAATACAAAAATTGTTTTTCAGTAATTGCTTTCCTCAGAACCACATTTGAAAAAAATCTGACATTAGCATGGACTTTGGCTAGACTTAGCTTGGACAAGCTCTCAGTAAACAGAAAAATTCCCAAATAATAATAAGATTCACTCCTCTTAGCCACTAAAATTCTTGACTCACTAATGGATAATACAGCCTTCTGGACACCTTGGTTGATAAGAATAGCAACAGTCTTATCAGTATTTATTGAAATGTCATTAATAGAAAAAAACTTACTAGCTATGTTTAAAATGGTTTGCATTGCTGCTAAACAGTTCCCAATCTAAATTGTGTCATCAACAAATGCACCCGCTGCAAAGAAAGAAGTTTTGCTATTATTCAGATCTGGCCTATCAGACCTAGTGTGGAAATTCGAGCACATCCTATAATCATACAACTGTTCATGCTTTTTGACTTCACAAAGCAACAGGTTGTAAAAGATCTATCACAGTAGTGGTAAAAACACCTCCCTTTGATCTAGACTATCATACACAATATAACTATTAGACAGACCAAAATCCATCATAACTTGATTGCATCTTCCATTGTGTATACCACCAAAAAAGTTTATGAAGTGGAGGCACATTTTGATCCTGATTAGACTGTTTTGCAAATGGGTCGAACCAACAGAGTCATAAGCTTTACGCATATCTTAAAGAACCAATCACAACTCTCTATCTTTCTCCAAAGCATCCTCAACAATTGAGCCAACAGCAAAAATTGGAGATTGTGTGGAAGTGCCCTTTAATACTGAGAAGTTGTCATCCCGCAAAATGTCAAACTTATTGCAAGCCAAAAAAATTCTGTCTGAAAGAATTTTAGACAAAATTTTCCAAGTGGTCTCAACTAGTGCTATCAGTCTAGTGTTGGTAAAAGTGCCTTTCCAATTATACAGTTTAGGAATCATAAAGACCCAAGATTTCCTTCACTGTGTGAAAACACTACCAAATTTCAAACACCTATTAAGTAAATTCAGAAAACTATTGAAAACCAGAGAACCACTGTGTTTCCATAGTTTATTGGAAATTCCAGAAAGCCCAACAGCCTTGCCATCAGGCAATTCCTTGACAACCACCAAAAGTTTGTCCAGACTAATATCACTCATGACTCCTGAGAATGCATCATTGGCAATGTAATTCAAAGGAGCATATTGGTCAAGCCACCAAGCTGGGAGAACACCAGAGACCAAGTGCTTTCTTGTCCAATCTTCTATTATAGTATCAACTAAAGACTTGACAGCCTGAGGCTCCAAAATAAGCTTATCATCAACAATCAAATAATCAAGAACAACTTTCCTGAAGGGCCAATCTAGAATGTTTTTTATCATTTTCCCCTTATCTGAGCAAAAATTTTCCATATGCTTTGCCACAGCCACTCTGATGGACTTATCTCTGACAACCCTGAATTCATGATATTTGGATTTGTGGTATTCTTTTTTGACAACTGAAATGTGATGTACAATGTCCTTAATCCTAGTGTCTTCATTAATCATATTTTGAACCTTGAATGCTTCAACATTGTCTAAGCCTGCCCAAGTATTAACTAAATGGTCAGTCTCCAAACTTAGGCCAGTTTTCATATTATTGACAATCTTGGACATCAGCAGCTCTAACCCATGAAATTTTGAAGAGGTCTTGTTCCTTGCACAATCGAATTTACTATATCAGAGTCTAGAAAAAATTGCATTAGCAGAACTAATTGTTATTCCCTTGAGAACATCCCACATGCCATCCAAATCATCACAACTTTCCACATCATGAAATACAACTAACTTCTCCAAAAACTTGACTGAAGAGCATTCCATAAAATGTCTTCAGCCATTGGCATCCATGTTTTTCAGCTTGAATTTCCAGCAATCTATATTAGCATGCCTACATATGCTGGCCAAATGCACATCCAAAAGACCACCCAAGTCCACTGAGACTGAAACAGTTCTATGATCAGTGTCAAAAAACTCAGTCACAGATTCCACTTTGTGGCTGACCACAGCCGAAATCAGGCTCCCACTAACAAAAACATGGTCAATGATCTTCTTAATACCTCTTGAATTGCTCCATGTAGAAGCTCCAGCCAAAGGATGCCCACCAAAAGAATTGACCAAACCTAGACTTGAACAGAACCCAAAACTTGCACTTCTTATTGATTTGCTCTTGTTGAAATCACCTCCCAAAACAACAAAATTACTAAAATTGACCACCCAAGCAATGAAAAAATTAATACCGGATGCCTGTCCAAACTGGTTACCAGGAAAGGCACAAGCATACAAACCAATGATTAAGACTGATACTTTGCCTTTGAAAAAGAGACACAACAAAATAATGTGACCAGGAACCTTCTTTATCTTGAAAACATGTTGAGCCAGAGAACTGTTCATAAATATTGCAATCCCAGCCCCAAGATACCCATTATTCAGACCAGATGTGAAAATGTGCACATCATCAAATTTGTTCATAATCCATGGTCTAACATTAGACCTCAATTTTGTTTCTGTAACTATAAACACCATATTACCAGACTCTTTATGCCAATGAATAACGTTGTTTTGCTTAACAGGGACATTAAGACCCTGAATATTACACATAGCAAACTTCTATACCAACTTCATCATTGAGAAGAGAGAGCAAGAAGAACTAAATTAGCATTGTCGATTTTGGCCAAGAGGTCCATAACTGTAATTGAAAAATTTTTCAGAGTATCTTCTATCTTAGAGACAACTGAAGCATCAAAAACTGCCACTTCCACAATAATCTTATCACTAGTGGCTATGCCTAAACTCTCACTCATTATTATATCTGCCCCTTGATTTTGTGATGAAGGGGTCACCAATGGCTGACATCCAGAGCTAAGCTGAGAAACCATTGGTCCAGGTGAGTCCAATCTCTTAGCCAACTTGTCAACATGTTCCGCAAGGCTGGCAAGACTATGCTCAAGAGTGGCAAACCTATCATTCAATTCCTTAGACACCATCAGGGTAGGTTTTATCTTTGAAGAGGAACCAGAATTGACTGAACTATTATGGCCAAAAGAGGGAGAAGAAGAGAACCCACTCACAATACTTGCTCATGAAGCACCACCAAAAGTAACAGACTAAGCAACTAGAGCTGAATGTTTGGCATAAATGGCTGTCAGTCTACTTTTATCTGTATCCAAAATTGCCTGACATGGCAATCTGCCAGAAAAAAGATTCCCACTAGAAACACAGACCAAAGAAGTATGACCCAACTTCCCACACTTTGCGCACACAGCTGAGCCAAAATGAGACCAACAAAGATGAGCACCTCTTAACACAAGAGCAGTACCCATGACGGCATCTAATGATTTAGCTGACCCAAAACAAACAAGCTCGAGCATATGTGACTGAATAGTGATTAATCACACAAGTTTTCCCATTCACAGAGCCAATATAATCTCAGATATTATGAGCATTGGTTCTCACAGGAAGAGTATAAAGCAGTGTCTTATGTAGATTTCTAGAGTCTCACATTTGTTTATTAAGATTGGCCCTGGCCACACGAACAGCATCTTTTTCAATGAGGATGGACCATCTGGAAGCTAAAAGATCAGCCTGATTTTGATCTTCAAACTCAACAATTGCTTTCTGCTATAGGCTCATTAGCTGCATCTTGGCTGATTTAATTATCCTGAATTTGGAAAGCGCAGTGCACACAGCCTCAACTGATGTTCCAATAAGAATTTTTTTTACCACCACAGCCTGATTTGAACATCCAAATGATTTCTTGAGATTGGTGTTCACCAGGATCTTCACATCAGTAGCCAACTCAGTAGTCTTTATTAAACTTAATTCAGAAGTGAATGTTGCCCTAACAATCCCAGCATATTTTAAGGGAATAGAGGCTTCTCCAAAACCAATGATTCTTGAAAACAATTTTCTGACCACCTGAAGCTTTTTATGAGAGGATTTTCCAACCACTTTGTCCAACTCAATATCTAAAACAAAAAATTTCCGAACAAAAACGTTGACCAAATTCTTCATAGGTAGTGGAAGCACCAGAGGGGCATCCAAAAGAACATTATCATCATTACTGCTTGAAGAGAAGTCAATTTTTCCCAATGGTTTGCCCAATGCCTTTTTGGTTTTAACTTTTGAGCCTGTAGGTGTTTGATCATGATCTCCCCCAGCAAGAGCACCACTTTTACCATAATTGAAACTGATTTTCTCAACCAAACATTTTTCTTCCATATCAATACTCTCAGACTCAGTGATGTTACCAGTTTCTGAACCCCATGAGCAATTACTTTGGACTTTAAGACCAACATTTTCACTACCAGAATCATCTTCTAAAATGGCACCTCTCCTTTTCTTTCTTAGAAGAACAAGTCTGAAACCATCACTAGAACCAGAAACTTTAGCAGCCTTCTTTATAACAGCAATACTACAGCCAATGGTGGCCTTATAATCAAGAATAAAGAGTTTAGATTTATCATACTCAATTGTAAAAACTTCTTTCAGAAAACACTTGACTCTTTTTTTAGGATTTTTGGGATGAAGGAGAGAAAGAAGTTTTTGTTAATTAGTTTTTTTATTGTAATATTATTTGATTAATACATATAATAATTAATAAAAATTAATATTTTTTATTTATAATATTATATTTTTAACAACTATTAATAAATTAATATTACACAAATTTTTTACAATAGAATTAAAATTATTAATATTACAAAAAAAAAAAAAAAAAACTTTTTTCTCTTGTTTATCCCAAATTCCCAAAAAGAGTCAAAAAGTTTTTTTAAAAGAAGTATTTTTCATCATTCAGTACAATAAAACCAAACTGTTTTTTGATTTCGAGACTACTGTTGGCCCTAGTATAGCCGTCATAAAGAAGATTGCTAAGAATTCTGGTGCTAGTGAGGACTTCAAGTCTGTTTTGTCTAGAAAGAAGAGGAAAGATATCAGTTTGGAAGAAAGTATTGGTAGAGATAGTGTGCCAACTAAAGTGCCAAGTGGTTACTTATGGGGTTTTGAGACTGGTGACACCACTGAATTTAAAAGCATTGATATAGAGAAAGAATGTCTGGTAGAAGAAACTAGTTTTGACTATGGTGAGAATGGAAACATTGCTGATGAGGATCATGTTTAAATGCCTAAAGAGCCAAGTGTTAAAACTATAAAAGCATTGGGCAAGCCATTGGGGAAAATAGATTTTTTGGGTCAAGATGAAAATGATGATGCTTTCTTGGATGTCCCCTTGGTATTTCCTCCTCCGTTGAAAAATTTAGTTACTGTTTCTGTCCGAAAATTTTTTGCTATGAATATTGGTCTTAATAAGGTGGCTGGGAAATCTTCTCAGAAAAAGCTGGCAGTAGTTAGAAAATTATTTTCAAAAGTCAATGGTTTTGGGAGAGCCTCTACTTCCTCAAAATTTTCTGGGATCATTCATGTTTTCTTCACTTCTAAAGCCAGTTTGGCACAGATGACAGAAAAAGCAAAAGCAGCAAACATTTTAGTAAACACTGATCTCAAAAAATTAACTGGTCATTCAGATCAGGCTGTGGTAGTGAAAAAAATTCCAGTTGGAACATCAGCTGAGACTGTGCAGGCTGCGCTTTCTGAATTTGGGTTATGTTGTGTCAATCAAAATACAATTGGTAGGGCTATGACAGAAGACTGTAATTGAATTTGTCCAATCTGATCAGGCTGATTTAGTCGCAGCTAGATGGTCTATCTTGATTGGGAAAAATGCTGTGAGGATGGCCAAGACTAATGCAGACAAGGAATCATGAAATACAAGGGATCAGCATAGGACTTTACTATATACATTGCTAATAGGCACAAATGCTTATGATATCTGGAACTTCATTGGTTCTGTGGGTGGAAAACATGTGTTATTGATTGACACTCTGTTACATATGCCTGGACCAGATGTGCTGTTGTTTGTTTTGACTCTGTTGTCTTAATTAATACTGTTATGGAAACCACTCCTGTTTTAAAGAGTGCTAATCTGTA
This sequence comes from Geosiphon pyriformis, assembly GCA_016748015.1. NCBI lineage: Eukaryota > Fungi > Glomeromycota > Glomeromycetes > Archaeosporales > Geosiphonaceae > Geosiphon > Geosiphon pyriformis. The sequence goes on along the minus strand of JAAOMT010000627.1, from coordinate 223,034 downwards.
TTGGTTTTACATGGATTCTGCTAAGTATGCTAAGTATGGAAATTTAGGTCATATATTTCTGAATTGTTTTGTGGGTGGAAAGACTCCTCCTGGTGGACCAATTCACAAGATATTGTCAGATGATGATAAAAGCAGACTGGCTTCCATTTATGCTAGACACTCTGTCCCAATTTTCTGTTCTGTTTCTTTTAGTGGTGCCTCATAGGCCAATATTATTGGTGGATCTTCATTCCCTCCTCTTCCTGTATGCAATGGCTCAGCTTTTTCTGGTTTCTCTTTAGAGATGAAACCTATCCTGATGGTGTCTATGGAATTGAATGATAGGTTTGCTGCTCTTGAGCGTAGTCTTGCCAGCCTTGTGAAATGTATTGATAAGTTGGCTAAGAGATTGAACTCACCTAAGCCAATGGTTTCCCAGCCTAGTCCTAAATGTCAGCCATTGGTAATCTCTTCATCACAGAATCAAAGGGTGGATATAGTGATAAGTGAGGGCTCAGGTGTGACCACTAGTGGTAAGACTATAGCAGAAGTGGCAGTTTGTGACTCTTTGGTTGTCTTTAAAATAGAAGAAACTCTAAAAAATCTTTTGATCACAGTCATGGGCCTCTTGGCCAAGATTGACAATGCTGGTTTAGTTTCTAATGCTCTTTCTTCTCAATGATGGAGCTAGTGTGGAAGTTTGCTACTTGCAATGTTCAGAGTTTCAATGTCTCTGCTAAGCAGGAAGAAGTTGTTTATTGGCATAAGGAATCTGACAATATGATGTTTATCATTACAGAAATGAAATTGAGGTCTAATATTAGACCATGAATTATGAACAGTTTTGATGGAATGTGCATTTTTACATCTGGCTTGGATATTGGGTTTTTTGGAGCTGAGGTGGCGATAATTATGGACAATCTTTTGGTTCAACATGTGTCTAAGGTAGAAGAAGTTCCTGGTTGTGCTATTTTGGTGTGTCTTTTTTTCAAAGGCAAGGTTTCAGTGTCAGTTGTTGATTTGTATGCCTGTGTCTCTCCTAGTAACCAGTTTAGACAAGTGCCCAGTATTAATTTCTTCATAGTTTGGATGGTCAATTCCAGTAGTTTTGTTGTTTTGGGCAGTGATTTCAATGAGGGCAAGTCTAAGAAGAGTGCAAGTTTTAGTTTCTGTTTGAGTTTGGGTTTGGTCAATTTTTTTGGTGGACATCCTTTGGCTAATGTGTCAATGTGAAGCAACTCGAAAGGTACTGAAAAAGTCATTGATCATATTTTTATTAATGGGAGCCTGATCTCGGTTGCAGTCAGCTGTAGAGTAGAATCTGTAACTGAATTCTTTGACACTGATCATAGAGCTGTTTTGGTATCAATGAGTTTGGGTGGTTTTTTGGACATGTGTTTGGATGACATTCATAGAAATGCTATTAAGAATCACTGGAAATTTAAGCTAAAAAATGTGGATACTAATGGTTGGGAGCATTTTATGGAGTGCTCTTCAGCCAAGTTTCTGAAAAGATCAGGTGTGTTTCACAATGCGGAGCATAGTGGTGATTTGAATGGCATGTGGAATGTTCTCAGAAATGTGATAATAGATTCTGCTAATGTGATCTTTTCTAGACTTTGGTTTAGTGAATTTGATAGCATGAGAAATAGGGCTTCTTCGAGATTTCATGGATTAGAAATGTTGATGTCTAAGATTGTTAACAGTATGAAAACAGGCCTAAGTTTGGAGACTGGCCACTTTGTTGACACTTAAATGGGCTTAAATATTGATAGAGCATCCAAGGTTCGGGTTATGATTGATGAAAGTGCTAAGACTGAGGATATTGTGCATCACATTTCAGTTGTTAAGAAAGAATACCACAGGTCCAAATATTATGAATCTAGGGTTGCTAGAGATGAGTCTATTAGAGTGGCTGTGGCAAAATGCATGGAAAATTTCTGCTCAAATAAGAGGAGAATGATTAAAAACATTCTAGATCGGCCCTTTAAGAAGGTGGTTCTTGATCATTTGATTGTTGATGATGAGCTTATCTTGGAGCCTCAAGCTGTTAAGTTTTCAGTTGATACTATAATGGAAAGTTGGATGAGGAAACACTTGGTTTCTAATGTTCTTCCAGATTGGTGGCTTGACCAATATGCTCTATTAGACTACGTTAATAATAATATGTTCTCAGAGGTTATGTGTGATATCAGTTTGGATGAACTTTTGGTGGTTGTCAAAAAATTGTCTAATAGTAAGGCTGCTGGGCTTTCTGGAATTTCCAATGAACTCTGGAAGCATAGTGGTTCTCTGGCTCTCAATAGTCTTCTGAACATTCTCAATAGGTGTTTAAAATCTGGTAGTGTTTCCACACAGTAGAGAAAATCTTGGGTTTCCATGATTCTTAAACCATATGATTGGGAAGGTACTCTTACTAACACTAGACCAATTGTGTTTATTGAAACTGCATGGAAGATCTTGTCTAAAATTCTCTCAAACAGGATATTTTTGGCTTGTAGTAAGTATGATATCTTGCATGATGACAACTTCTCAGTACTAAAAAATACTTCCACACAATCTCCCATTTTTACTGTTAACTCAATTGTTGAGGATGCTTTGGAGAAGAACAGAGAATTGTGGTTGGTTCTTCAAGATATGCACAAAGCATATAACTCTGTTGGTTGAACCCATCTGTGCAATAGTTTGATTAAGATCAAGATGTGTTCTCACTTTATAAGTTTTTTTGGTGGTATACACAATGGGAGATTCAATTAGGTTATGACGGATTTTGGTCTGTCTGATGGTTATATTGTACATGATGGTCTGGATTAAGGGGAGGTGTTTTTACCTCTATTGTGGTGAATTTTTTACGATCCATTGCTATGTGAAGTCAAAAAACATGAACAGTTATATGGCTACAGAATGTGTTCAAAGTTTTATACTAAGTCTGGTAAGGCTAACTCAAGCAGTAACAGTACTTCATTCTTTGTAGCAGGTGTCTTTGTTGATGACACAATTTGGATTGGAAACTGCTTAATGATGACATAAAACATTTTAAACATAGCTAGTGAATTTTTTTTTATTAATGACATTTTAATAAATGCTGACAAGACTGTCACCATCCTTATCAACCAAGGTGTTTGGAATGCTAAACTGTTCATTAGTGGGTCAAGAATTTCGGTGACCAAAAAGGGTGATTCTTATCAATATTTGGAGATTTTCTTGTCTACTGAAGGGTTGTCCAAGCTAAGTCTTGCCAAGATCCATGCTGATATCAGATTTTTTTTGAATGTTGTTCTAAGGAAGGCCATCACTAAGAAACAATTTTTGTATCTGGTTTCTGCTGTCTTGTAGCCAATTGTCTGCTATAGACTTCAATTTAGCTTTGCATCCAAGAGTGTTTGTGAGAAGTAGAACAAGTTACTGAGAAAAAGACTCAAACTCAAGACAAATTTGCCTAAGGACTTTCCTAGTGTGACACTGCATCATCTTATGTTGTATGGCCTGAAGCCTTTTGAACAAGTACTTACTGAAAGTTTAATGGCCAATTTGGTCAATTTTAGCAATGCGAGTGGGATTCTTGGCAGGTTTTTCGACCACAGGGCAATAAACTTACAGGCAGCCAGCTGGATGCTCTGATACTCTTTCCATTTTCTGGTCACACTGTCTATTAGTCCTTTGAATTGTTTTTTAGCTAGTGTTACGCATGCTCTTACTTTGTGCAACACTTTCTTGGATAGTGCTCTCCCTAATATTTTTAGAGCTGGGTTTGGTGTGCTAATTCTGGATGTGTTGGGCGTAAGTGGTTACCTGGTTGTGAGAAATTCTCTTAAGAGATATGGCCTTATTTTTGCCAACCAACTGTTAGATTGTCATGGCGTGTGTTCATTTGGAACACTTTTCATAGGTAGAAAAAGCTTGATTCCAGAGGTCCAATTTCTGCTTGGTTTGTGTCAGTTTTCAATTTTGTTAAGTTCGGTAGTTTGAGCAATAACGAGGTTGTGGCATTTTGTTCTGCTCCTGCCAATGTTGTTTGGGATACTGGTTTTGTGTCTGAGCAGTTGCTTGCCACTAGGCATGGTTCCATTGATGTTTACATGAATGGTTCTGTCAAAAGTTTGGGGTCTATTGGTGCCTGCAGTGGTGCTGCAGCTTATTTTCTGAAAGCCAATGTTAGTGTTAGTATAAGAGTGCTTGGATTGCTGTCTTCTACACTGGTGGAGTTGTAAGCCATTGCTTTAGCATTGGAGTGTGTTCCTAAATTTAGCACTGTCATCTTGTTTATGGACAGTCAGGTATTGTTGGATATATGCAAGTTTGATATGAGTAGTTGTGGTTCTGATTTTTGATGCAAATGCTGGATTGAGAAAGAGCATATTTATTATGTTATTTCAAATAAGAATTTAGCAGTCACGTAGAAAAAAGTCAAAGAACATTCAGGTGTTATCGAGAATGAGCATAGGAATTTTGTTAGGAAATTGTTCAATGCTGTCAATTTTGTCGGTTGGGAGTCCAAATTTGGGACCAGCATTGTAGATATTAATTTTGCTGGTGATGTCAACTCATCCAAGTCCTTCAGTGTTTGGTACCCTAATGGTGGAATTCGCTTTGGTTATACCAGCTTGTCTTCTGCTTCTCTACAGTCTTACCTAATGAAGTCTTTGCATTGTTACCTGCCAGTTGCCATAAGGAAAAGATTGTATAATCCTAAATATCCTAGCATGGTGTGCATTAGATGCGGAATGGTTGAGGAATCTGATCACTTGTTTTTGTGTAAGCACAACAATGTAGCCAGGCTGGATATACTGTTAAACATTGGTATGGAGTGGTGTAAAATGGCTGGTGATTCTGCTTTGGGTAGTAGGGTGATGCAATTTTTAAGTAAGGCTAAGTCTTCTGGCAGTCTTTATATGTTGTTAGCCAAGGAGTTTGTGCTAAAAAGCTGGGTGTCAGATGCTGTCTTGTGCCTTGATTTGACTTCTGGTGGTAGCTTGATTGTCAAGTTGGTCTATAATATTGCTAAGAGTTATAGATTAAATATCTGGCTGCCTGCTGCTAAACTGAGAGCCTTCTATGAAAAGCACAATTTTTTACCATGGAATGAATCTGCTGTACTGTTGGTTGATAGTTTATCAAGCTTATGAGCTGCTGGTACTATCTGTGAGTTTGGTTTTAGGTTGGGTGTTTATTTGTGTTTTGGCCTGTATCCTTGCTTTGCTAGTTTAGGTTTCGGTTTCTTAGATAGTATTTCTTTGACAAATCCTGTATGTGTGTAGTACTGCCTTGACTGGGCCAAGTGTCCAGTCACATGTGGAAAATGCATGAGCCACATCTAAATTGAAATCTTGTTTGATTTTATGTACTTAGGTAGTGGTTGAGCTGCGTTTGTTAAATTTGCAATAAAAAAAAAAATTACAAAAATTTCTTATTTGTAAATTTGAAAATAAAACTTGTTCAAAAAACAAATTACAATTTTTTTAAGTTTTAAAAAAATTAACAATATTTTTAAACTAAATAGAAATTAACTTTCTAAAATTCAATTTTTTTTAATAACAAAAAAATATTTATTCTAAAAATTTTTATTTTTACTAACTGATTAACAAAAATAATATTAAATAATTTATAGTTAAAAATTTTATCAATATTAAAAAATTTAAAATTATAGCAATCTTGTTTTTAGTTTATAATTTTTCAAAATTTTAAATTATACAAAAAAAAATCTAAAATTTTATTAAAAACGTTTTTAAACAAATTAACTTTAGATTTATTTTTTATAAATAAATTTAAACAGAAAACTTATTTATACATAATAATTAATAATAAACTGCAAAATTATTAAAAACAAATAACTAAATTGTTTGTTAAAAATAATTTTTTTAAATATTTTGTTGGCAAAAAATCTAATGTTTAAATCTGTTTTTTTAAAATTAAATATACTTAAATCTTTAATAGACAAAAAAATTTAGAAATATTAATAAATTTTTTTAATTTTAACTATAAAAATACAATTATAATTTTGTATTTAAAATAGTTCTATTTTTATTATTATTAATTAAAATATTATTAATATAAAATATTAACTTTTAATATTTAAATTATTATATATAATAATATGTTAATTTTTAATTTAAATTGTATTATTTAAAAAAAATTTTGTTGATATAATACTATATTTGTATTTTTTTTAATTTTATTATTTATAATAAATTTTAAATCTAAACAATAATTATAAACATTATTATTTTTTTATTATTATTTTATAAGTGAGATTTAAATATTATTTAATATAATATATTAAAGTAAATGATCTAAACTAAACACAAATTATGTACTTTTTATATGTAATCAGTTACTTGAGCCAATTAAAGTTACACTATATATTTATCTTAATAGAAATTGCACAATTAACACTTAAAAAAAAGTACATAGTTTATGTAAAATAAAACTAATACTATATGTTTTTGCAATTCTAAACAACTTAATAATACTATTAAAAAGCAAAAATAACAAACTATAAACTATTAAAAACACAAAATCATCATATATAATCAGGCTATTTTATTTATAATTGCTCTATACTTAAATTTTACCAACCATATATTAATATAATAAGTCATCTCCAAACTCTGTACAAAGTCAATAATTTTTTTATTTACAATCTTAGCACAACCAAAAACAAACACAGTTTTCAAAAACCAATTTTTAAACACAAAACTCTTATACAAGACAATATAAATAATATTATTAGATATATACAAAAAAAGCATTTGTAAAATACAAGATAATAATAAATTCAATCTTGATATAAAACTTTATTGGACTAAATATGTCTTAAGCAACTTTTTGCAAACAACAAATTTTATCTTGCACATAAAAAAATGATCAGAAATTTTCATATCTTTATAATAAAGACACAATACATTGAAATACCTTTATTATACAAGTACTTATAAATAGTAATAAACAAGTAATAATACATAACCTTTATAAAATATAAATATAAACCAGCAGTAAGTCTACTTGTAAAACCTAAAACCATATATAAATTAAGATGTTAAATTGATAACATTTGTATTTAATTTACATCTCTAATTATATTTTTATTAATAATACTAAATTCAGGCCCAATCTTTTAATGAGTATAATTAACAGTTTTAAAAACATTACAAGCAAAATTACAAGCATTTCTAAACATTATTACTCTATTAGCTTTGATGTACTTTTTTCTAATAAGAACAAAAAGCACCAAATTTGAACACAAAGTTATTGTTATAAGTAATTATTTGGAGTGTAAGAACAAATAACAAATCTGTAATTTAGTGCTTTTACTCATAAAAAGAAAACAGATATAGAAAATAGCAGACCAATAAGAGAATAGTATTTAGCATGTGAGCACATTGCTTAGTAATGTGAAACAATGTCAGAAAGCATGGCATATTGCTTAACAATATGGAGCAATATCAGAAAACACAGCACATTGCTCAGCAATGTGGAGTAATGTTAGAAAATTAGAGCACATTGCTTAAGAAATCATAGCACATCATTCAGAAATGTGAGTGATCTCATAGAACATCAATTATGAATATATAACAGTAGCATTAGAAGTAGAAAAAAGAAGAATTTTTAGTTAGAAATCTCCCATTCACCAAATATTAAATAAATAAATCATTTACTATCCAAATTCACTCTCCACTATCAACATGAAGTGTTGATAGTAGTTGATACTTAACTACACTGGAACAATAGCTCTTGATCACAGCTATTGACAAGATACTAATTTGTGTATTGCCTTGGCTCATTTCTTTATTTTCTTTTATTTTCTTTCTTCTGTGATTTTTCTTGTTAAATACTAACTGATTAAGGATTAAAGCACTAAATTACTGACATCAAGGATTGCCTAGTAAAAGACTCCTGCAAATGGGTAGGACACATACAGTAGATATAGAATACTTATCAGAGGATTGCTAGTCATTACACCAAGAGAAAAATTGACAGAATTGCGATTCTGGGAAGCTACAGATAAAACAATTATTGAATCTCTGTCCATTATATAAAAGACTCCAACAAAACCTTCAGACTACAAAATCTTCAGATTACCATCCACCGTGAACAGCCCTTTGAGCACCAAATTACAGATTTATTATTTGATTTAAAATTCCAAATAATTACTTGTAACATTTGGTGCTGCCTGTAAGGTATAATCCTACAAAGAACCAGTACCAACAACCCATCCAAAAGTGGCAGAATCAGAAAGTGTAAGAGCAAACCATCTAGGATTCACAAAATCCTTATTTCAACATTATTGCTAACACTTAAGGTTAAACAATAATCACATATTAGCAGAATCAGCCTTCAATTTCTACGTCAATGAGAGAATTGCATATTTGTTGAGTACATCAATAAATATTGAATCAGCAAGAGAAACTTTCTACAACAAATTAATTCAAAACACCAGCCTACCAACAAATCATAATTTTGCATCTATTATTACTGAGATTAACAAAGAAATTGAATATCACACACAGCAAAAATACCCAATTACTTACACAAGTAAAGATAAAGGAAAACTACAAACACCAGCAGTAACACCTCAAAGAATACAACCACCTACTTGGAAGAAAACAAGAGTTGAATCACCAACCAACCCATCATACCATTATACACCCAGAAGTGCCATCAATATAACATTAACAGGTGCGTTCACAGCAACCACGACACCAACATTTGAAAAATTTCCATTTCAAAGTAAACAAAAGAAAGAGAATCTATTAGGACTATATGGCAAATATTTTGAAAAATTTAAATCTCAATTGCCAATGCCATTAGGATTTCAATCTCTGCCACCTCAACCAGATTTCGGAACAGCAAGTCCATGGGAAATCACTAAATTGGAAGGAGAACAAGAAGAGAAAAAGGAAAAAGAATCCGAGGATCAAGAATTTACTTACTAGAACCTGATCACTGAAAACTCGGAATTTGGAACCCCAAATCCTCAAACCCAGCCAAATCTAAAGCCAGAAAACCCAGAAATCAAAATTCTGAATATTTAGACACTGCCAACTTAGGATAATCAAAACCCTAAAACAATCAATCAGCAAAACTTACCTCCAGAAATCATCATCAATCAGCCACCAATTGAACTGATTATTGAACTGATTCAACAGCAACCACTCTAACAACTGATTTAACACTTACAACAGCCAATTCAACAGCCACCAGTACCACCTCTACAGCAACAACAACAACCCATGGCATTTGCACCAATCGCAAAACTTGAGAAGTTTACCAGTAAAGAGAACAATGCCCAGGCATAGATCAATGATGTCACCAAAGCAATCACAGCAAATAACTGGAACAACCAAAGAGCCCTCCAGGCAATTCCATACTTTTTCCAGAATACTGCTGATTCCTGGTATCAAAGTTTAGCAGCCAGACCACAAAACTTCCAGGAATTCAAACTGGAATTCTTAAGATATTTCAGTAATAATAATAGTATTAATCACTTGGCCAACACTTTTATTACTATCAAACAAAGGGAAACGGAAGCAGTCATTACTTACTTGGAACACTTCCATAAAAATCTGTGACAGATTCAAGCAATCGATGCTAACTATTTTACAGTGCCACAAATCCTCAACCAGTTTATCTGTGATCTGCACAGTAGCATCTTGCAGCATATACACACATTGCATCCCAATACTTTTCAAGACGCAGTTATACATGCCAGAGATTTCGAGTCAGCAGAGTTAGAGACCAATCATATTCAAGCCGTAAACCTAGTAATGAACAGATCATCTGAACTGGATTCCAAATTGAAACAATTCAGCAATTCAATTAATCAGAAATTAGAGGGATACTTAGCTGACAATCATGCAATTTATCAATCATCCCAACAATGCCATAATTTGGGAAACATAAACTGTTTCCAAAATCAGTCACATCCATCATCATCAGCAGTACCAAATCAATTGTTATACTTATAGCAACTCACGATTGGGAAATCAATATCGAAACCCCAATTGCTGGTTCCAAACTCCAAATAACTATCAAAATCAAGATCAATCTACTTATCAGCTCATGATGCAACAGCCAATCTATCAACCACCAGTATATCAAACTCCAGTATATCAACCACAGGCCATCTACTAACCGCAGCCACCAGCAATTTATCAACCACCACCCCAAACAATTTATCAGCTGCAGCCCCAGTTAATTTATCAAACACCCCAAATTCAAATACCACCACAAAACTTACCTCAAAATGGAACCCAAAGGCTGAGAATGACACAACAAAACTGGAGATCAGCAATGATAGTTCACTAACCAATCTCCAGTTCATTAACACAACAATCTGGATCTCATCAGTAGAATTTGGGCACTGGTTTCACCCAAAATCAAAATTTCCAACACCATTTAAGTTTTCTGGTTACTCCAGAAGACACCACCTTCCACAACTCAGAAGTCAATTGACAACTAACACTTATCAGCAACATACCTCCAACCACTGTCACCAATGATGAAATATTGGCCACCATATTCCCTTTCAAACTCAAGAAAACCACAACAGTACCACTATTCAATGGAGCCACCCTAAAGGAAAAACTCATCACAGCAATGTACACTGATGCAAAAGTCAATGGCCACCTTATCAAACTGATCCTAGATAGTGGATTAGCTGGCAGCATCATCACAAGACAACTCATGGATCAATTAGGTCACCAAGTTAATCGAGCTATCAGCACAAAAATTATCACTGCTGATAAAACAACCAAAACTCCTATTGGCAAAATTGATGACTTCTTTATAGAAGTCAATGGCATAATTATCCTAATCAAAGTACTAGTCATGAAAGCCACTCAGTACCAAGCACTAGTTGGTAATAACTGGCTCACCAAAACAAATACCATCCTTGATTGGACCACTCAGAAGTTGCAACTTAGCCAAAATGGCCAACATATATGAGTACCAGCAATGTGTGGCCATTTCAAACCTAGTCACATGCCAGCTCCACTAATTGACTTGGAAGAAGAGAAGCCGAAACCCACTTGGAAAGCATACCAAGTGTCATGGGCTGATGTCGACCACAATGAACTGCTGCCAATACTTACCTGGAACAACAACGACCAAGAAAAAAGAAAAGAAAAAGAAAAACTGACCTGAAACACTAATCAAGCCTGGGAAATCAACAATGATCAAAAAGACCCATCAACTTGGGGGTGGGAGGAAAGCAATCAAGAAAAAAGAAAAGGAAAGAAAAAAAACCAACTTGAAACCAATAAAACCACCAAAGCCAGCACCAGTGGCTGGAGAAAATCCTATTCAACCAACACCAGACCAGAGCCACTGCATATTTCTCTCAAATGTAAAGACTGCAACAAGAAGTTGTCCTTAATAGGAGCTTGGGTTGCACCAGATGAAAACTATTAGATGCACACTCATTACTATTGCAAACCATGTCACCATGAACGCTATGGATATCCAAAGTGCCAAGACAAATGGGACAATGAACTATGTCTCGCTTGTGGTAAACAGCTACTTGATAAAAGGATGTGGAATGACATTCCTGGTTGAGGAGGAACATGTGATGCTTTGTGCCAGTACACAATTCTCATCAGTGACTGGGTGAGTCATGGAACACCCATTACAGCAGCCTGGCACCAAGTGATCTCTTGCTTAGAAGATTATCCACACAACAAAGATGAGATCTAGCAAATGGCCAATGCCAAAGTAGAAGATGCTTTACCCAGTGAAATTTTGGAGATCAAAAACAACTCTCCAGAACCAATGGACATTGCTTTGGTTCTCAACCCAGACACTTTTCTCGACTTAGAAAACAGCCCAGAAGAATTCTATGAACACTATCAAAATCTAGCACCCACGAGAGAAAAGCAAGAGCAATGTTTGAAGGAAATCAATACCTGATTATGTGACCACTGTTTAATTCCATGTGACTTCTAATTCTGTGATGATTGTGACCCCCATTTACAATCTACCACCACGTATAATCTACACAATTTCAGAAGAAGAACCAATCAGCAGTTGTGCATTAGAATTGGAATCAGTTTTTGATCCTGATTCAAACTCTGACAATGACAATAACAAAAACACCAGTTCCAGCTTCGTTTGAAATGACAATGAAAACATCAACAATTAGGACTCTGATTCAAACCTAGAAATATATATCGCACTTCCTGATCTCACCAAGGAGCAGACTCTGAAATGGTTCAACAATAATAAGAAAGGGATCATGCCAGAACATGTTCATGATACTGATGCCGGGTTTGATCTGAGGTATTCAGGGAAAGATACCATCAAATTAGAGCCACATTTACACACCTGTATCAATCTGAAAATAGCATTGGAAATACCAGCAACAACCATGGTTCAACTAGCTTCCAGAAGTAGTTTAGCAAAAAGAGGGATTACTATAAGAGAAAGAATAATCGACACCAGATATGTGGGAAATATTATGACAATGCTACAAAATGACTCAGAAAAGATCTATATTATAGAACCAAATAAAAAGATAGCACAGGCAATATTCCTGTCTCTGGTTAGAATAGCTCAGTTAGTATCAATAGGAAAAAGGAAAAAATTAAGAATAACTGCTAGAGGAATACAGGGATTCAGATCCATGAGTAGAATAGATGTACCAGTTAATATGGCAGAAGAAGAAATTATTGGCCAAGAAGAAATTATCTCAACTGGTCAAGTAATTTCCATTCCACCATATGACCAGTACATGGTAGTTATAGAGAAAAAAGTGAAAGATAAGGATCAGATTTTTGAAGCAGAAACAAGCCTTTGTGAATCAGGAGAGATTGGACCCATTAATCTCCACATACTAGCCAAAAGCCACAACCATATCAAAATTCCTATTTACAACACAACAGAAGATGCCATCATAATACCAGAGGGAATCATCATTGAATACATGAGCACTGAATTAGAAAATCCACCACCAAGCATTATTCCAGATTTTCCACAGCTTTGTGAATATGTTGACATCACATTACAAACAATATATGGACAAAATAAATGTTATTTGCTCCAACCAGAACAATTGGAACAAATGAACATGGGAAATCTAGACCCACTTCAATGCATACAGCTGAAGATATTGCTCAACAACTTCAATGATATCTTCACTAGCAAAAACAAATTTGGCAGAACTAACATCATTCAACACCAAATCAAAACTGGAGATGCTATGCCAATAAAACAACGAGCATACAGAGTACCACCAGCCAGCCATGAAATCATTTGTCAAAAAACCAATTAGATGCTTGACAATAGATTAATTCAGCTATTAATAAGCCCATGGTTATTACCAGTAGTACTCGTCTGGAAAAAGAATGGGAAAATCTGCTTTTGTGTGGACTACAGGAAGCTTAATGAAGTCACGCATAGAGACAGCTATCCAACTCCATAAATTCAGGAATTATTTGATGCTTTTGGGGGAAACAAATGGTTCTTAACATTGAATTTAAATAGTGGTTACTGGCAAGTAGCCATGGATCCAGTGAACAAAGAAAAAACTGCATTCACAACACAGGAGGGAAATTTTGAATTCGAAGTGATGCCATTTGGTTTAACAAATGCTCCAGCCACATTCCAGCAGCTAATAGAAATAGTATATATTGGCTTATTGTAGAAATCAGTAGTTGTTTATTTAGATGATACCAATGTGTTCTCCAAAACATTCGATGATTATTTGCATCATTTACAACAAGTGTTTGAAAGACTATGATGGGCAGAGCTAAAGTTAAACGCCAATAAGTGCTTCTTTGACAAGACAGAATTAAACTTTTTAGGACACATAGTAAGCAAAGACGGCATCAAAATGGATCCAGAAAAGATAGAGATAGTTAAGAACTTTTCAGTACCAACTAATGTGGCAGAATTAAAGTCATTCTTGGGATTTGCAGGCTATTATTGATGCTTTATCAAAAACTTTTCCAAAATAGCCCAACCACTCAATCATCTCCAAACCAAGAATGTGAAATATGAATGGACAGAAGCACAACAAGAAGCTTTTGATATTCTAAGAAGAAAGCTTATACAAGCTCCAGTACTGATCTATTTAAATCACAATAAACCATTTATCATTACCACCAATGCATTAGGCCAAGCATTGGAAGCAGTACTATCACAGAGAGGACTGGATGGAAAAGAACATCTAGTCACATATGCCAGCTGAGTTTTAACTCCAGCTGAAAGAAATTATGGAACACCAGAATTAGAACATTTAGCAATTTATTGGGCAGTCATAAAATGAAGTGAATACTTGAGCCAGAAGTTTGATATATACACAGGCCACAAAGAATTAATAGTACTTTATAAACAGAAATTTGGAGATGGAAGACAATTAAGATAGAAAATGGCACTATCATCATATACTTACACTATACATTATAAAAAGAAAAAAGACAATGGAAATGCTGATGGTTTATAATGAATAAGACAAATCTAAAAACATTACAACCCAAAAATATAACAAAACCAAACCAAACCCAATAAAAATATAACAAAAGATGAACACACAAAAATACCAACAGCTTCAACACTATATAATTACCCAACAGTTCAAGGAAAAATTATCTCAAAATGAACGAAATAGCATCAAGCAACAATCAAAATATTTTATCAATCATCAAAATATATTTTACCAGAAGAATAGACAAAATCCAGACCAACCAACCAGAGTAGTTACAGAACCAAAGAAAGAAACAATACTGTTCAACATGCACTCAGATCCAACAGCAGAACATTTCCACAAAAAAACAACCATGAAAAAGACCAGAAAAAGATACTATTGGCCATCAATATATTCAGACATCATCCAATATGTCTAGAACTGTGATGCTTATTAAAGAAAAGGAGGAACAAAACCCAGTGAACCATTAAAACCAATCAAAGTGGGACAACCATTTGATCATATTGGAATTGATTTAGTCAGACCATTAACAATCACCAGTAGAAGAAATAGATATATTGGAATAGCCATAGACTATCTTACTAAATAGCCAGAAGCAAAAGCAATTCAAAGAGTGGATACAGAATTCATTGCCAAATTTGTTCATCAAGACTTGATTTGTCAACATGGATGTCTAAAAGAATTATTATTAAACCAATGAACTCACTTTGTAAACAGAACACTAGCAAAATTGAGCCAAAGATTCGGAATTAAAAGACCATTATCATCACCATATCATCCACAAACAAACGGTTTAGTTGAAAGATTTAATAGAAAATTGTGTGAAGCAATCACCAAACTCAGCCAAGAAAACCAAGACAAATGAGATTTATTTATACCATCAGTATTATTTGCTTATCTGACAATAAAACAAGATACTACACAAGCAACATCATTTAAATTGGTATATGGTAGGACAGCAACATTACTAGTTGAGAGAGAGATCAGCACATATCCAATAGAACCAATAACAGAAGCTAATTTCCAAGAAACATTGTTGAAAAGAACATATGACCTAATGAAAACACTAGAAAACAAATGATGAAAAGCAGCTAATAACATTAAAAAATCTCAAGAAAAGCAAAAAAAATGACACAATAACCAATTACCAAATAAACCAGTTGAATTTAAGATTGGAGACAAAGTACTTCTACATTGTACCAAAGTGGAAAAACAATGGAATAGAATATTTGACCCCAAATGAGATAGACCATTTCACATAGAAGAAATTCTAGGAAATGAAGCTTATAAATTAAGATGGAACAACAAAATTTTAGCCAAAGCAGCACATGGTGATTGACTAAAATCATATCACCAGATAGCATTATTATCTACCAATACTATTCCACAGTTGGGAGTACAAAGAATAATAGTTCAACCAGATGAGATTCTATGAAATCTGAAACCAATTATAGTTATTGAACCAAACACATTAAATTGAACAACCAAAAGAGTATATAAAGACACAGTACATGTGACAAAGGCAACCAAGAAAAATGGAAATACCAGATCACATTCACACTATAGTTCAACAACTGTCTTAGACACTAAGTCAACAACAGTTAGACATGGATTTTGTTATTAACAACCAAACAATTTGCTATCAAAACACAAAAAGAAAGACAAAGAATACACCATATTAGCGGCCACCAAAGAATAATAAAAACTGGACAGATAACTTAATAAAAAAAGTGAAGAACACTTTTGGGAAAATATCTATTATGACACCAACAGAAAAACTTACAAAAGAAAATTAAAAGCAATGGACAAAACAACTTCCAATATCATACTGTTACTATCAGCTAGGTCAAGAGTTAAATATTCAAGAGTTGTATATCAACAAACCCAAAAGAGTATTTAACCAAAACATAATACAGCAAATTGAAGAGTTTATTGGGAAAAGGATGAACTCAACACTACATGTAAGAACAATTTATCGACTACACAACATATTTCAAAACTATCCAGAAATACTGTTACATTTTGACATGGAGACCATAACCATTAACCAATAGGGAAAAATAAACAATACACAAGTAGAAAACATGAAAAACAGAGTCGAACAAACAATACTTGAAAAAGAAGTATTAGAATTAATTCAAAACAAAAATTTTGACGGAGCTCAATATTAAAAGAAGAAGATAATGTTACTCATAAAAAGAAAACAGATATAGAAAATAGCAGACCAATAAGAAAATAGTATTTAGCATGTGAGCATATTGTTCAGCAATATAGAGCAATATTAGAAAGCATAACACATTGCTTAAGAAATTATAGCACATTGCTCAGAAATGTGAGCAATCTCATAGAACATCAATTATGTATATATAGCAGTAGCATTAAAAGTAAAAAAAAGAAGAATCTTTTAGTTAGAAATCTCCCATCCACCAAATATTAAATAAATAAATCATCTACTATCCAAATTCACTTTCTACTATCAACACTTCATGTTGATAGTAGTTGATACTTAACTATGCTGGAACAATAGCTCTTGATTATAGCTATTGATAAGATACTAACTTGCACATTGCCTTGGCTTATTTCTTTATTTTCTTTTATTTTCTTTCTTCTGTAATTTTTTGTGTTAAATACTAACTGATTAAGGATTAAAGCACTGAATTACTAACATCAAGGATTGCCTGGTAAAAGACTCCTGCAAGTAAGTAGGACATATACAGTAGATACAGAATACTTACCAGAGGATTGCCAGCTACTATGCTGAAAGAAAAATTGACAGAATTGCGATTCTGAAAAGCTATGAATAAAACAACTATTGAATTTCTGTTCATTATACAAAGGACTCCAACAAAACCTTCAGACTACAAAATCTTCAAATTACTATTCACTGCAAACAGCTCTTTGAGCACCAAGTTACAGGTTTATTATTTGATTTAAGATCTCAAATAATCACTTGTAACAGTGTTTAATAGCTAAAAATATTGGTAATTTCTAAAGGTTTTGGAGTTTAAAGGTTTTGATTAAGTCTTTTGTATAATAGACAGAGATTTAATTAATGGTTTCTTTTGTAAAAATTTTTTTTAACATAATGACTGGTTTATTTTGGCAGTTATGTTTTTCTAATAAGTTATTCTTAAATTTTTATCTTTGTTCTCAAGTTTTTTACCAGACTATTCTTAATGTTAAATACTTAGTGTTTAATTTTTTTAATTAATTAGTTAATAATAAAAAACAAAATAAAACAAAACAAAACAAAATAAAAAAAATAAAAAAAAATAAAAAATTAGTATCCTGTCAATAGAGTAAAATGAATTAATATTTCTTTAATCAAGTAATAAAAACATAAATTTAATGATAATAAATAATTTTATTAATATAAGAATAATTCTACTTTAAGTTATAAAAAACTATTTTTTAAAAAGAAAAGTATTGTTGTTTTAAATTAATCTGAACTTCATTAAATTCTATTGTATTGAATTCTGTTTTTAATGCTTTTATTATATATATATATAATTTATGTTATATAAAATTTCTTGAAATTTTTCAATTCCTTTAAAAAAAATTCTGAAATCTTGCAATTTCTTGAGAGAAATTCCGGAATTCTAAAATTCTGGAATCTTGTAATTTCTTAAAAAAAATCTTGTAATTCTTTTTTTTACTATGCCTATTTCTGATTGATTATTTTATCTATTATTATAATTTCTAATTTCTATAATATTACTCATAGAAAAAGAATACAAGAAAAATAGTAAAAAAAATGAATAAGAAAAATAAACCAATAAAAAAATAATATTTAGCATGTAAGCATATTGCTCAGCAATATGAAGTATTGTCAGAAAATCACAGCACATTGCTCAGCAATGTGCATATTATTAGAAATTACAGACACATTGCTTATAAATGTGCAGAATTTTGTATAACATAAATTATATATATATAGTAATAGTATCAAAAACTAGAAAATTAGTCAAATAGACTTTTAGAGTCAATTGGACTTACAGGTCATAATTATTAGAATTCTCAAGAGAGAAGAATTACTAATACTTTCCTATTACCACATCTCTATTAAAATTATCAATATCAATAAATAATTATTTACCATCTAAATTACTTTCCTCATTATTAATACTTTATGTTGATAGTATTGAATACTTAATTATGCTGAAATAATAGTTCTTGATCATGATGAAATATTAACTTTATTGCCTTGGCTTACATTTTATTTTTTTATTTTTCTTTTGTATTTTATTTTTTGTTGTTGATTAATTGATTAAGAATTAAGTACTGAATTATTGACATTAAGGATTGTCTGATAAAAGATCTCTGTAAGAGAGTAAATACTTGAATTTAAGAATTACTTACCAGAAGATTACTGGCCACCACACTAAAAAAGAAATTTGACAGAATTGCAATTCTGGGAGACTACTAATAAAACAATCATTAAATCTCTGTCTATTATACAAAAAACTTAACCAAAACCTTCAGATACTACCAAACATAACAGCTATTAAGCACCAAGTTATGGGTTTGTTATTTGATTTGAGACCCTAAATAATCACCTGTAACAATGAATAAAATTTTTTTTTTAATATTAAGTTCTGTCAAGATTTCTTAAATCTCTTAAATTTATACTGATATATAAGTAAAATTCTAATTTAATGGTAGTTTTTTGGAATATCTGAGATTAAACTTTGTATTAGTATTATGCATACATTCTGACATAATACTTTTATTATTATTGCTAAACTATTTAAGTTTCTGGTCTTTTAAAGATCTGAAAATGTGATATATTATTTAGAATTGTAATTAGAGTTTGAATTATTATTATTATTGTTATTATAATAAATAATATTAGAATTATTATTGTCATTATTATTGAAGTTTGAATTGTGATTGAATTTTAATTCTGATTTCAAACTGTACTTACTGATTGATTTTTTTTCTTTAAGAATTGAATAGATCTTATATAATAACAGATTGTAAATAAGATCACAATTATTACAATATTTAAATTACTGAAAATTAGACAATATTTACAGAGTCTAGTGTTTAATTGTTTTAAATACTGTTTTTGTTTTTCTTGAGTAGGTGTTAAATTTTAGTAATAGGGTGGTTTTTTCCTTGGTTCTAATAAGTATAAAATATGTTAACTATTATTTGTTTCTTTTGTAAAGATAGTAATTTGTAGTTTGTTCTCTTTTTTTTTTTTTCTCTTGTTGTCCCAAGATAAAATTAGTGGTAGCTTATTGTAATTGTTATCAATTCACAAAACTTAATAGGCTTTCTAAATAGATTTTTTTTCTTTTTTAAACTTGATTAGTGGTAATTGAATGGTAATATTTATTTTAAAGTGGCTGTTAGTAGCTGGTGTTACTCATAAAAAGAAAACAGATATAAGAAAAATAGTGGACCAATAAGTGGATAGTAGGTAGCACATGAGCACATTGCTCAGCAATGTAGAGCAATAACAGAAATCATGGCACATTGCTTAGTAATGTAAAGCAATGTCAAAAAACATGGCACATTGCTCAGCAATGTAGAGCAATGTTACAAAATTAGGGCACATTGCTCAGCAATGTGAGCATTGCTCAAGAAATCATAGCACATCACTTGGGAATATGAGTGATCTCATAGAACATCAATTATGTATATATAGCGGTAGCATTAGAAGTAGAAAGAGCAGAATTTTTCTATTAGAGACATCTCAGTTTAGATTTGATCTAAGCAACCTTCCATTCACAAATATCAATAAATAATTATTTACTATCTCAATCCACTCTTCACTATCAACACTTCATGTTGATAGTAACTGAAACTTGACCACACTAGAACAATAGCTCTTGATCATGGCTATTGATGGGATACTAACTTGCAATTGCTTTTACTTGTTTCTTTATTTTCTTTTAGTTTCTTTTATTTTCTTTCATTTCTTTTGTTATTTCTTTGGTTTTACTAAATTGATTAAGGATTAAGCACTGAGTTACAGATGTCATAGGGACTGGTAAAAGACCTGTGAAATAAGGGTAGAACACTCATAGATTTGAGAATAGCTTACCAGAAGAATTACCGGCCACCACGCTAAGAAAAAAATTTGACAAAACTGTGGTTTCAGGAAGCTATAGATAAAAACCATCAACTAAATCTCTGTTCATTATACAAAGAACTCCACACCAAAATCTTCAGATATTAACACCAGAAAACCAACCAAGCACCAAGTTATGAATTTGTTATTTGATTTAAAACCCCAAATAATCATCTGTAACATTTGGTGCTCCCTGTGAGATATAATCTTACAGAGAACCAGCACCAAAAACACTAATTTAAACAGTGGCAGAATCCAAAAAAACAAGGACAAACCATCTAAGATTCACAAAATCCTTATTCCAACACTACTGTTAACATTTAGAATTAACCGACAATCACTTATCAGCAGAATCAGCTTTCAATTTTTATGTTAACAAGAGAATCTCATATTTATTAGGAGTACCAGTGGAAACCGACTCAGCCAGAGAAAACTTCTACAATGAATTAATCTAGAATACTAGCCTACCAACAAATTACAATTTCACAGCAATTTTTACTAAAATCAATAAAAAAATTGAAATTCACACTCAACAAAGATATCCAATTACTTATGCAAACAAAGGCAAAGAAAAATTACAAACACCAGCAGTAACACCTCAAAAGATACAACCACCTACTTGGAAAAAAACTAGAGTCAAATCACCAACAAAACCATCATATTACTATACACCCAGAAGTGCCATCAATATTACAGCAACAGGCATGTCCACATTACATGTGACATCAACCTTTGGACAATTTCCATTTCAGAGTAAACAAAGGAAAGAAGATCTTTTAGGACCATACAGCACATATTTCAAAGAATTTAAGTCACAATTGCCAATGCCATCAGGACTTCGATCTTCACTACCTCAACCAGATTTCAGAACCGCAAGTTCCTGGAAAGTAACAGATTTAGGAGAAGAACAAGAAGAAGAGAAAGAAGAATCTGAAGATCAAGAATTTACTTACCAAAACCCGATCATGGAAAACTTAGAAATTGAAACTCCAAACTTTCAAACTCAACAAAATCCAACTTTAGAAAATCCAGAAATCAAAACTCCGAATTTTCAAATGCAGTACAATCAGAACAATCAAAATTCTAACATTAATAATCAACAACACTTATCTTCAGTAATTATGATCAATCTACTATTAGCTTTACCAAATGCTAAACAACAACAACAGCCATAACTGCTACCTTAACAACAAATTCAGTAGCAACCACAACAACAACCAATGGCTTACACTCCAATTGCCAAAATAGAAAAATTTACTGGCAAAAAGAATGATGCCCAAGTATTGCTTAACGATGTAGAAAAAGCCATTGTGACTAATGGATGGAATGACACTAGAGCCATGCAAGCCATCCCATATTTTCTCCAAAATACTGCCAATTCATAGTACCAAAGCCTGGTCAACAAATCCCAAGATTTCAATGCATTTAAAATTGAGTTCTTAAAATATTTTAGCAATAACAACAGCATTAACAGGCTAGCAAACACCTTCACTACTATTAAACAAGAAAAAAATGAAGTGGTCACAACATAGCTAGGACACTTCCATAGGAATTTGCACCAAATTCAAGCAATTCAGACTAACTATTTTACAGCGCCACAAATCCTAAACCAATTTATTAGAGGTCTGTGCAGTAGCATTCTCCAACACATACATCCAATGCATCCAGTAGACCTTCAAGTTGCAGTTACCAATGCCAGAGATTTTGAAACAGCTGAACTCAAAGCTAATCATAATCAAACTGTAAATCTAGTGATAAATAGATCATCTGAATTGGATTTTAAATTGAAACAATTCAGTGATTCCATTAACCAGAAGCTTGAAGGGTACTTAGCTGACAATCGCACAATTTATCAGTCACTCCAATGATATAATATCCAAGGAAACATGAATTGTTTCCAGAATTAGTCGCGTCTATCTTCTTTGACCAATCAACAGTGGCAACAGAAGATGCATGTTTGCTACTACTGTAGTAAACAAGAACATTTAAGGATTGACTGTAGGTTAAGAATAGATAACCAACAATTAGGAAATTAATATTAAAACCCTGATTGCCAGTTTTCAACTCTGAATTACCAATCCAACCCAGCACCATATCAACTGACTTATCTGTCAATGACACAACAACCAATATATCAATCTTCTGTATATCAACCTCCAGTTTATCAACTGCAGCCACCAGTAATATATCAACTACTGCAGCCACAAATAATATATTAGACACCCGCAGTTCAAACACCACCATCAAACCCAGCTCAAATAACATTAGGAAATTCCAGATCAAGAGTCAGTCAAAACTGGAGATCAGCAATGATTATTCACCAACCAATTCCCAGTTCATCCAACCAGCTGTCAGGATCATGACAGCAGAGTTCAGGAACTGGGTATACTCAAAACCCAAGTTCCCAGAACTATTTAAGTCTCTTGGTTATTCCAGAAGATGCCCAACCCAATAATCCGGAAACCAACCAACAATCAATACTTACCAGCAATATTCCACCAGCAATCATCTTTAATGATAAATCTTTAGTGGCTATTTTTCCCTTTGAATTTGAGGAAACCACACATGTTCTATTATTCAGTAGAGCTGCTTTCAACACCAAACCAATTACCACCATGTACACTGATGCAAAAGTTGATGGTCATGTCATTAAATTGATACTAGACAGCAGATCAGCTGGCAGCATAATTACATGTCAACTTATGGACCAATTAGGTCACTGAGTTGATCATGCTGTTAGTGCTCACATAATCATTGCTGATGGGGCAACCAAAACTCCTATTGGCGAAATTGATGACTTTTCTTTTGAAGTCAATAGCTTCATCATTCCCATCAAAGTCCTAGTGATAGAAGCAACCCAATATCAGGCATTAGTAGGAAATGATTGGTTATCTAAAACCAACACTATACTTAACTGGACAATACAGGAGCTCCAATTCAGCCAAAATGGCCAATACACACAAGTACCAACCACGTGTAGACACTTTAAACTCATCATCATGTTATCAGCTCCACTTATCGAATTTGAAGAAGAAAAAGAGAAACCTACCTGAGAAGCCTACCAAGTCTCCTGGACTGATGAAGACCACAACAAGTTGCCACCAATACTCTCCTGGGATGACAACAACAAAGGAAAGCAGAAGGAAGAACTTACTTGGAACACTAACCAAGTCTGAAAAATTGATAATGACCAGGAAGAACTAATAAATTGGAAGTAAGAAGAAGATAAAAAGGGAAAAGAAAAGGAGAAGGAAAAAGAACCAACAACCAACAACACTACCACTTATAATTTATACACTACTCAATGATCCATTTATTGCCAACCAAAACTGGTATGCATTGATTGTGACAAGAAATTGTCATCAATGAATGTATTATTACAGGTGATTATTTCTGTTGTCAAATCAAATAACAAATCCGTAACTTAGGGCTCAAAGCTAATTGCAGTTGATATTGATCTGAAGTTTTAGTATCTGAAGGTTTTGGTTGAGTCCTTTGTATAATGAACAGAGATTCAATGGTGTTAATAGTAGATGTATCTTTCCAAGAGTTTTCCCAATTTCTTTCTTAGCGTGGTGGCCGAATTTAGTCTGGTAGTCATGCTCTTCTGGTAAGCTATCCAATAATATATATAAAATCCTATCCTTATTTCTGGGTCTTTTACCAGGCTATTCTTGATGTCAATAACTCAGCACTTAATCTTTTACTCAATTAGTATACAACAACAAAATCAAAGAACGAAAGAAAATAAAATAAAGAAAAATAAAAATAAAGAAAGTAAAGAAAATAAGCCAAGGCAATTTGGTCTGTTAGTATCTCGTCAATAGCTGTGATCAAGAGCTATTGTTCCAGCATGGTTAAGTATCAATTACTCTCAACATGAAGTGTTGATAGTGGAGAGTGAATTGAGATATAGAATGATTATTTATTTGATGATTAGTTTCTTGGCTAAGAATTCTGTGGTATCGATTCTGTTTTTTCTGTTTCTAACACTACTACTATATATACATAATTGAAATTTCTCAATTCCTCGATTCTTTACAACAGGAATCTTGGAATTCCTGGGATCCTGCGATTCTTTTGAAAGGAATCCTAGAATTCTGGAATCCTGCAATTCTTTGTTGGGAATCCTGAAATTCCTGAAATCCTGCAATTCCTGAGAGGAATCCTGGAATTCCACATTTACTACACTTACTTCTGATTGGCTAATAATTATGCTAATATAATTCCTATATTTCTATAAGTAACATTATTCCCTCCTTTTAATATTGAGCTCTGTCGAAATCTAATTCATGTAATTCCCCCTCTTGAAGTATTTCCTGGATTTCATTTTTGAGAATTACTTGTGTTATTTGGGTCTGTAATTTTTCAAATTAAGCATTGGTGATTTTTCCTAATTGATTACTAGTCACCATATCCATTGCTTTGTTGAGCAATATTTCTGGTTTATCTTGAAATGCTGTGTGTATTCGGTATATGGCTCGGACTTGTGTGAATAAGTTGTTCTTTCCCAAAAAATGTTCTAATTGTTGTAATATTCTTTTTGTTGAATAATCACTTTGTTTTATCCGTATATAGATTCTAGATATTTACATGTTGTCCCAAATAAAAATAACAATAGTTTCGTAAAAATTGTTGTATTCATCAATCCCAAGTTTTTTTAGTCAACTCTTGATATAGTGACTCTTTTGTCAATTCTTTTATTGCTAATTTTACTTTCACAATGATTTTGTCCACTGTATTTTCAGTTTTCTTCTGTGTTCTGGGTTGTAATGTCTTTCTAGTATCTTGATATCGAATAGTTTGTTGATTGATTGTAATTTCTATTTCCTGGTGTTGGATTAATTGAAAGAGTTGTTGTGCTAGTGAGTGAATGTTGTCTGTAATTTCTATTTTTCTGATATTTCCTGTTACATCTACCATGTTTTTATATATTCTTTTGATGGATCAATTTAACATGTTGTTGTTGATAATAATAATTGGTTCCAAATCTTGTGGAATCTTATCTGGTTGGACTAGTATTCTCTGTACTTCTAATTGTGGAATATTACTGGTAGATGGTAGTGTGATGTTGTGATATAGTTTCAGTCGATCTCCATGTGCTGCTTTGGTTAAAATTTTGTTATTCAATCTTAATTTGTAAGCTCTATTTCCTAGAATTTCTTCTATGTGAAATGGTCCATCTTATTTGGGGTCAAATTTTCCACTTCATTGTTTTTCTACTTTGGTACAATGTAGTAATACTTTGTCTCCGATCTTGAATTCAACTGGTTTGTCTGGTAGTTGACTATCATGTCTTTCTTTCTGTGTTTCTTGTGACTTTTGGATATTATCAGCTGCTCTTTTTTGTTTGTTTTCCAATGTTTCCATTAAGTCATATGTTCTTCTCAACAATGTTTTTTGAAAATTTTTCTCTGTTATTGGTTCAGTTGGATATGTATTAATTTTTCTCTCTACTGGTAACATTGCTATTCTTCTGTATACTAATTCAAATGGTGTTGCTTGTGTAGTATCTTGTTTTGTTGTTCGATAAGCAAATAGTACTGATGGTATGAACAAATCCCAATTGTTCTGGTTTTCTTGGCTGAGCTTGGCTATTGCTTTACACAACGTTCTGTTAAATCTTTCTACCAATCCGTTGGTTTGTGGATGGTATGGTGATGATAATGGTCTTTTGATTCTGAATCTTTGGCTTAATTCATTTAATGTTCTGTTCACAAAATGAGTTCCTTGGTCTGATAATAATTCTTTTGGACATCCATGTTGACAAATCAACTCCTGATGAACAAATTTGGCAATGGATTCTGCATCCGCTCTTTGAATTGCTTTTGCCTTTGGCCATTTAGTGAGATAGTCCATAGCTACTGCTATGTATCTGTTTCCTTTACTGGTGATTGTTAATGGTCTGACTAAATCAATTCTCATACGATCAAATAGTTGTCCCACTTTGATTGGTCTTAATGGTTCACTGGGTCTTGTTCCTCCTCTTCGCTGACAAGCATTACAATTTTGAACATATTGAATGATGTCTGGGTATATTGATGGCCAATAGTATCTTTTTTTAGTTCTTTCTATGGTTGCTTCTTTGTGAAAATGTCTTGCTGTTGGATTTGAGTGCATGTTGAATAATATTGTCTCTTTTTCTGGCTTCGTAATTACTCTGGTTGGTTGATCTGGATCTTTTCTATTTTTCTGATAAAGTATATTTTGGTGAGTGATAAAATATTTTGATTGTTGTTTGATACTCTTTTGTTCCATATGAGATAAATTCTCCTTGAACTGTTGAGTATTTAGATAATGTTGTAATTGTTGATATTTTTGTATGTTTATCTTTTTGTTGTATTTTTTCTGTTGGTATTGTTCTGGTTTTATTATATTTTTGGGTTGAAATGTTCTTAGATTTGTTTTATTTGTGATAAACCATCAGCATTTTTGTTGTCTTTTCCCTTTTTGTAATATATAGTATAATTGTATGGTGCGAGTGCCATTTTCTATCTTGACTGTCTTCCATCTCCAAATTCTTGTTTTTGGAGTGATGTCAATCTCTTGTGATCTGTATATACTTCAAACTTCTGGCTCAAGTATTCTTTCCATTTCATGACAGCCCAGTATATTGCTAAGTGTTCTTGTTCTGGTGTTCCATAGTTCTTTTTGGCTGGTGTTAAACCTCTGCTGGCATATGCTACTGGATGTTCTCTGCTGTCTGGTCTTTTCTGAGATAATACTGCTCCCAATGCTTGGCCAGATGCATCAGTGGTGATAATGAATGGTTTGCTGTAATCTGGATAGATCAGCACTGGAGCTTGGATGAGCTTTTTCCTCAGAATATCAAAAGCTTCTTGTTAACTTTCTGTCCATTCATATTTCACATTTTTGTTTTGTAGTTGATTGAGTGGCTGCACTATCTTGGAAAAGTTCTTGATAAAATGCCAATAGTAGCTGGCAAATCCCAAGAATGATTTCAGTTCTGTTATATTGGTTGGTACTGGAAAGTTTTTTACTATCTCTATTTTCTCTGGATCCGTTTTAATGTTGTCTTTGCTGACTATGTGTCCCAAAAATTTGAGTTCCATCTTGCCAAAGAAGCACTTTGTTGCATTTAACTTTAGTCCTGCTCTTCTTAATCTTTCGAATACTTGTTGAAGATGATAAAGATGATCATCAAACATCTTTGAGAATACATTGGTGTCATCCAAGTATACAACTACTGATTTCTACAATAAGCCCATATAAATAATTTCCATTAGCTGTTGGAAAGTTGCTAAGACATTGGTTAAGCCGAATGGCATTACTTCAAATTCGAAATTCCCTTTTCTAGTAGTAAATGCCATCTTCTCTTTGTCAGCTGAATTCATGGCTACTTGTCAGTAACCACTGTCCAAATCTAATGTGGAGAACCATTTGTTCCCACCGAAAGCATCGAATAATTCCTGTATTTGTGGAGTTGGATAACTGTCTCCATGAGTTACACTATTGAGTTTTCTATAGTCTACACAAAACCGGATTTTTCTATTTTTCTTATGGATGAGTACCACTGGTGATGACCATGGACTCATTGATAGTTGAATTAGCCTGTTGTCAAGCATTCTGTTTATCTCTTGACGAATAATCTCGTGGCTGGCTGGCAGCACTCTGTATGCTCTTTGTTTGATTGGCATTGCATCTCCAGTCTTGATCTGATGCTGGATGATATCAGTTCAGCCAAACTCATTTTCACTAGCAAAGATGTCATTGAAATTGTTGAGTAACATCTTGAGCTGCATACATTGGAGTGGATCTAGGTTTCTCATTTTCATTTGTTCCAATTGTTCTGGTTGGAGCAAATAACATTTGTCTTATCCATAGATTGTTTGTGATGTAATGTCAACATATCCACAAAGTTGTGGAAAGTCTGGAATGGGGTTTGGTGGTTGGTCTTCTATTTCTGTGATTAAATATCCGATGGTGGTTCCTTCTGATATGCTGATGACATTGCCAGTATTGTTGTAGATGGGAATTTTTATGCTGTTATAACTTTTGGCTGGTATGTGGAGATTGATCAACCCAATCTCTCCCGATTCACAAAAGGTTGCTTCTGCTTCAAACATCTGTTCTTGCTCCTTTTCTTTCCTTTCTATTGCTAACATGTACTGGCTATATGGTGGAATGGAAATAGCTTAACCAGTTGAGATAATTTCTCCTTGGCCAACAATTTCTTCCTCTGCCATATTAACTGGTACATCTATTCTACCTGTGGATCTGAATCTCTGTATTTCTCTTGCCATTATTCTTAATTCCTCCCTCTTTCCCACTGATATTAACTGAGCTATTCTAACCAGAGGCAGGAATATTGTCTGTGCTATCTTTTCATTAGGCTCTATTACATAGGCCTTTTCTGAGTCATTTTGTAGCATAGTGATGATATTTTCTATATATCCCACGTCAATTATTCCTCCTCTTATATTAATCCCTCTTTTCACTAAATTACTCCTAGATGCTAATTGAACCATGGTTGTTGCCGGAATTTCTAGTACTATTTTCAGATCAATGCAGGTGTGTGAATATGGTTCCAATTTGATGACATCTTTTCCTGGATATCTCAGATCAAACCCTGCATCAGTATCATGTGCACGTTCTGGCATAATACCTTTCCCATTGTCACTATACTATTTCAACTCTTGTTTTTTGGAGAGATCTGGTAGTGCAATGTATTGTTCATAGTTTACATTAGAGTTTGTATCTGAGTTGGAATCATTGTTGTTGTCATTGCCATTTTGAATGGAGTTTAAACTGTTGTTGTCACTGTCATTGTTGGAGTTTGAACCACAATCGATCGGTGATTCTGATTCTGATGCACAGCTGCTAATTGGTTCTTCCTCTTCTGAGATCGTGTAGATCATGCGTGGTGGTGGATTGTAAATAAGGTCACACTTATCACAATACTGGAAGTCACAGGGAATTAGACAGTGTTGACATAGTCGAATGTTCAACTGCTCTAATTGTTGTTCTTGTTCTTCCCTTGTGGGTGCTAATTCTTGGTAGTGTTCATGGAATTGTTCCAGATCCAGGAGGTTTATAATGGGTTCTGCATCCCAGTCAAGCTTTAAAGGTTCTGAGGGGTTGTTTTTGATCATTTTTATCTCTTCTGGTGTTGCCTCTTCAATTTTTGCAAATGCCATTCGCCAAATTTTGTTGTCGTTATGTGGGCAACTGTCCAGTCACTGTACGGCTCTTCTCTAGGCTGCTTCTATTAAGGTTCCTTTCTTTACCCAATCACTTATTAGAATCATGTATTGACACAATATGTTGCATGTTCCTCCACGTCCAGGAATGTCATGCCACATTCCTTCATCCAAGAGAGTCTCTTCACAAGCTAAGCATGGCTGATTGTCCTATTTCTCTACTTGTTTTGGTCTTCCAAAGCGTTCCAGAATGCATGGGCAGCAATAGAACCTAGTTGTTGTTGAATATTTCTTATCATCTCCACAGCATGCGCTCATTGATAACAATTTCTTGTCACAATCAACACATATAAGCTTGGATCGACAATAGGTAGATTGTTGTGGTGTAGTGTAGGTGTTATAAGTGGTGATGGTTTGAGTGGTCTCTTTTTCTTTTCCTTTTCCTTTATTTTCTTTGTCTTCTTCTCATTCCCAGCTTGAAATCGGTTCGCTTTCGTCATTGTCAATTTATGTTAAGTCATTGGTTTCTCAGGTAAGTTCTTCTTTTTGTTTCTCTTTTTCCTTGTTGTTGTTATCCCAAGAGAGTATTGGCAGCAGCTTGTTGTGCTCTTCGTCAGTCCACAATACTTGATAGGCTTTTTTTTTTCTTCCTCCAGCTCGATCAATAGTTTCTCTCTTGGAGGAGTTTTGAAGTGGCCACACATGGCCAGAACACGTATGTGTTGGCCCTGATATGTTAGCTGGAGTTCCTGGGTGTTCCAGTCTAACGTTGCATTGACTTTGGATAGCCAATCATTACCAACGAGAGCTTGGTATTGAGTGGCTTCTATTACTAGAACTTTAATGGGAGTTATGATGCCATTGACTTCAAAAGGGAAATTGTCAATTTCACTGATTGGAGTTTTGGTCGCTCCATCAGCTGTGATGATTCTGGCGCTGGCAGCTCAATCAACTTGGCGACCTAATTGGTCTATGAGTTGTCTAGTGATTATGCTGCCAGCTGATCCACTATCTAGGATAAGTTTGATGAAGTGACCATCAACTCTGGCATCCGTGTATATTGCTGTTATGGGTTTCTCTTCGAGGGCGGCTCCACTGAATAATGGTATTGGTGTGTTTTCTTCAAGTTCGAAAGGAAAGATGGCTGCTAGGGATTCATTGCTAGAGATGGTTGCCAGTGAAATGGTGTTGGTAGGTATGTGCTAATTGAATTCTGTGTTGTTGAATGTGGCGTTTCCTAGGGTCACTAGGAGACTTAAATAATGTTGAGAATTTGGGTTTTGGACGCAACTGGTATCTAAATTCTATGTGTGTAATCCTAATAGTGGGTTTAGCGAACTGGGGATTGGTTGGTGAACAACCATTGCTGATCTCCAGTTTTGAGTGACTCTGGATTGAGGGTTGCCTGATGTCATTTGAGCTGGGTTCTGGGTTGATGTTTGAATTAGTTGGAGTTGATAGACAATTTGTGGCTGCAGTTGATATATTACTTGTGGCTGCAGCTGATGAATCGGAGATTGATATACTGGCGGTTGATAGATTGGTTGCTGCGTTATGGGCAGGTAATTATTTCGATATTGGTCTTAATTCTGATTTGAATAATGATTCGGAGTTTGGAACTGACAATTGGAGTTTTGATATTGATTTCCCGATCATTGGTTATTTAAGCACTGGTGACAGTCAATTTGGATATGTTCTTGTTTACCACAATAGTGGCAGATACGTGTTTCCTGTTGCCACTGTTGATTGGTTGATGAAGATGGACGTGGTTGATTTTGGCCACGATTAGAATTTCCTTGATTATTGCATCATTGTGAAGGCTGATAAATGGTGTAATTGTCAGCTAAGTATCCTTCCAATCTCTTATTAATTGATTCACTGAACTTCTTCAATTTAGAATCCAATTCAGATGATTCATTCATTACTAGATTAATGGCTTGGACGTGGTTAGTCTCTGATTCGGCAGATTCAAAATCTCTGGCATGTGTAACTGCGTCTTAAAGGGTACCTGGATGCAATGGATGTACATGTTGCAAGATGCTGTTGCACAGACCACAGATAAACTGATTAAGTATCTGTGGTGCTGTGAAATAGTTGGCGTCAATTGCTTGAATTTGGCATAGGTTTTGATGGAAGCGTCCCAGGTAAGTAGTGACTGCTTCAGTTTCTCCTTGTTTTATGGTAGTAAATGTATTAACTAGGCAATTGATGCTGTTATTGTTGTTGAAGTATCTTAGAAATTCCACTTTGAAGGCATTGAAATCTTGTGGTTTATTAACCAAGCTCTGATACCATGAATTGGCAGTATTCTTGAGAAAGTAGGGAATGGCTTGCATTGCTCGAGCATTATTCCATCCATTGGCTGTGATGGCTTTTTTTACATTGTTCAGCCATATTTGAGCGTCATCCTCTTTGCCAGTAAAGTTGTCGAGTTTTGTGATTGGTGTGTAGGCCATTGGATCTAAGTTAGGTGGTTGTGGTGGCTGTTAAAGCAGTTGTTGTTGTCCTGGCTGTTGGGGTGGTAGCTGAAGTGGTTGCTATATGGGTTCGGCTATGGGATTAATTGGCAGTTGATTGATGACAATTACTGGAGGTAAGTTTTGCTGATTAATTAATTTGGGTCCTTGATTTCTTTGATTTGGCAGCGTTCGAATATTCGGAGTTTTGATTTCCGGATTTTCTAACTGTTGCTGAGTTTGAAGATTTGGGGTTTCAACTTCTGGGTTTTCAGTAATCGGGTGCTGGTAAATCAATTCTTGATCCTCTGATTCTTCTTCCTCCTTTTCTGATTCCGCTGCTTCTCATGGATCAGAGATTCCGAAATCTGGTGGAGGCAGTGGTGATCAAAGTCCTAATGGGATTGATGATCGCGAATTAAATCCCTCAAAGTATTCACCATATGGTCCTAACAATTCTGTTTTTCTTTGTCTACTTTGAAATGGGAATCATCTAAATGCTGATGTCGCAGTTGATGTGAACACGTCTGTTGATGATATGTTGATGGTGCTTCTAGGTGTATAGTGGTAGGATGGGTTGCTTGGAGATTCAACTCTGTTTTTCTTCCAAGCAGGTGGCTGTATTTTTCTGGGTGTTACTGCTAGT
Organism: Geosiphon pyriformis; assembly: GCA_016748015.1. Lineage (NCBI taxonomy): Eukaryota > Fungi > Glomeromycota > Glomeromycetes > Archaeosporales > Geosiphonaceae > Geosiphon > Geosiphon pyriformis. The sequence goes on along the minus strand of JAAOMT010000627.1, from coordinate 190,294 downwards.
GTTTGTAATTTTCTCTTCCCTTTACTAGTGTATGTAATTGGATATTTTTGTTGAGTGTAATGTTCAATTTCTTTGTTGATCTTAGTAATGATGGATGCGAAATTATGATTTGTTGATAGGTTGGTGTTTTGGATTAATTCCTTATAGAAAGTTTCTCTTGCTGATTCAGTATTCACTGGTGTTCCTAATAAAGAGGAAATCTTTTCGTTGATGTAGAAATTAAAGGCTGATTCGATGGATATATGATTGTGGTTTAATTCCAAGTATTGACAATAGTGTTGAAATAAGGATTTTGCGAATCCTAAATGGTTTGCTCCTATAGTTTCTGATTCTGCCACTTTTTGGCTTGGTGTTGTCAGTGCTGGTTCTCTGTAAGATTAAACCTCACAGGGAGCACCAAATGTTACAGGTGATTATTTCTGCTGTCAAATCAAATAACAAACCCGTAACTTGGGGCTCAAAGCTAATTGCAGTTGATATTGATCTGAAGTTTTAGTATCTGAAGGTTTTGGTTGAGTTCTTTGTATAATAGACAGAGATTCAATGGTGTCAATAGTAGATGTATTTTTCCAAGAGTTTTCCCAATTTCTTTCTCAGCATGGTGGCCGGATTTAGTCTGGCAGTCGTGCCCTTCTGGTAAGCTATTCGATAATATATATAAAATCCTATCCTTATTTTTGGGTCTTTTATTAGGCTATCCTTGACGTCAATAACTCAGTGCTTAATTTTTTACTCAATTAATATACAACAACAAAATCAAAGAACGAAAGAAAATAAAATAAATAAAAATAAAAATAAAGAAAGTAAAGAAAATAAGCCAAGGCAATTTGGTCCGTTAGTATTTCGTCAATAGCCGTGATCAAGAGCTATTGTTCCAGTGTGGTTAAGTATCAATTACTCTCAACATGAAGTGTTAATAGTGGAAAGTGGGTTGAGATATGGAATAATTATTTATTTGATGATTAGTTTCTTGGCTAAGGATTCTGTGGTATTGATTCTGTCTTTTCTGTTTCTAACACTACTGCTATATATACATAATTGAGATTCCTCAATTCCTTGATTCTTTACAACAGGAATCCTAGAATTTCTGGGATCCTGTGATTCTTTTGAGAGGAATCCTGGAATTCTGGAATCCTGCAATTTCTTGTTGGGAATCCTGAAATTCCTGGAATTCCACATTTACTACGCTTACTTCTGATTGGCTAATAATTATGCTAATATAATTTCTATATTTCTATGAGTAACAGCATGCTGTGACAATGATGATGAATACTCCACTGCTACCAGATTCTACTGCCACCCATGTGTCATAGAGCGCTTTGGATGACCAAAATGACAAGGAAAGTGGGATAACCAACTCTGTCTCACATGTGAAACTACCTTACCTAACAAAAGAATGTGGAGAAACATGTGACAAGACATGCCAGTACACCATCCTGATAAATAACTGGGTATGCAAAGGAACACCAATCGATAACGCCTGGAAAAGAGCATTGTGACAATTAAAAAAATATTCCCATGACAAACATGAATTCTGGAGAATAGCATATGTGAAAGCAGAAGGCACGACAACTAGTAAACTACTAAAGATTAAAAACAACCTTCTAACTCTTTCTGAACCCAAATATGTCCAAACTTTCAATGTTTTTGGTAACATTGAGGATGACCCAAAGGAACATTACTAGTGATTAGCACTCACCAGAGAAGAGCAAGAACAATACTTGAAAGAAATAAACACCCAATTACGTGAACACTGTTTGATCCTATGTGACTTCCAGTATTGTAATGAATATAACCTCATCTACAATCCACCACCATACATAATCTACACAATCCCAGAAAAAAATAAACCAATAAGCAACTGCACATCAAAGTTGGAATCAACTTTCAATCCTGATTCAAACTCTGACAATGATGATGATAAAAACAATAGTTCTAGCTCTGCTCAAAATAGCAATAAAATTTATGATGCTTTAAACTCTGATTCAAACCCCAAAACATTTATCACACTTCTTGACCTCACCAAGGAACAAGAACTTAAATAGTTCAGTGATAATAGCAAAGGTATCATGCCAGAATGTGCACATAATACTGATACAGGATTTGATTTGAGATATCCAGGGAAAAATCCCATCAAATTGGAACCACATTCGCACACTTGTATTGATCTGAAAATAGCACTGGAAATTCCAGCCACAACAATGGTTTAATTGGTATCTAGAAGTAGCTTAGCCAAAAAGAAAATCAACATCAGAGGAGGGATAATTGACACAGGATATGTAGGAAATATCATTGCTATACTATAAAATAATTCAGAAAAGGCATATATTATAGAGCCAAATGAAAAGATAGCACAGGCAATATTTTTACCTCTGGTAAAAATAGCTCAGTTAGTGTCAATAGGAAGCAGAGAGGAATTAGAGATAATAGCAAGAAGGATACAAGAATTTAAATTCACAGATAGAATAAATGTACCAATTAATATGGCAGAGAAAGAGGTTATTGACAAAGAAGAAATTATCTCAACCCATCAATCAATTTTTATCTCATCATATGATCAGTATATGTTAGCCATAAAAAGAGAAATAAAGAATCAAGCTCAGTTGTTTGAAGCAGAAGCCACCATTTGTGAATCAAGAGAGATTGGACTCATTAATCTCTACATATCAGCCAACAGCCCCAAAAAAATAAAAATTCCTATATATAACACAACTGGAAAGATCATCAAAATACCAAAGAAAACCATTATTAGATATGTAATTACTGAAGTTGAAGATCAACCACCAAACCACATTCCAGATTTTCCACAACTTTGTGGATATATGGACATTACATCACAAACCATTTACAGATAAAATGAATGTTATCTGTTCCAACTAGAACAATTGGAACAGATGAACATGGGGAATCTAGACTCATTCTAACAAATGCAATTAAAGATGTTACTCAACAAATTCAATGACATTTTTGCCAGCAAAAATGAATTTGGCAGAACCAGCATAATTCAGCATCAGATTAAAACTGGAGATGCAATGCCAATTAAACAAAAAGTGTACAGAGTACCACCAGCCAACCATAAGATCATTCATCAAGAAATCAATTGGATGTTAGACAATGGGCTAATTCAGCCATCAATAAGTCTATGGTCATTATCAGTGGTACTAGTCTGGAAAAAGAATGGAAAAATCTGGTTTTGTGTAGATTATCGGAAACTGAATAGAGTAACTAAAGGTGATAGCTATCCAACTCCAAAGATCCAAGAACTATTTGACACTTTTGGAGGAAATAAATGGTTCTCAACACTGGATTTAGATAGTGGTTACTGACAAGTAGCCATGAATCCAGCTGACAAAGAAAAAACAGCATTTATTACAAAAGAGGGAAATTTCAAGTTTGAAGTCATGCCATTCAGCTTAATGAATGCTCCAGCAACATTCCAACAGCTCATGAAAATTGTATACACTGGCTTACTATAGAAATCTGTAGTTGTTTACTTAGATGACACAAATGTATTCTCCAAAACATTTGATGACCATCTACATTATTTCCAACAAGTATTCGAAAGACTTAAACAAGCAGAATTAAAACTAAATGCCAACAAATGCTTCTTTGAAAAAACTGAACTCAAGTTTTTGGGACATGTGGTAAGCAAAAATGGTATCAAAACAGATTCAGACAATATTACAATAGTAAAAAACTTTCTAGTACCAACAAACTTGTCAGAACTAAGGGCATTTTTGGGATTTACAGGCTATTATTGCCGTTTCATCAAAGATTTTTCTAAACTAGCTCAGCCACTTCACCAGCTACAAACCAAGAATGTGAAGTATGAATGGACGGAAGCTCAACAAAAAACATTTAACACATTAAGAAGAAAGCTTATTCAAGCTCTAGTGTTGATGTATCCAAATCACGGCAAATCATTTATCATCACTACTGATGCATCAGATCAAGCATTGGGAGCAGTATTATCACAAAAAAGACCAGATAAAAGAGAACATCCAGTAGCTTATGCCAGTAGAAGCTTAAGTCCAGCTGAAAAGAACTATGGAACTCCAGCACTAGAACACTTAGCTATCTATTAGACTGTTATCAAATGGAAAAAATACTTGAGCCAAAAATTTGAAATATATACAGATCACAAAGAATTGACTTTAATCCAAAAACAAGAATTTGCAGACAATCACCATGCCAGATGGAAAATAGAACTTTCACCATTTAATTATACAGTACATTATAAAAAGGGAAAAGACAATGGAAATGCCAATGGACTGTTATGAATGAGACAAATCTAAAAACATTTCAACCCAAAAATATAACAAAAAATGAACACACAAAAATACCAACAACTCCAACATTATATAAATACTCAATCATTTAAGGAGAAATTATCTCAAAAGGAACAAAACAACATAAAACAACAATCAAAATATTTTATCAATCATCAAAATATACTCTACTGGAAGAACAGAAAAAATCCAAATCAACCAATCAAAGTAATCACAAAACCAGAGAAAGAGACAATATTATTCAACATGTACTCAGATCTAACAGCAGAACATTTTCATAAAAAAACGACCATAGAAAGAACCAGAAAAAGATATTATTGGCCATCAATGTATTCAGATATTATCTAATATGTTCAAAATTGTGATGCTTGTCAAAGAAGAGAAGAAACAAGACCAAGTAAACCATTAAAACCAATCAAAGTGAGACAACCATTTGATCGCATTGGAATTAACTTAGTCGGACCATTAACAATCACCAATAAAAGCAACAGATATATTGCAGTAGCCATGAATTATTTCACTAAATGGCCAGAAACAAAAGCCATTCAAAAAGCAAATGCAGAATCCATTGCCAAATTCATCTATCAAGATTTGATATGTTAATACAGATGTCTAAAAGAACTACTATTAGATCAAGGAACTCATTTTGTGAATAGAACATTAACAGAATTAAGTCAAAAATTTGGAATCAAAAGACCATTGTTATCACTATATCATCCACAAACCAATGGATTAGTTGAAAGATTTAATAGAATATTGTGTAAAGCAATTGCCAAGATCAGTCAAGAAACCCAGGACAAATGGAATTTGTTCATACTGTTATGGTTGAAACCCATAGTTTTTATTAGTTATCATATGTATTAGCCACTAATGTCATATAATTAGCCACCCTATTTTTAGATAGTGATCGTTGACCTGATCAATAACCTGACCATTGACTTGATCATTGACCTGATTATTGATCTGATCAATAACCTGATCGTTGACCTGATCATTGACCTGATCATTGACCTGGTTATTGACCACTTTAGATAGCTATATAAGTGATAATTCCCTTAGCTGTAGAAAAGACATGATCAAAGTAATAAAATAAAACAATATCAATTACTTTCTCTCATAATCACTTATTCCTCTTTCCTTACCTTCAAGTATCTACTTGTTGGCATTTACATACCTTATCTTTTCTCTTTCTTGATTTGTATTTGTTAGAATTAGCCTGAGAAGCAATTGGCTTGCTCTTGTAATTCATTGAATAAAAAAATGATTGAAAAGTACAACAATACCTGTTATTGATTCTAAAAATTGCCAAGTTGAGACATAGAAAAATAACAGCAGTGTTATCTTGTTGACAATCATGGACTATTTCTCTACCTTCAGATTTAAGAAAAGATTAGCGACTGTGATTTTTATGAGACTGATCATGCACATTGAATTCCTATTTATTCAATTCGCTTCCTTATTGTAATTCCCTTTTTGTTTATTTCCATCACCATACAATACTGTTCTCCCTTGCTATCCATTAGCTTGTTACTCCAACCTGTAACATAAAAGTAGTGCTCCCTGTGAGGTTGTCAAAATTCACTTATTCCCTCATTGTATGGGTGATTACTCATATCTGCCACAGCAATCAGAAGAACACTTTGCAGCACACAACAGAAACGATCTAAATTTCATTGAACTTAATCCTCTGCCCTTCTGCTTGATCTGTTTCTCCCTTGAAAAACAATCCAGTAGACAATTTCAAGACTTTTGGAACTGGTTTCTGAACGAGCATTCAACTGAAACCTACACAGCTTATATGATCTATTATTTTGACCAAGCTTATTTTGAAAACGACTTTGAAGAAAGAAACAACAGTATCAATCAACTCTTATATTCTGCAACCTTTGAACAACAGCCTTCTGATTTCGAATATCTGAATCATCAAATCCACATTTGGATTGCTGCCCATCAAGCAACTGAAACTCTCTTTTGAAACAAAAGAAGAAAGTTATTAAACTGCCCCTGTTTTTGACTTTTTATCAAGTGAATCAAACTCGTCTACACAAACAGTTATTCCTGAACCAATGGCTAATGACCCCATGCAAGCAAACATTCTGGCTGCCCTTCAAGGTATACAAACTGCTCTAGGAAGAAAAAACAATATCCCACTACCACTATTTAGAGGTGATGCATAAGATCCAATTGAATGGTTAGATGATTTTGAGAGAGCTGCCACAGCCAACCAGTATGATGAAGAATACAAGTTCCAAATCGTTGGTGGCTACCTTCAAGGCTCTCCTGCTATCTGGTTCTCACAAGAAACAGATGCCAATGCTCAACACAGAATAATCAGATAGACACCAATCAATGCTAGAGAAGAAAATACCTCTTTTACTACCTGATTTGAGGCCAAGTTCAAAACCCCAATATTAATATCAAAATGGCACATGGAATTGGAAAGAAGAACCCAAGGTTCTGGAGAAGTAGTGACTGAATATGCCAAGGCTATTAAAAAGCTAATCAAACGTGTAGACTCTGGGAAAAATTGGACAGAAGAGCAAAAAATTCACTCCTTTACAAAAGAATTGAAAACTGATCTATCATATGCTCTTTGGCTCCTCCTGGCCCTGAATAATAATCTCACCATGGATATGGCCATTGAATTAGCACAAAGAATTGAAGATAACCAAAGGATGCACTTGGGATCTACACTACCAGTTTTTGTTCCTGCTCCTGTCATGGCCCTTGCCCCTCAAATGGCTGCTACTTCTTTTGCCACTCACACTCAAGATCCAAATGAACAGTTAATAAACAGACTCACAGCAAATCTTGCCCAGTTATTAGAACCCTTAGCCCAAGCAGTCAGAGAAAATCAACAACCACAAAGATCCAGATTTGAACTACGCTTCAATCAGCCTTAGCAACCACCTTATTAAAGACAACAAAATCATGGCCCACTTGTATGCTATTGCTGTGGATTAACTGGACACTTTTCAAGAGATTGCAACAATCCTCCACTGCCTCCACCAGTTCTCAGAAACAATGATGCTCAGAACAACAGACCCAACAACAACAATGTGCCCAACCAAAGACCCAATCATGCCAACATCAATTTCTTTGGAGAGGATTCCCTAGTTGAAGCCACTGTTTATCAGCCTTTAAACTGGTAGGCACCTCCAAAGGGTGAGAGTGCAAGCCAACCAGAAAAAAACCCCTTTTTTGCTTTTAACTTAACTGATAATAACTATGACATGGATAAACTAGCAACCAACCCCTCTGAATCCACAAGAAAGAAGAAGAAAGCCAAAGTTGATTTCATTCTGGACCCCAATAAAGCTTCTACATCAACTGCTAATAACAATGAGCCCTCAAAAGCCAAAGTTTTCAAGAATCCTTCAAAGTTAGAACCCCCAGAAATAGTACAAAAATCCGGCCCCTATTTTGTTGTCAAAGACCTTATGGAAACCCCAGCACATATAATCTTTGGCCAATTAATGACCCATCCACAATTCAGAAAAGATCTTCGCAAATCTCTGATTCCAAAAAAAAAGACACCCAAAACCAACAAATGCTCTCACCAAGCTGGACTTGCTGACAATAGCAATGTCACTCCTCTAATTTGTAAAGCCCAAGTGGCTGGCTACTTCATTGATTTGATCCTAGACAGTGGATCATCTGTTAGTGTTATTGCCAAACACTTTCTTGAAGCAATTGGCAGAAAAATTGACGAACCATCTACATGACCAATGACCAATGTGCATGGTGATAAGAAGAAAGGGCTTGGCATAGCCAAAGCTATTCCTGTCTGCATCAATGGCATCAGCATTGAAACTGATATGAAAGTATCTAAAGTGAAAGAATACACCATTATTGTTGGCAATGAATGGCTCAAGAAAGCAAAAGCTTTGCTTGATTATGAACTCTGTGAACTAACCATCAGATGTGGTAAGAAACCCATTATGGTTAAGTGTTGCCATTAGACAACTCCCCCAGTACCCAAGCAGAGCCCAGAAGAAAATGAATCAAATGAATCAGATGATGAAGAAAGTGAGAAAGAAGAAGAACAAGAAGAACAAGAAGAAACTGCTAAACTCGCCTATACCATCTTTACCAGCAATGGCAAACCACTGGATAATGTCAAGGCAGATAAGGAAGAAATTATTATCAATGGCAAGCTGATCTGCTGGCCTTATTATGACATGCTCAGAAGAACCTTTAACAGAAAGCCAGGCAAGAAAGCCAAATACAGTTATTGGTGGCATGGTTCTTGTGCCTGGTGCTGGTGTGACAAATCATTGTATTCTCCTAGCAATGAATGCATGTCCTGCCTGATCTATTACAAAGATTGGAAACCAATCAGCTTGATACCCCATGAAGAAATAAAAGAAATCCAAAAGTCTTTTGAAAACGAACCACCTGAAATCCAATCACTGGTTGTAGAACAAAGAGAACCCTCTCCAGAAGAAAGAAAGATAGACATTGAAAATTTGCTGGCTAGAAATAGTCCAGTTATCTCAAAAGAAGATGAACCTCCTGGACGTACACATGTGATACAACACACCATCATCACCAAAGAAACTCGTCCCATCCATTTGAAGCCTTATCAATCTAACTGGTGCAATGATGAGTTTATCAAAAAGAAAATAACCCAAATGAAAAACCTTGAATTCATACAGGAAACCAAGAGTGAATGGGCATTCCTGGTTGTAGTGGTATCCAAGAAAAGAGAAATTCTATGCTTTTGTGTTGACTATCACCAATTAAATGCCATTACTAAAAGAGACATGTACCCACTTCCCAAGATTGATACAATGCTAGACCAATTCCATGGTGCTGCTTTCTTCTCAACCATTGACTTAACTGCTGGATTCTGGCAAGTAGAGATGAATTCAGAAAGCAGAAAAAAAACTGCCTTCATCACCAAGTATGGCACCTATAAATTCACAGTCATGCCTTTTGGTCTCACCAATGCCCCTCCCACCTTTTAATGCTTAATGGACAAAGTATTTGAATCAGTAAAAGAAAACTTTGTTCTAGTCTACTTGGACGACATAATGGTATACTCAAAAACCTGGGATGAACACCTTGAACATTTGCAAAAGGTTTTTGATTTCCTTAGAAATGCTGGCCTCAAGATTAATCCAATCAAATCATTCTTTAGACATTAATCCACTCAGTTCCTTGGCCATCTTATTACAAAAGATGGAATCTTCCTTGATCCAGCCAAAATTGAAAAAGTTCAAAACATTAGACAACCAATAAATGTTCATGAACTACGCTCTTTTCTTGGTTTGGCTTTTTATTACCATAAGTTTGTCAAGGATTTCTCCAAAATCGCCACTTCTTTCAATCAGCTACTTAGGAAAAACATCAATTATTACTGGGGCACTCATTAACAAAAAGCATTTGAAATTCTGAAGGAAAAACTGGTTACAGAACTCATCCTCATGCAACCTAATCTGGATCAATCTTTTATCCTCCATACTAATGTATCTGGCTATGAACTTGGTGTTGTTCTTTTCCAGAAAGACGAAGATGACAGGGAACATGCCGTAGCATATGCCAGTAGAACTCTCACACCAGCAGAAAGAAACTACTTAGTCACTGAGCAAGAATGCTTAGCAGTAGTTTGGGCAACCAGCTACTAGGACAAATATCTTAAGGATGTAAAATTTTTGGTAGTAACAGATCATCAAGCTTTGGTTTGGCTACACAACAAAAAAAACCTGGAACATAAATAGATAACTCGCTGAATACTCCACTTGGATGAATTTGACTATGACATTCAACACCACAAAGGAGCTAATCATCAAAATGCTAATGCTCTCTCCAGACTTACCATCCAGTAATAGTAAAACTCTCTCAAACCAAACCAACTTAATTATTTGTAACTTTCCCACAAACAAACATGATAATGGACTTGGACAACTACTCTGCCTTAATGGAATTTTTGGGTAAAGGACAATATTTGTTGGACTATACTCAACAGCAAAGAAAACATTTGCACAAACAATCAAATTTCTATTTGATTAGCCAAAACCAGCTATATAAAAGAAATAGAAAAGATCCTGACCACCCCCAGAGAGTCATCAGATTTGAAGAAAAAGAAATTGTGATCTACAATATGCACACTGATCCATTAGCTGGACACTTTGGAAAAACAAAAATGATCCAAAAAACTTTAGCTCGCTATTATTGGCCTACCTTAGGAAAAGACATTGCTGAATACATCAAAATCTGTAATACCTGCCAAAGAAGAGGAAAACCCAATCACAAGGAAGATATCCACCCAATCTCTGTTGGTCAACTATTTGACAGAATTGGTATAGATGTTGTTGGACTTTTAACAGTAACTCCTGATGGCAACAGATACATTATCACAGCTACCAACTATCTTACAAAATGGGTAAAAGCAAGAGCCACCCCAGATCAAACAGCAGTCTCAATTGCCAATTTTATTTATGAAGATATTATCTGTTGCCACAGCTGCCCCAAAGAACTTTTATCTGATAGAGGAAGAGCTTTTCTCAGTACACTGGTTGAAGAACTTTGCAAAAAAATGGGAATACATTATAAATTCTCTTCCCCTTATTACCTCCAAACAAATGGCCTAGTGGAACATTTCAATAGAACACTATGTAAAACCCTAGCCAAAACCAGTAAAGAAACCAACCTATGGGACAAAGTATTGCCTTTAGCTTTGTTCACCTACAGAACTGTGAATCATGACATAACAAGTTATGAACCCTTTTATCTGCTCTATGGACGAATGGCACCTCTACCAATAGAAATGGATATAGAAACAATACCTTTTGAAGAAATAACAATAGGAGATTACAAGGACATTTTGCAAAGAAGACTTGGTACCATTCTTGACTCATTGATAGAAGCACGAATAATTGTCTTTGAAAAAATAAAACAGTTCCAAGAGAAGCTCAAAAAGAAAAAGACCTATAAAACACTTTCTTTAAGTGTTGGTGACTTAGTTTTGGAATACCATTCAGACAGAGACAATGTCTATGGTGATAAATTCTCCAACCACTGGAAAGAACTTTTTATAGTCAACAAAGTTTTGAACAATAGTTCATATATCCTACAAGATCAATATGGAACAATATTCAGTGATCACCCTGTTCATGGCACACGACTCAAGAAATATCACAAATGACTTGATTGGTTATCTGTTGTGGTAATACCGACCCAAATGATCAGCAAAAATCAGATATAAATAAATACACCATTCCAAAAACAGAGGTATCTTCAATTGACATAAACAATTATTTCCTGAATCAAAACATTCAAAACACTTTCTATACTCTCCATAAGTACTGGATCAAGAACTATCCAAATGCTACTCTGACTATTGGAAAACAAACCACCATAACAGACAACAGTGGAACTCATACTGTTATTAGACCAAAAAAAACAACTACCAGAAGAGAAAGAATTGGTGGCAAAATGGATAAATACCTGCTGGAAAGCATAACAGCAGCAATACTTTTACCTTCCAGCACAATTGGAAAAATGATACAAGAAATCTTGCCCATAGACAAAAACTTGTCATATGGAAGACAATTAGAACTCTATGGTCATCTTGGTGAAATCATAGAAGACATGAAGCTCATGAAGAAAACAACTTCAGAGATACAAAGAGAAATTTTGGGCATTATATGATTGGATGTCCCAAGAGTTTTGACCATTGCTAGAAAAGCCAGAACTCTTATACAAAGATTTGGTCTCTTGGATACAAAACTTATTTCACCTTAAGTATTATATACCCTATCCACAAAAGACTTCAACAAACTAGTTAGTTTTGAGTTAGACAAAACTCTTCACATAGACTATCTCATAAATAGCTTGATTTTGCTGGAGCTCAATTTCTTTGGAGAGGATGATGTTATAGTTGAAACTCATAGTTTTTATTAGTTATCACATGTATTAGCCACTGATGTCATATAATTAGCCACCCTATTTTTAGATAGTGATTGTTGACCTGATCAATGATCTGACCATTGACCTAATCATTGACCTGATTATTGACCACTTTAGATAGCTATATAAGTAATGATTCCCTTAGCTGTAGAAAGACATGATCAAAGTAACGAAATAAAACAATATCAATTACTTCCTCTCATAATCACTTATTCCCCTTTCCTTACCTTCAAGTATCTACTTGTTGGCATTTACATACCTTATCTTTTCCCTTTCTTGATTTGTATTTGTTAGAATTAGCCTGAGAAGCAATTGGCTTGCTCTTGTAATTCATTGAATAAAGAAACAATTGAAAAGTACAATGATACCTGTTATTGATTCTAAGAATCACCGAGTTGAGGCATAGAATAATAGCAGTGGTGTTATCTTGTTGACAATCACGGACTATTCCTCTATCTTCAGATTTAAGAAAAGATTAGCAACTGTGATTTTTATGAGACTGATCACACACATTGAATTCCTACTTATTCAATTCACTCCCTTATTGTAATTCCCTCTTTGTTTATTTCTATCACCATACAATACTATTCTTCCTTGCTATTTGTTAGCTTGTTACTCCAATTCGTAATAATACTATTAGTATTATTTGCTTATTAAACAATGAAGCAAGACACTACATAAGCAACACCATTTGAATTAGTATATGGTAGAACAGTAACATTACTAGTTGAGATAAAAGTCAACACTTATCCAACAAAACCAATAACTGAAGACAATTTTCAGAAAACGTTGCTAAGAAGAACATATAACTTGATAGAAACACTAGAAAACAGATGATGAAAAGCAGCTGACAACATTCAAAAGTCACAAAAAAAGCAAAAAGAATGACATGATAACCAACTACCAAATAAACCAGTTGAATTCCAGATTAGAGACAAAGTACTATTACACCATATCAAAGCAGAAAAACAATGGAGTGGAAAATTTGGCCCCAAATAAGACAAACTATTTCACATTAAAGAAATTCTTGGAAATAGAGCTTATAAACTAAGATGAGACAACAAAATCTTAGCCAAAGCAGCACATGGTGATTGACTAAAACCATATTATCAAATAGCATCATCATCTACCAATAACATTCCACAATTAGGAGTACAATAAATACTAGTCCAACCAGATAAGATTCCATGAGATCTGGAACCAATTATAATCATTGGACCAAACATGTAAAATCAAACAATAAAAGAGTATATAAAGACACAGTATATGTGACAAAAGCAACCAAGAAAATGGAAATACCAGATTATATTGACACCATAGCTCAACAATTATTCCAGGCCTTAAGTCAACAACCTTTAGACTTGGAAATTATCATTAACAACCAAACAATTTGCTATCAAAATACCAAAAGTAAGACAAAGAATACACCATATTAGCGGTTACCAAAGAATGATAAAAACTGGTCAGATAATGTAATAGAAAAAATAAAGAACACTTTTGGGAAAATACCTATTATGACACCAACAGAAGAATTAACAAAAGAGAATTGGAAGCAATGGACAGAACAACTTCCAATATCAAATGAACAGAACAACTTCCAATATTATACTGTTACTACCAGTTAAGTTGGAAGTTGAATATTCAGGAATTGTATATCGACAAATCCAAGAAAATATTTAACCAAAACATAATACAGCAAATTGAAGAATTTATTGAAAAAAAAACAAACTTGACACTACATGTGAGAACAATTTATTGACTGCACAACATATTTCAGAACTATTCAGAAATACTGTTATATTCTAACATAGAAACCATAATCATTAACCAATAGGGAAGAATGAATAATGTACAAGTAAAAGACATAAAAAATAAAGTCGAACAAGCAATACTAGAAAAAGAAGTATTGGAGTTAATTCAGAATAAGGATTTTAATGGAGCTCAATATTAAAAAAGAAGGAGATAATATTACTTATAAAAAAAAAACAGATATAAAGAAAATAGTAAACCAATAAGTGGATAGTAGGTAGCACATGAGCATATTGCTCAGCAATGTAGAGCAATAACAGAAATCATGGCACATTGCTTAGCAATGTAGAGCAATGTCAGAAAACACGGTGTTATGGGTAAACTTGGTAGGTATAGAAAATGGTAACATTTGGTGCTCTTAATTATTGATGATGCATTTTCCGCGTAATTCTGTTGACTTAGTCTTAATTATCAGTCTCTAAAGGTCTATTCCTGGATGTGAATTTTACCTATTGAGTTCTTTGGTTATAAAGCACAGAGTTTGTTTTTCATTGATTGCAACGTTTTTTATAAATGTGAGCTTTCTTTTCCGAGCTAACGAGCACAGTTGTTAGGGTCTGGCATTGTCTTTTTGCTCTTCTGGTAAGCTAACAAGATAATGTTAATATTCAAAACTTAGGGAGAGCTTCCCTCTTTTACCAGGCTATCACAAAGTCTATTTTCAGACAGTCAATTTTACTATGTTGCTGCTCCACAAAAATAAGACAGAAAAAAAAAGAAAAAGAAAAAGAAAAAGAAAAGAAAAGAAAAGAGAGAAAAGATAAATTAGTATTATCAATTACCGTGATCAAAAGCAATTGGTCTAAATTATTAATAGGTTTAAGACAGTTATGCTAAGAGCATCTGTTCTAGAATGGAGGTATAAGACAAGGGTTAATTCACGTAAATTCCACAAAGTTCGAGAACATGAATTTGTGATTCTAATTTCTTTAATAATTGGTTTATTTTAAGAGATGAAATAGAGAAGATAATAAAGGATGAAAGGGTATAGATAATTTTAATTCTTGTCTAGAAGTTCATATCTATCTGTCTGTCTTTTCTTACTTCTACCACTACTTGCTTTTATACATTCTTTTGGTTTTATAGGATTGCTTTCAATTGTCTTGCTATTGCTAGCTATTGCTTTGTTGTTTCTGTTATTGCTTTGTTTTTCTACTTTATCACTAGTTATCCTATGTTATAACATGTTATCTGACATTATTACATGTTATTCTGTGTTATCCTGCATTATAATATGTTATTCTACGTTATTACACACTATTCTGTGTTATCTTGCATTATAACACGTTACCCTACGTTATAACACATTATTCAACATTATTGTGTGTTATTCTGTATTATGTCACATTTTGGTCACATTTCTTCATAACTTTGGATTGGTTTTTCTACTCGGGTAACATTATCCCTCTCTTTTTAAAATTAAGCTTCTGCAAAACCATATGTATCTGTTATTGTGGCTTTGTTCATGTAATGTTTGATTGTTGCCTTAAGTATTGTCTTTTGTAGGTCTTTGAACTGTTGATTGGTTATTCGTCCTATGTTGTTAACTGTTATGGTTTTCATAGATCTGTTCAGTAGTATGTTTGGGCAATATTAGAAGGAAGCGTATAGTTGGTATGCTGCTTTGTAATATAGGGTCAGGTTGTTTTTTCTTACAAATTTTTCTACTTGTTGTATTGCTTCTTTGTTGAACGTTTTCTGGCTGAGGTCTTTGTATAGTGTTTTCAAGTCAAGCTGTTCTCCAATTTTGTAGAACCAATAAGCTGGAGGAAGTCTTTCTTTCCATTCCTGGGCATTGTCAAGTGTCCACTCCCCTGTTTTAGGGAGTTCGGTTCTACAAGCTAAAGCTTCTTTTATTTCTTCGAGCTTGGGGACCAAGTATCTTCTTTTGTAACTTTTTTTTCATTTTTTGCCTCCTTCTTTTCCACTTTCCGCCTGAAGACAATTTTTCCTTCAACATTGCCTTTCAGGTAGTGGGTAGGGGAAGAAACATTTAGTTCTAATTGAACTCTTGTCCTCCTCTCTCCTGCTCTTATCTTTGTACTGTATCTCTTTTTTATCAATTGTTATTTCTATTTAAGATGTTGATTTTTGAATTGTTTCAAATAATTGTTTAGATAATTTTAAAATTTGATCTAAAAGGTCCATGTTGAAATTTCTATTGTTTCTTGCTGCTTTTCAGATGCTATATATATTTGAATTCTCCAATTTAATTTGCTGTCTGTTGTTTATGTTTCAATAACAATGATTGGTTCCAGATCTCATGGTATATCTTCTGGTCTGATTAATGAAATTTGTGTTTCTAGTTGAGGTACTGATAACGATGATTCTTGTTTTACATAATAAATTTTTAACTGATTTCCATGTGCTACTTTCTTTAAAATCCTGTCTTCCAATCGTAATTTGTAAGCTTTATTTCCTAATGCTTTGTGTATGTGGAATGAACCATCCCACTTTGGGTCAAACTTTCCACTCCACTGTTTCTCAGCTTTTGTACAATGTAACAGTACTTGGTCTCTAATCTTGAATTCCATTGGTTGTTCTGATAGGTGTTTATTATGTCTTTCTTTTTGTCATTCTTGAGCATGACTAATATTGTCAGCTGTTGTTCTTCGATTGTTTTCCAATGTTTCTATTAGCTGGTACATTCTTTGGTGTAAGATAACTTTAAAATTTTCTTCATTGATTGTTTCTGTTGGGTATAATGGTATTACTTGTTCAATCAGTAACATAGCTTTTCTTCCATAGACTAGTTCGAACGGTGTGAACTGAGTCATATTTTGTTTCAATGTTCAGTATGCAAAGAGTACAGAAGGTATAAATAAGTCCCATTCTTGTCTGTTTTCATGACTTATTTTTACTAGTGCTTTGTACAGTGTTCTGTTAAATTGTTCTACCAGTCCGTTTGTTTGTGGGTGGTATGGTAATGATAAGGGTTTTTTTATTCCAAACCATTGGCTTAGTTCAGTCAGTGTATTATTAACAAAGTGTGTTTCCTGATTAGATAATAATTCTTTTGGACATCTATGTCGGCAAATTAGGTCTTGATGCACAAATTTGGCTACTGTTTTGGCATCGGCCACTTGGATTGCTCTGGCTTCTGGCCATTTTGTAAGATAGTCTATGGTGTTATTCATAGAAATATAAGAAATATATTAGCATAATTATTAGCCAATCAGAAGTAAGCATAGTAAATGTAGAATTCCAGAATTCCTCTTAGGAATTGCAGGATTCTAGGAATTTCAGGATTCCCAATGAGGAATTGCAGGATTCCAGAATTCCAGGATTCTTCTCAAAGTAATTGCAGGATTCCAGGAATTCCAGGATTCCTGTCGTGAAAAATTGAAAAATTGAGGAATCTCAATTATGTATATATAGCAGTAGTGTTAAAAACAGAATCAATACCACAGAATCCTTAACCTAGAAACACAATCATCAAATAAATAATTATTCATATCTCAAATCCACTTCCCATTATCAACTTTTCATGTTGATAGTAATTGATACTTAACCACGCTGGAACAATAGCTCTTGATCATGGCTATTGACGGGATACTAATCTGCAAATCACATTGGCTTATTTCTTTGCTTTCTTTATTTTTCTTTTATTTCTTTTTCTTTATTTTATTTTGATTTGTTGTTATATACTAATTGATAAAAGATTAAGCACTGAGTTATTGACGTCAAGAATAGCCTGGTAAAAGACCCAAAAATACAGGTAGGATTTTATATATTATTGGATAGCTTACCAGAAAGGCATGACTGCCAAACTAAATCTGGCCACCACGCTGAGAAAGAAATTGGGAAAACTCTTGGAAAATATATCTACTATCAACACTATTGAATCTCTGTTCATTATACAAAAGACTCAACCAAAACCTTTAAATCCATCAAAACCTTCAGATACAGCACCTTCAGAACAGCCTTAATGGAAGTAGCTTTTGAGCACCAAGTTATGGGTTTATTATTTAATTCAACAGCAGAAATAATCACCTGTAACAACGGCTACAACGATATAGCAATTTCCTTGGGATGTAATTGAAAGAGGTCCAACCAAATTGATCCCAATTCTATCAAATGGATTTCCAACTAGAATGGGTTGAAATAGTTCTGTTGATCTTGTTTTTTCTCTTCACTGGCATGCGTCACAATTGAGCACATATTCAAAAATGTTTTTGTACATTATTGGCTAATAGTATAAGTTTAGTGTTCTTTCGAGGGTAGCATCTTTGTTAAAGTGTTCTGCAGTCGAATCTGAGTGCATGCTATATAGTATAGTTTTTCTTTCACTGTCCTTGATTAGTTATTGTGAGTTGGAATGGTTTTGATGTTCTCGTCAATATAGTTGGTTGTCTTAAATAAAATAATTTTGGGCTTGTTTTCATATGGTACTCTGTTCCTGTTGAGATAATATCTCCTTGAAACATAGTGTCGATAGGTACTAATGTAGTCGTTAATAAGTGAGTGTGTTCATAGGTCTGGGATTAGGTTTGTGGCATCCTCGACAAACTGTTGGCATTGGTGTTCTTGAATCCTTCCTTGTAATGAACTTTGAGTGGGAATTGTTGCAAATAAGTACTCCATCTCATATATTTTCTTTTTAGTTGTGGATTGTTGAGTAACCAAATAAGTCCTTTGTGGTTGGTATATAAGTCAAATGGTTGACTGAAGTAATGTTTCCAAGTCTGTACAGCCCAATAAATGGCAAGACATTCCAGATCTGTTGTGCTGTAATTCTTTTCTGCTGGGCTAGTGCTGCAACTAGTGTAGACAACTGGGTGTTCTCTATTGTCTGGTCTTATCTGTAATAAGACTGCTCCTAGAGCATTTTTCGAGACATTCGTAGCGATAATGAACTGTTTAGTGAAATCTGGGTAAATCAGAATTGGGGATGTGATCAATCGCTGCTTGAAATAGTTGAATGCTTTTTGTTGATCTTCCTTTCACAAGTACAGTACGTATTTAGACAACAATTGATGAAGTGGTTTTGCAATGTCTGAGAAATCTTTGACAAATTGACGATAATATTCTGCCAATCCTAGAAATCCTCGTAATTTTTTGAGGTTGATTGGAGCTGGAAAATTCTTGACTTTTTGTACTTTATTTGGATCAGATTTAACTCTGTCTTTGCTGATTACATGTTCTAGGAATTTTAACTCAGTTTTTCCAAAGAAGCACTTCTCGGGATTGAGTTTCAATCTGGCACTATGAAGGCATTCGAAGACTTGTTGCAAGTGAAGCAGATGGTCTTCGAATGTTTCAGAGAACACGTTTGTATTGTCTAAGTAGACTACTACTAATTTCCAAAAGATTCCTTTGTATACTACATCCATCAGGCATTGAAACATAGCAGAAGCATTACAAAGTCCAAAAAGCATTACGTTAAACTCGAAGTTTCCGTCTCGAGTGGTAAACACTGTTTTTTCTTTGTCTTTGGGGTCCATTTCAACTTGCCAGTAACCACTTGCTAAATCTAATAATGAGAACCATTTCTTTTTCTCTAGATTATCCAGAATTTCCTGGATGAGAGGAGTGGAATAACTATCTCTTCGCATAACACTATTTAGTTTTCAATAATCTATGCAGAATTGCACTTTTCCATTTTTTTTGGTGACCAAGACTACTGGTAAGAACCAAGGGCTTAATGTTTCTTTGATTAGGCTGTTATCAAGCATCCATTGTACTTCTTGCTTAATTAGATTATCACCAGATGTGAGTACGTGGTAAGCTCGTTGCTTAATCAGTTGAGCATCTCCCATATCAATTTGATGCTTCACGATGTCGGTGTGTTCAAACTCATTTTTGCTGGCAAAGACATCGGCATACTGATTCAGAACGACTTTGAGTTGCATTTGTTGCAGAATACTTAAATTTCTTAAATTCAATTTATTGATCTCTTCTGGTGTGAACAAGTAACTTTCTTTTGGCAAATTCTATACTTGTGAGGTAATGTTACAGAATAAGAATAATTGTGCAAAATCTGGAATGGACTGGGGTTTTTCAGAATTTTGAATATCTGCGGATATGGAACTGACAAGGGTCCCTTTAGGGATTTGAATGACATCTTCTGTCGGGTTGTGGATGGGGATTTTGAAGTGTTTATGGGCTTTGGCCAGTAGATATAGATTAGTAACATCGGCTAGGGAACAGATTTCAGGACTGGCTTCGAATAACAGGACTTGATCTTGGATCTTTCAATTCACCTTAAGAATGTATTGTCAATATGGGGGAATGGAGATGATGGTGTCAGTGTTGATAAATTCTATCTGATTACTGTCTTCCTCCGTAAAATTAACTGGTATGTTTCCTCTTCCACTTGATTTAAACCTGTTGATTCCTCAGACAGTGAGGTCTAACTCTTCTTGGGTTGTTACTGGGGTTAATTGGGGTATTTTGACTAGAGATAGGAAGATAGCTTGGGCAATTTTTTCTTGTAATTCTATTTTGTAGGGTCTGTTCGAATTGTTCTGTAGCATCACAATGATGTTTCCCATGTAACTGGCATTGATGATTCCTCCTTTTATGTCGATTCCTTTCTTGGCTAGACTAGATTAAAAGACAACTTGTACTATTATACTAACAGGAATTTCTAACACTATCTTAAGATCTATTTTTACAAGGGAATGTGGGGCTATAATGATGGGTGATTGTTCAGGGTA
This sequence comes from Geosiphon pyriformis, assembly GCA_016748015.1. Lineage (NCBI taxonomy): Eukaryota > Fungi > Glomeromycota > Glomeromycetes > Archaeosporales > Geosiphonaceae > Geosiphon > Geosiphon pyriformis. Next base: position 169,623 of record JAAOMT010000627.1, on the reverse strand, counting down.
TCATAGGTCGAAACCAGTATTGGTGTCATGTGCTTTTTCGGAGCAGATTCTTTTCTCGTTGTCATTGTACTATTTTAGCTCTAGTTCTTTGAATAGGTCGGGATATGTAAGATACTGTTCTGTTTCAGTATCCTTAGTTGGATCTTAAAACGACATGTCCTTGGTGATCAATACCTCTTCTTCAAACTCAGGTAGTTTGGTGATTGGAAACAGTATTCTTGGAGACGGATTGAACATGAGATCACATTCGTCGCAGTACTGGAAATGACAGGAGATCAAACAGTAATTGCACAGTTTGGTATTCAAATTGGCCAACCTTTGCTCCTGTTCTTCATAAGTTGGGGCCAATTCTTGATATCAGTTCTAAAATGCATCTGGGTTATTTGTAAAGAAATCATTCTCAGGATAGTCGGGTTCATTATATTCGGGCATCCAAAGATTGTCCTTGATTTCTTGTATTTCTTCGGGCGTGGCGTCTTCGGCCTTGGTGCTTGTTATTCTCCAGATTTTGTGGTCATTATGTAGATAACCATCCAGCCTGTTGAGTGCTTGTTTCCAAGTATTCTCAATGAGGGTTTCTTTTTGTACCCAATCATTGATTAATATGGTGTATTGACAAGCCTTGTTGCATATTCCTTTTCTGCCAGGCACATTATTCCAGAGTCCTTCATCTGGCAGGATTTTGCCACATGTGAGGCACGGCATGTTGTCCCACTTGCCTTGTCATTTTGGTTGTCCAAATCTTTTCAGTAAACAAGGTCTGCAATAGTATTTAGTAATGATGGGCCATTCTTCATTGTCCTTGATACATGCACCCATAGTGGATAGTTTTTTTCCACAATTGACACATATTAGTCTTAGGGGTTGGTAAAATAAGTTTCTTTGGTCCGAGGTTACATATCCTAGTGATAACAATTGGGGTTTTTCTTCAGCTCTGCCTTTTCCTTTTTCTTCTCAGATTGGTGGTGGGGGTAGTTCAGTTCGATAATCATCCACCCATGAAACCTGATAGGTTTCGATGGTTGGTAGTATTAATGTGTCTTCGAATTCAATAAGGGGTTCCTCAGTACATTGGGTTTTAAAGTGTTTGCATGTAGTTGGGACTTGGGCATGCTGTCCATTAAATGTGAGTTGAAGTTCTTGGGTGTTCCAGTCGAGAATAGCGTTGGCTTTTGACAACCAATTGTTTTCTACTAGAAGCTTCTATGACAAGTACTTTGGTAGAGATTTGGATTCTATTAATCTCAAAAGGGAAGTTGTCAATTTCTCCTATTGGGGTTTTTGTGTTTCCATCCACTGTAATGATCCGAGCAGTAGCAGCACGGTCTACTTGGCGACCTAATTGGTCCATGAGCTGCTTCATGATTATGCTACTGGCTGATTTGCTATCCAGGATTAATTTAATGTCTATTCCTCTGACTCTGGCATCAGTGTATAGGGCCATTATTGGTTTATCCTGATTGATGGCTGCTCCACTAAAAAGGCTATGGGTGTTCAAATTATTAATGTCAAAAGAAAATATGACAGCTAGAGTGGTGTCTTCAGTAATAGTGGCTGGTGGAATATTGCTTTTTGTTTGCTTGGAAGATTGAAAAATTCGTTTTATATCCCCCCCTTCCACAGGTGTAGATTTATCAAAACCCTGGTCTTCCATAAGACCAAGATAGGAAGCTTGATTTGGGTATCCAGTTGGTGTTGGTCGAGATTGGGCAGAATCACGAAGGATTGGTCAAGATGGTCTACTGTTGGTTTGTATTTGATTGTTGTTGGGATTCCTTCATCCCTGATAATAGTCTATAGCTCAAGGTCTGGATGGGCTGTAAGAATAAGTTTGATAGTGAGAGATTGCTTGTGTCATTGGTGGTGGTTGATAATAATTTTGGGGTGGTGGTTGAGTGTATGGGACTTGTTGTGTGTATAAGGGTGGTTGATTCTAAGATATAGAATATTGGAGTACCATGTTTTGCTGATATTTGGGTTGCTAGTATGGGTTTCCTTGATTTTGGTTCATGATCTTTTTTCTGCAGTCATAGGTGATGTGTTCAGGTTTCTGGCAGTAGTAACAGTTGTGGGGATTAGATTTTCAAGGTTGTTGCTGTTGTTGACAGTTCTGTTGTTGTGGGTATCTGCTGTTGTTGTTATTTTCTCTCCGTTGGGGTGGTTGGTAAGTTTCTGTAGTTTTGGCTAAGAATCCTTCAATTTTCTGAGTTAGTTTCTTACTCAATTGGATTATCTTTGCATTGATGTCAGAGGTTCCATTAATGGCTAAATTAATGGCTTGGGTATGGTTTGCTTTTTGTTTTACAGACTTAAAATTGTAAGCGAGAGTGATGGCATCTTGTAAACTGGTTGGATGGCAGGGTCTTACAGATCTTAGAATACTACTCCACAATCTTTTAATGAATTGATTAAAAACTTGCGCCATGGTGTAGTAGTTCCTTTTGATAGCTAATATTTGATGCAGGATTTAATTGAATTGTCCGAGATAAGTAGTTATTGCTTCATGATCTTTTTGTTTAATTATGCTGAATTGATTCTGCAATCGGATTAACATATTGGGGTCACAGAAGTATTGCAGAAATATGAGTTTAAACTTGGTAAAGGAGGTAGACTTTTCTGCCAGGCTCTGGTACCACGAATTGGTGGTTCCAGTCAGAAAAAACGGCAGTGCCTGAATTGTGCAGTCATTGTTCCAACCATTAGTGGTAATTGCTTTCTCGGCATCCGCAATTCAAGAATATGCATTATCTTTTTCACCAGAGAATTTTTCCAATTTAGCAATATTCCAATAAGCCATGATCTGGTTAATGGGTGGGGTGTTACTGGTTATGTTTAAAGGGATTGGTATCCGTGTATTTGAGTGTTCTCTGGGTGCTAATGCTGGTTGCTTTCTTTTGTCATTTGAACCAATAAGTTGTAAGATAGCTGTTTCTTCCATCAGGGGAGATGCTGATTCTGCTAGGTTTTGTGCTAATGGCTGTTCGCAAGTTGACAGGTTTTCTTTTGTTTGACTGGCTGCTAGGGTAAAATTTCCAAACAGCGATCCATATTCTCCTAGTGATTTGGTCCAACTGTGTTAATTCCAAGAGTGTGGATTTCCAGGAGTTTGTGGTGTTTCCGACTGGGTTTCCGGGAGTGGGTTGAATACAATTCTACTTTGGGATGTCTGATAGTATGATGGAGTTGTTGGGGAGAGGACCCTTGGTTTTTTGTTGACCATGGACTTGGCTTGGGCAGTTATGGGGTTGTTGGATTTGTTTTTGTATTCCTCAGGGTCAGATTCCACTGGTTGTTATACTTGAAGGAATCATTGTGCTATGTAATATTTAATGTTTGTATCGATTATGCGCAGAGTTTTAGCAATTGCTCAAGTAGTCATGGCTGTTGAGTACCTTAGTAAGCTTTAATGAATTTGTTCTCCAAGTCTTTCTGTATCAGTTGCACGGCCTAACAAGCAGTCGATTTTTGCGTTGATATAGTTACAAAAATCACTTTCTGCGTAAGCGGTTTCTGCTGGTATTCCTAGGTCTTTTCGAAAGTATTAAAATAGTGCTTTTCCATACGAAGAGTGGTCCTTTCCTATTGTTCTAATAGTCGCCACTTTTATGTATTTTTGGGAGTGCTCTGTCTTTGTAGATTTATAACCTCACAGGGAGCACCAAATGTTATGGGTAAACTTGGTGGGTATGGGAAATAGTAACGTTTAGTGCTCTCAATTATTGATGATATGTCTTCCGCATAATTCTGTTGACTTAGTCTTGATTATCAGTCTCTGAAGGTCTATTTCTGGATGTGAATTTTACCCGTTGAGTTTTTTGGTTATAAGACACAGAGTTTGTCTTTCGTCGATTGCAACGTTTTTTGTAAATGTGAGCTTTCTTCTCTGAGCTAACAAGCACAGTTGTTAGGGTCTGGCATTGTCTTTTCACTCTTCTGGTAAGCTAACAAGATAATGTTAATATCCAAAACTTAGGGGAAGCTTTCTTCTTTTACCAGGCTATCACAAAGTCTATTCCCAGACAGTTAATTTTACTATGTTGTTGCTTCACAAAAATAAGACAGAAAAAGAAAGAAAAGGAAAAAGAAAAGAAAAGAAAAGAAGGAAAAGATAAATTAGTATCGTCAATTGCTGTGATCAAGAGTAATTGGTCCAAATTGTTAATAGGTTCAAGGCAGTTATGCTAAAAGCATTTGTTCTAGAACAGAGGTATAAGACAAGGGTTAATTCACATAAATTCCATGAAGTTTGAGAACATAAATTTGTGATTCTGATTTCTTTAATAATTGGTTTATTTCAGGAGATGAAATAGGGAAGATAATAAAGGATGAAAGGGTATGGATAATTTTAATTCTTGTCTAAAGGTTCGTATCTATCTGTCTGTCTTTTCTCACTTCTACTACTACTTGCTTTTATACATTCTTTTGGTTTTACAGGATTGCTTTCAATTGTCTTGCTATTGCTAGCTATTGCTTTATTGTTTCTGTTATTGTTTCGTTTTTCTATGTTATCACTAGTTATCCTATGTTATAACATGTTATCTGACATTATTACATATTATTCTGTATTATCCTGCATTATAATATGTTATCCTATGTTATTGCGCACTATTCTGTGTTATCCTGCATTATAACACGTTATCCTATGTTATAATGCATTATCCAACGTTATTGGGCATTATTCTGTGTTATGTCATGTTTTGGTTACATTTCTTCATAACTTTGGATTGGTTTTTCTACTCGGGTAACAATGGCATATTGCTCAGCAATGTGGAGCAATATTAGAAAATTAGGGCACATTGTTCAGCAATGTGAGCATTGCTCAAGAAATTATAGCACATCGCTCAGAAATGTAAGCAATCTTGTAGAACATCAATTATGTATATATAGTGATAGCATTAGAAGTAAAAAGAGCAGAATCCTTCCATTAGAGACATCTCAGTTTAAATTTGATCTAAGCAACCTTTTATTCACAAATATCAATAAATAATTATTCACTATCTCAATCCACTTTCCACTATCAACACTTTATGTTAATAGTAACTGAAACTTGACCATACTGAAACAATAGCTCTTGATCACGGCTATTGATGGGATATTAATTTGTAATTGCTTTTACTTGTTTCTTTATTTTCTTTTAGTTTTTTTTATTTTTTTTTATTTCTTTTGTTATTTCTTTGGTTTTACTAATTTGATTAAGGATTAAGCGCTGAGTTACAAACATCATAGAGACTGGTAAAAGACCCATAAAACAAGAGTAGAACACTCATAGATTTGAGGATAGCTTACCAGAAGGATTACCAGCCACTATGCTGAGAAAAAAATTTGATGAAACTGTGGTTCAGGAAGCTACAGATAAAAACCATCAACTAAATCTCTGTCCATTATACAAAAAACTTCACACCAAAACCTTCAGATATTAACACCAGAAAACCAACCAAGCACCAAATTACAGATTTGTTATTTGACTTAAGACTCCAAATAATCATTTGTAATACTGGTACCCAAGTTTACTAACTATTTTGACTAAGCTCAAGCTTTTATATGGTCTAATTGAGTACAGTATTGGTCTTGAATAGCCAGTTATTACCAATAAAAGCTTGGTATTGTGTAACTTTTATAATTAGAACTTTGATTGGCATAATAATACTATTAACTTTAAAAAAAAAGTTATTAATTTTGCCAATAAGAGTTTTTATTATTTCATTGGCTGTAATAATTCTAGTGCTAACAATTCAATTAACTCAGTAATCTAATTGGCTCATAAGTTGTCATATGATAATGCTGTCTGCTAACTTATTATTAAAAATTAACTTAATAGAATAACCATTTAACTTTGGTATTAGTATATATAATAGTAATTAGTTTGGTATTAAAGACAGCTCTATTAAAAAGAAGTGTTGTTGAAAATTTTTCTAATTTAAAAAAAAAAATGGCTGCAAGTAACTTGTTTTTAGTAACCATTATTAGTAAAATATTGTTGGTAAATAGTATTGAATTGGTTTTCAAATTGTTGAATAAATTGTTTTTTGAGATAATCAAGAGACTTAAATAGCTTTGGAAATTCAGGTTTTGAGTGTACTTACTTTCCAAATTTTACTGGCATAATTCTGATGGCTAGTTCAATAAATTGGAGATTAATTAATGTATTACTATTGTTAATTTTCAATTCTGCTAGATGTAAGTAATTCTCAGTCTTGGATTTTCAGTTAATATTAGCATAGTAATTTGGGATAACATTTGAATTTATTGGGGTTAATAAATAATTTGTGGCTGCAACTAATATATTACCAGTGCTGAAGTCTAATATACTAGAGATAAGTATATTGGTGGTTATATTATTGGGATGTAATAAGACTGATATTAATATTGTTTTTAATTTAGAGTGTAATTCGAAATTTAAAACCTGCAATTGGAGTTTTAATATTGATTTTTCAATAATTGATTGTTGAATCTGGAATAACAATTTGTTTTTAAATAGTTTTATTTACTACAATAATAGCAATTATGCATTTTTTGTTATCATGATTAATTTGATAATGATAATAATAGATACAATAAATTTTGAAAACAATTAGAATTTCTTAAATTATCACAACATTAAAGAGCTTGATAAATTGCTTGATTGTTAGCTAAATATTTCTTGATTTTCTGATTGATACTTTACCAAATTGCTTTAATTTAGTATTCAATTTAGATGATCTATTTATTACTAGATTTACAGTTTAGGTGTGATTGGCTTTAAGTTTAGCTAATTCAAAATTTTTGGTGTAAATAACCATGTCTTAGAAAGTATTTAAATATATTGGATGTACTTATTATAACAAACTGCTGTATAATCTATAAATGAATTAATTTAGAATCTGTGATATTATAAAGTAGTCAGTGTTGATTGCTTGGATTTAGCACAAATTTCTATAAAAATGTTTTAAGTAAGTAATAACTGCTTTAGTATTATCTTGTTTAATAATAATAAAGCTAGTTAACAGGTAGTTGATACTGTTATTGTTACTGAAATACTGTAGAAATGTGGTTTTAAATATGTCAAAATTTTGAAGTTTGTTTACAAAATTCTAATACTATAAGTTGGCAATATTCTAAAAAAAGTATAAAATAGCTTGAAATGCTTTGGTGTTGTTCTATCCATTAGTTGCAATGGCTTTTGCCATATTATTTAGCTATGTTTGGACATTGTTTTCTTTCTCAATAAATTTTTTGAGTTTGGTAATAAGTATATATGTTATTGATACAAATTGTTGTTGTTGTAATTGTTGTTAAGATTGTTGTTGTTGTATAATAATTAATGCAACTAGTGAATTAATTACAATAACTGAAAGTAAGTTTTGCTGAAAAATAGAAGCAGAGTTTGGATTGTTTAAGTTTTGTAAAGTTTGAATAATTGGAGTTTGAACTTTTAGGTTATTTGAGATTGAATTTTAATTATTATTTCTCTGATTACTGTCTTTTTTTTCTTCTGATTTGGTGTTTTTTCAATAACTGGTAGATCTGAAATTTGGTTGAAATGGTAGTGATTAAAGTTCTAATGGTATTGTTGATTACAATTTAAATTCTTTAAAAAAATTGCTATAGATTCCTAACAATTTGGTTTTCTTTTAATTATTTTAAAACAGTACTTTAGGTAATAGTGTTTTTGTCATTAATATTGATATAGATCTGAATAATATGTAGATAATATTTCTTAATATATGATAGTATAACAGGTGAATAAGTAAAATAACTTTTGATTTTTTCTAAGTAAGCAGTTGTATTTTCCTTGATGTTTCTGCTGGAGTTTATAATTTTTCTTTGTCTACAAAAATAATAAAAAATTTCTGTTGGATGTATTTTTCAATTTCTCTGTTTATTTCTGTGATTACTGATGCAAACAAATAGTTTAGTAGAAGTGTGGTGTTTTATAATAATTCACTATAGAAATTCCTAAAAACAGCTTCTGATTTTTTTTTATTTGCTAAATAGGATTTAATTTTTTTATTAATGTAAAAGTTGAAAGCTAATTTTGCTGACCAATAGTTACTTGTCAGTCTAAGATGAGTTTAGTAATGTTAAAACAAGGATTTTATAAATTTTAAATGATTTTTTCCTATGATTTTTTGGTTTGCTATTTTTTCAAATAGTTAATATTAGTGCTGGTTTTTTGTTAGATTATATCTCACAAAAAGCACTAAATATTACAGATAATTATTTGAGATGTTGAAACAAATAACAAATCCATAACTTAGTATTTAATAGTTGAGAATATTGATAATTTTTGAAGGTTTTGGTTGAGTTTTTTGTATAATAAACAAAGATTTAATTACTGGTTTCTTCTGTAAATTTTTTTTTAATATGGTGGCTTGTTTATTTTAGCAGTGTTACAGGTAAACTTGGTGGAGTAGGAAGATGGTAATGTTTGGTGCTCTCAATTATTGGTAAGACATGTTTTGCATAATTCCAGTAGCTTAATCTTGATTATCAGTCTCTGAAGGTCTTATTTTACTGGTTGTGAATTTACCCATTGAGTTCTTTGATTATAAGGCACAGAGGTTTGGTTTTTACTGATTGCAACTTTTTTAAAAATGTGAGCTATCTTTTTTGAGCTAATGAGCACAATTGTTAAGGTCTGGTATTGTCTTTTTGCCCTTTTAGTAAGCTAACAAGATAATATTAATATTCAAAACTTAGGAGGAGCCTCTTTCTTTTACCAGGCTATCACGAAGTCTATTTTCAAACAGTCAATTTTTTTATGTTGCTGCTCCACAAGAGAAAAATAAAAAATAAAAAAAAATAAAAAAAAATAAAAAAATAAAGAAAATAAAATAAGAAATAAGTGTCTTATTAATAGCTATAATTAAGAGCTATTGTGTCAGCAGATTAAGTAGTGGATAATAACATAGATTTGAAGAATTGAAGAGATATTTTATTGATATAATTCTATTTTAGTTGATAGCAACTATCTTTGAAAGGATAAGTATTTAATAATTATGATCTGTGAATTTAATTGACTCCTAAAAGTCTAATTTTCTCTCTAAATGTCTTTCTAACTTCTATAGCTACTTATTTTATACATTTTTTTTGTTCTACAAGATTGCTTCTGATTGTTCTGTTATTGTTAATTATTGCTTTGCTATTTTTGTAATTGCTTCATTTTTCTATGTTATTACTAGTTATTCTATGTTATAACATATTATCTGGTATTATTACATATTATTCTGTGTTATCCTATATTATAATGTATTATTCTGTGTTATTTTAAGTTATAACGTGTTATCCAATATTATTGCATACTATTCTGTATTATGTCATGTTTTGGTCATGTTTCTTCATAACTTTGAATCAGTTTTTCTATTCAAATAACAGCAGTTATGTTCTTTTAATAAGCTATTCTTAAATTTTTATCCTTGTTTTCAAGTTTTTTATTAGACTATCTTTGACATCAAATACTTAGTGCTTAATTCTTTTAATCAATTAGTAAATAACAAGAAACAAAACAAAAAAAAAATAAATAAATAAAAATTAGAAAAAAAAATAAAAAATTAATATCTTGTTAATAGCCATAATTAAGAGCTATTGTTCTAGTATGATTAAGTATTAAATTCTATTAACACTCTATATTAATAAAATAAAATAAATTAATATTTTTTTAATTAAGTAATAATAACATGAATTTGATAATAATAGATAATTTTATTAATATGAAAATAATTTTACTTCAAGTCATAAAAAACTATCTTTTGAAAAAAAAATATTGTTGTTTTAAATTAATCTGAATTCTATTGTATTAAATTCTGCTTTTAACATTCTTACTATATATATATATAATTTATGTTATATGAAATTTCTTGAAATTTTTCAATTTTTTTGAAAGAAATTCTGAAATTCTGAAATCTTGTAATTCCTTAAAAAAAATCCTGGAATTTTTTTTTACTATGTCTATTTCTGATTGGCTATTTTATCTACTATCATAATTTTTAATTTTTATAAGTAATATTATATTAGCCAATTTATTAGCATACTTATTACTTAAGATACCTAAATAATTTTTAATCTTAAACCAAAAAACATTAAAATTCTTACTTCTAACAGAATTTACAATACAATATTTTTTAAGCCAGTGTTAATTATAAAAGTCTAACAAAACCATATTTAATTCTATAATATAAGCATTCAAAGCAGCTTGGCTATTTGAATACACTACAATAGTATTAGAAACAGGAACACATTTTAAGACCAAAACAATTGCTTGTAATTCTGTTAACATAAAAGAAACCAGATCATTAATCTCAATATCTATATTTAGGTTTAAATTAACAAAAAATACAGCAATATTATATCTTATATTATATATATCCAAATTTCTTAAAGACTCATTTGTGTAAATATTTAATAATATTCAAATTAACATTAGAAAGATATTGCTTAATTGCAAAAAAATTACTGAAACTAAGGACATTCAAAAGCTATAAGTTATTAATAAATAGCTATAAATATTATTATAAATATTTTTTTTAAATAAGTTTTTATTATTTAATATTATTATTTCAATATTAATTTAAAAATTTGTAAATTTAAAAATTTTTAATAAAGTTTTTTACATAAAAAATAAAGATTTAATAACTTAATAGCTTTTTAATACTTGATATTTTAATTTTTTCTATGTTAACAAATTTATTTTAATGTTTTTTATCTTTTTAATAAATTATTTAGTTTTAATAAGTTAATTTTATGTTTATAATATGTAGTTTTTATTAAATTATTTATAATATTATATTTTTATTATAAATTTTTTTAACAAGTTAATTTAATAATAACAATAATAATTATTAAAAAAATAAAAAAATTATAAATAAAAAAATTTTTTTATTAAGTTTAATATAATTTAACTATAATTTAACACTATAAATTACATTAAGTAACACAAATTAAATATAATTTATATATTTTTTACATATAATTAAACATAAGTCTTAGTTTAAACTAAGTTAAATTAAATTAAAAAAAACTAAAAGTAAATTTAGTTTACTAAGTTTCTTAATATTATTATTTAAATTTCGAATATTAAAAATAAAATTATTAAAAAACACTTTAGTTTTTACAATACTATTTTTAAGATTAAAAACACATATTTGCCACAAAATAACCAAATATTTTTACTTAGAAAAAATACTTTAAAAACACTAAATTTATTTTTATTTATATTATTAAACTTAATTTTAGCTTTAAAATTAGCAAAGTTTTTAAACATATCAGTCAGAAAAATAGTAAAGTTCTTAAAAACATTAATAATAATAAGCAAGTTTTTTTTTATTTTGTAATTTTTGTGTATATTTTTAAACAAAAAAAAATTAAAATAATCAAAAAACTAATAAATTTAATAATAAATTTTATTAAGTTATTTAAGTTTTAATACTTATAACAATAATAATATCTAAAAATTTTCTATTAAATATAAGACTTGTATAGAATATTAGTTTTTATAATAACAAAATTTAGCAATTTATGAGACTTAAATATAATAAATATAAAGTATTAATATAATAAAAATTAAAAATTAAAAGAACAAAAAATAAAACAAATATGATCCTAACTTAAAAAATCAAATTATTAATCTTAAAAACAGTACAACCAAAAAAAATTAATTAACTGGATTTTTTAAGTATTTTTTAAAATAATAATCTTTTTTTAATTGAACAAAAAAAAAATTTTAATACTGTTTTTTTATCAATACAAATTAGTAAGCAAAAGTAATAATAACAAAAAAAATATATTAAAAGTAATAATATTATATTGTTACAAACTAATAAACTTTAATTTAACTAAAGTAATAATATCAAAAATACCAAAAATATTTTTAATATTATTTGAAAATATGTTAAAAAAGATATAATCAAAGATTATTACAAAAAATTTAACAATCTTAAGTATAATTAAAAAAAAACCACTTATAAAAATATTAGTAATAGTAACCAAAAAAAGTTTAAACCAAAATTTATACAAAATAACTTGATATTATTTTTAAAAACTAACTTAAATCCAATAAAACCAGACAGTAAATAAAACAAAAAATTAATAAAAACCAATTTAATTTTGAAAATAGCATTAAGTACCAAAATAGAAACTATTTATTTAGAAAATTTTAAACAATTCAAAATTGTTTCTTAAATATTAACAAAAACAGTATTAAAAAACAGAATAAAAAAAATTAATTCAATTTTTATTTGATTAGTTCAATTTTTAAGATTAGATAACTCAATGAATTGTTTTGTATTTAAAACTGGTAAAAATCTGTCAAAAAACACCATATTTAATAATATAATTAGTAATTAATTTTGGTTTATTTTAAAAAATATATTGTTATTGTTATTGTTTATATTAAAAAGAGAATTGATTGTTGTTAAGAAAATTTTTTCCAAGATTTTATTTAAAATTACAAAAAATTCAATATAATAATAATAAATACAAGTAATTATTGTTGTTTTTTAAAATCTTTGGTTTTTTTAATTATTTGCAAAATAATAATAATAATATTAAGACAGAATATCTTAAAAACTTTTTTCTTAAATAATAGTAATAAAAAACTGTTTTTGGTAATTACTAAAACATTTTTTTCATTTTTGACTGGTTTTTTACTAGTTAAAATTCTCTTAAAAAAACACATTTGAATTAGTTTTAGTGTTGTTTCCACTTCTATCAAAAGCCTAAAAGTTTTTAATAGTAGACCAATTAACAAACTAGTTTTCTTAATTATTGTTGCTATATTTAGTATTACTAATATTACTTTTTTGAAAATAGCCAAAAAGACCAAAAAATGAAATTTTTATTGTATTATTTAGCATGTTGTTTAAAATAAACCAAGATTAATTACTAATTATATTGCCAAATATAGTATTTTTTAACAGATTTTTGCCAGTTTTAAAAGCAAAGCAACAATTTTTTGTTAAATTATTTGTTTTTAAGAACTGAACTGACCAAATAAAAACTGATTCATTATTGTTTTTTCTGGTTTTTGATGTTATTACTAATAATACTTAAGAAATTATTACTAATATTATAGGTGATTATTTAGAGTGTTAAAATAAATAACAAACCTGTAACTTGGTGCTCAATAGCTGGTAATGTCTGAAGGTTTTAGTTAAGTTTTTTGTATAATAAACAGAAATTCAATTAATGTTTTTTTTTGTGAATTTTTTTTTCCAGTATAATAGCCAGTTTATTCTGACAGTCATGCTCTTTTAATAAGCTATTCTTAAATTTCTACTTTTATTTTTAGGTCTTTTATCAGACTATTTTTGACATCAAATATTCAGTGCTTAATTTTTTTAATCAATTAACAAACAACAAAAAAAATAAAACAAAAAAAAATAATAAAAAATAAAAAAAATAGGAAAAAAAATAAAAATAAAAAATTAGTATTCTATTAATAGCTGTGATCAAAAACTATTGATTCAGTATAATTAAGTATTAAATTCTATTAACATTGAGTGTTAATAGCATAAAATTAATTAATATTCTTAATTAAGTAATAGTAATATAAATTTTAAGTAATAATTGATATTTTATTAATATGTGAATTGATTTCACTTCAAGTTGTAAAAAACTACTTTTTAAAGAAAGAGATATTAGATAATTAATGAGTTGTAATTGAACTTGTCTGTATTAATTCTGTTTTTTCTGTTTTTAATACTCTTGCTATATATATCTATTTTTTGTTATATAAGATCTCATATTTTCTTGAGCAATATGTTATTATTGAAGGTTTTTGGTCTCTTTTTTTAAATATTGTTAATGCTGTGTTGTTGCTAATTCATGAACTTTCAGTAACTGAATTTATTTTTAAATTATCTTTTATAATTTGAACTGCTAGACTTATAAGTAAAATAACCAATTTCATACCAATTATTTTATATAGTTACATTATAGTAAACATCAACTTTTTCTCAGAAATTGCTTATCTGGAAGCTCATTAAAAATGTGTAGTTACTTTGCTGTAAAAATCAACTTTTTTACAAGAATTTTGTCTGTAGACTATCTTAATAATTATAATAAAAAAAATAAAAAAAAATAAAAAATAAAAAAAATAAAATTTTATCAAAAAAACTATTTCCTATTCAAGTCTGGAGTCATTAATAGATTATTGAAATTGGTAGCTAATTAATTTCAAAATGTTAGTTGGTTTTTGGGAATTTCAAATAAAATAATTAAAAATTTGAGTTTTTAAATATTTGCTTTTTATTTAATTTTGTATAAATATGTAAAAGATAATTGATTTTAATTAAAAAATATCTAAAATAGATACATTTTCTTAAAAAAAGAAGCTTTTATTTTATATAACTTGTTGTGATACTAGTTTTTGAACTTGTACTTTTCTTTTTGCTCTAATTTTGGCAAACTAAAGATACATTTTGGTAAATTACAAGTTATTTCTATGAACTATTGATTATTTCGGCCAATTTCTACCAATTTCGGCAAATTTTTGAATATTAAATGGTTTAGAGTATTGTGTAATTTAATTATCTTAATTTCTATTATACAAATTGGGTTATTAATTGAATAATAATATTTAATAATTTGATTAACTTAATAAGTAATAATTAAAATAATAATAATATATACTAATTAATGCTAGAAATTATAAGAGTAATTTTATGTTAATTACTAGTTAAAATTCTACTGATAACATAATTTTCTTCTTAAGACTAAGTTTTATTAAAGTCCAAGTATTATTTGTAATATTAAGATATTAATTCAAAATAATCATGGTAATTTGATCTGAAAATTGTTGAAATTTTAGTTCTGTGAGTTTGTTAATATATTGAATTTTTATTGGTTGAAGTATTAGATTTTGTAGAACATTTTTACAAATATTGAATAAGTTATAGAGTCTAAATATTGTTTTAAGTTTATAGCAAATGTTTGTTGGTCCAGCTGCTGTCTTGAATTTGTTGTGAATTTGTTTTTGTATAGCTTTAGAAGTAAGATTTGTTGCTTCAAGTTTTAGTTTTTGTTTATAAAGTGTTTTTTCAATATAAAAGTATTTATATATAAGAGTATATTCATTATTCTGTTTATTAAAGTACTGTAAAAGTTTTTGTTGTGTTGTGGAATTTGGTGAAATGTTAATAGTGGCAAATAAAAGATTTTTTTTTAATGTTTGCTTTAAAAGTTTTGGTAATTGAATTTCAGAATAACTTTTTGTGTTTTTTTATAAGAGTAATAATTCTGTCAATTGTTTACTACTAAAGCTGTAGTATTTTTTGAATGTAATTAATTTAACTTCCATTAATTATTATAGTGTTACAAATAATTATTTAGGGTATGAAAACAAATAACAAACTCATAACTTGGTACTCAATAGCTAATTTTGTTGATAAGTCTGAAGATTTTAGTAATCTGAAGATTTTTATATCTAAAGGTTTTGAATTGGAGTTCTTTGTATAATAGACAAAAATTTAATAGTTGTTTTCAATAGCCTCCTAAAATAATTATTTTATCAAATTTTTTTTTTCAGTGTGATGGCCAGTTTATTCTGGCAGTTGTGCTCTTCTGGTAAGCTATTTGTTAATTTATAAATTCTATACTTTTATTTTTGGGTTTTTTATTAGACTATTCTTAATGTTAATTAATCAGTACTTAATCTCTTAAATCAGTTAGTAAACAACAAATAACAAAGAAATAAAAGAAAAATAAAAGAAAAATAAAGAAAAAAAAATAAGAATTAGTATCTTATTAATAGCCATGATTAAGAGCTATTGTTTCAGTATAGTTAAGTGTTGGATGTTATCAACATGAAGTATTAATAAATAAAAGAGTAATTGAATTCTCAAACAAATAATAGCAGCATAAATTGGATGATAATAAGTATGTTTTATTTGATATTTTGTAGATGAATTCACTTTGGTAAATATTAATTATTTATAAAGTAAGGGTTAATTGATTGATAAAAAAAAATGCTTAATTGAAACTAAACCAAATTTTGAATCTGAATCTCCTTACTTTTTTTGTTTCTAATACTACTGCTATATATATATAGTTAGTGTTATATAAAATTTTTGAAATTTTGTAATTTTTTCAAAAGAATTCTAAAATTCTGTGATTTTTTATGAAGAATTCTGGGATTTTGGAATTCTGCAATTTCTTCAGAAGAATTCTGAAATTCTTTTATTACTATGCCTATTTCTAATTGATTACTTTTTTAATTATATAATACTTATATTTTTTATGAATAACAATAAATAAATCAAAAAGTGTTTTCAAGGCTAATATTAATTTTTGAAATATTTGTTGAATATTTCAAGAAATAATCATAATAAACAGTGATTAATTAAGAATAAAATTTTTGAAAAAAAATTTGAAACAAATAAAAAAATTTATTTTTGGGTATAGGAGTTTTATATATTTTTGGTATTGGATATTTTTTATAATTATTTATTATTTTTGTTTTATGTTTGTGTATTATTTAAAAGAGTTATAATATTATATTTAAGTATTTAAGTTTAGTTGTTGTTTTATTACAACTATTGGTTCTAAGTTTTGGAAAATATCTTTGGAATTAATTAAAAGGGAATGTATACCAATTTGTGAAATTAATAGTGTTTTAATCAATCTTTATATGCAACTTTTGTTAGAATTTTGTTATTAAGTTTTAACTTATATAATTTATTGTCTAGAATTTCATGAATATAAAATAGTCTATCTCATTTATGTTCAAATTTTTCACTCCATTGTTTTTCAGTCTTAGTTCTGTATAAGAAAACTTTGTTTTTAATTTTAAATTTATTAGTAACTGGTAACAATTTGTTGTCATGTAATTCTTTTTGTTAAGCTTGAAAGTATTCAATATGAGTTGCTGCAATTTGTTGTTTTTTTTTCAATATACTAAAAGCATATAGGCTTTTTATTAAAGTGTTTTTTGGAAGTTTTCTTTGGTAATTGGTTGTACTGGATATGTTTCTATTAAAAAATTAATTGGTAATATTGCTGTTTTTCTATAAGTTAAATCAAATAATGTGTGCTTTGTTGTATTTTGTTTTAGTGTTTTGTGTGTTAGTAACACTGATAAAATAAAAATATCTTATTTCTGCTCAAAATTGGTTGAGACTTTGGCTAATAATTCATACAATGTTCTGTTAAAATGTTCTATTAATCTGTTTGTTTATAGATAATATAGTGAAAATAAGAGTTGTTTAATGTTAAACTATTCACAAATTTTTTATATTAAGTTGTTCACAAAATATGTTTCTTGGTCAGATAAAAGTTTAATTAGACATTTATGTCTATAAATAATGTCTTCATAGATGAAATTTGCTACTGATTTTATATTTGCTGTTATCTAAGTAGAAAAACTGATCCAAAGTTATAAAAAAATGTGACCAAAACGTAACATAATATAGAATAGTATGCAATAACGTTGGATAATGCATTATAATATAGAATAATGTGTTATAACACAGGATAATACAGAATAACATATAATAACATCAGATAACATGTTATAACATAGGATAACTAGTGATAATGTAAAAAAACAAACCAATAACAGAAATAACAAAGCAATAGCTAGCAATAGTGAAACAATTGAAAGCAATCCTGTAAAACCAAAAAAATGTATAAAAGCAAGTAGTTGTAGAAATTAGAAAAAAGACAGATAGATACAAACTTCTAGACAAGAATCAAATTTTTATATTCCTTTATCATTTATTATCTTCCCTATTTCATCTTCTAAAATAAACCAATTATTAAAGAAGTCAGAATCATGAATTTATGTTCTCAAACTTCATAGAATTTATGTGAATTAATTTTTGTCTCATACCTTCATCCTAGGACAGATGCTCTTAGTATAACCACCTTGAATGATTAACAATTTGGACCAATTGCTCTTGATCACAGCAATTGATGATACTAATTTATCTTTCCTTTTTTTTTTTTTTTTTTTTTTTTTTTTTTTTTTTTTTTTTTTTTTTTCTTATTTTTTGTGGAGCAACAACATAGTAAAATTGACTGTCTGAGAATAGACTTTGTGATAGCCTGGTAAAAGAGGGAAGCTCCCCCTAAGTTTTGGATATTAATGTTATCTTGTTAGCTTACCAGAAGGGCGAAAAAACAATGCCAGACCCTAATAACTGCACTCATTAACTTGAAGAAGAAAGCTCACATCTACAGAAAATATTGCAATCAACAGAAAACAAACTTTGTGTCTTATAACAAAAGAACTCAATGGATAAATTCACATACAGGAATAGACTTTCAGAGACTGATAACCAAGACTAAGCCAACAGAATTATGTGGAAGACACATCTTCAATAATTGAGAGCACCAAATATTACCAGTTTCATTACCCACCAAGTTTACCTATAACATTTGGTGCTCTCTGTGAGGTTATAAATCCACAGAGACAGAGCACTCCAGAGATACACAAAAGTGGTGACTATTGGAACAATAGAAAAGGACCACTCTTCATACAAAAAAGCACTATTTCAATACTTTTGAAAAGATCTAGGAATACTAGCAGAAACCACCATCACAGAAAGTGATTTTTGCAATTATATCAACACAAAAATCAACTGCTTGTTAGGCCACACAATGGACACAAGAAGACTTGGAGAACAAATTCATCAAAGCTTACTAAGGTACTCAACAACTACCACTACTTGAGTGATTACTGAAACCCTATGCATAGTCGATACAGACATTAAACACTATGTGACAAAACAATTCCCTCAAGTACAACAACTAGTAGAATCCGATCTAGAGGAATATGAGTACAGATCCAATAATCTTACAACTGCCCAAGACAAATTCATGGTCAACAAAAAACCAAAGGTCCTCTTCTCAACAACTCCATCATACCATCAGACACCTTAAAGTAAAATTGTATTCAACCCACCCTTGGAAACCCAGTTGGAAACACCACAAACTCCTGGAAATCCACACTCTTGGAATCAACACAGTTAGACCAAATCATTAGGAGAATACAGATCACTGTTTGGAAATTTTACCTCAGCAGCCAATCAAACAGAAGGAAACACATCAACTTGGGAATAGCCACCAGCACAAAACCTAGCAGAATCAGCATTTCCCCTAATGAAAGAAACAGTTATCTTACAACCTATTGGTTCAAGTGACAAAAGAAAACAACCAGCATTAGCACCCAGAGAACACTTAAATATGTAGACACCAATCCCTTTAAACATAACCAGTGACATTCTATCCATTAACCGGATTATGGCTTACTGGAATATTGCTAAATTGGAAAATTTCTCTGGTGAAGAAGATAATGTGTATTTGTGAATTGTGGAAGCCAAGAAAGCAATCACCGCCAACAACTGGGATAATGACAGAGCTATTCAAGCACTGCTATTCTTTCTAACTGGAACTGCAGACTTGTGGTATCAAAGTCTTGTAGAAAAACCAACTGACTTTACTACTTTTAAGCTTGCCTTTATACAATACTTTTGCGACCCCAATATGTTAATTCGATTGCAGAATCAATTCAGCATAATTAAATAAAAAGATCACAAAGCAGTAACTACTTATTTCGAACAATTCAATCAAATTTTTTGTCAAATATTAGCTATTAAAAGGGACTACTACACTGTAATGCAAGTTCTTAATCAATTCATTAAAAAATTGTGGAGTAGTATTCTAAGATCTGTAAGACCTCACCATCTGACCAATTTACAAGATGCTGTCACTCTTGCTCACAATTTTGAGTCCATAGAACAAGAAGCAAACCATCAATTTAGCCATTAATGGAAACTCTGACATCGATACAAAGATAATCCAATTGAGTAAGAAATTAATTCAGAAAATTGAGGAATTCTTAGCCAGAACTACAGGAACCTATCAACCACCACAACAGAGAGAAAATAACAACAACAAATACCTGCAACAACAGAACCGTCAGTAACAGCAACAACTCTGAAGAACCAATTCCCGCAACTGTTACTACTGCCAGAAATCTGGACACATTACATAAAACTGCAGAAAGAAAATCATAGACCAAAATCAAGGAAACCAATACCAGCAACCAAGATATCAGCAAAGCATAATATCCCAATATTTCATACCTCAAAATCAACCACCCCAATATGCACAACAAGTTCCGTACACTCAACCACTGCCCCAGAATTATTACCAATCACCACCAATGACATAAGCAATTCTCCACTATTAAACTCCCTCTTACAGTCAGCTCAGATCTTGAGCTATAGACTATAATCAGGGATGGAGGAATCTCAACAACAATCAGGCACAAACCAGCAATGGACTGTCTTGACCAATCTCTCGCGGTCCTGTCCAATCTTAACCAGCACCAACTGGATACCCGAATCAAGCTTCCTATCTCAGTCTCACAGAAAACCAGAGTTTTGATAAATCTACATCTGTGGAAGGAAAGGATATAGAACAAATCTCCCAACCTTCCAAGCAAACAAAAAGCAATATCCCACCAGCCATTATTACCAAAGACACCATCTTAGCTGCCATATTTCTTTTTAACATTGATAATTTGAACACCCATAGCCTTTTTAGTGGAGCAGCCATCAATCAAGATAAACCAATAATGGCCCTATACACCAATGCCAAAGTCAGAGAAATAAACATTAAGTTAATCCTGAATAGTAAATCAGCTAATAGCATAATCACAAAGCAGCTCATGGACCAATTAGGTCACTGAGTAGACTGTACTGCTACTGCCCGAATCATTACAGTAGATGGAAACACAAAAACCTTGATAAGAAAAATTGACAACTTCTCCTTCAAGATTAAAGAAATTCAGATCCTTACCAAAGTACTCGTCATGGAAGCTACTCAATATCAAGCTCTAGTAGGAAACAATTGGTTGTCAAAAGCCAATACTACTCTTGACTGGAACACCAAGAACTTCAACTCATGTTCAACGGACAGTATGCCCAAGTCCCAGCTACATGCAGACACTTTAAAACCCAACATACCAAAAAACCCTTTATTGAATTCAAAGACACATCACTGCCACTAACCATCGAGACCTATTAGATTTCATGGGTGGATGATTATCAAACTGAACTACCCCCATCACCAATCTGGGAAGAAAAAAAAAAGGCAGAACAGAAGAGGAACTCCAATTGTCATCATTAGAATATGTAACCTCAGACCAAAAAACTTATTTTACCAACCTTCAAGACTCATATGTGTCAATTGTAGAAAGAAGCTATCTATTATAGACGCATGTATTGGAGACAACAAAAAATGACCCACTACCAACAAATACTACTGCAGATCTTGTGTACTAGAAAGATTTGGATGACCAAAATGACAAGGCAAGTGGGACAACATGCCGTGCCTTGCATGTGGCAAGATTTTGCCTAATGAAAGACTCTGGAATAATGTGTCTGGCAGAAGAGAAACATGTGATGAGGCTTGTCAATACACCATATTAATCAACAATTAGATACAAAAGGGAACTCCATTGAGGACACTTGGAAATGAGCACTCAACAGGCTGGACAGTTATTCACATGATAATTACAAAATCTAGAGAATGACAAGCACTAAAGTCAAAGATGCCATGCCCAAAGAGATATAAAAAATCAAAGACAACCCTTGAATGCCTGAATATAATGGACCCGACTACTCTGTGGATAATTTTTTTACAGATGACTCAGACACATTTCAGAACTAATATTAAGAATTGGCCCCAACTTGCAAAAAACAAGAGCAAAGGTTGGCCAATTTGAATACCAAGCTGTGCGATCACTGTTTGATCCTCTGTCATTTCTAGTACTGCGACAAATGTGATTTCATATTCAATCTGCCTCTAAAAATACTGTTTCTAATTACTGAACTATCTGAGTCTGAAGAAGAAGAGGTATTAATTACTGAGGACATGTCATTTCAAGATCCAACTGAGGATACTGAAACAGAACAGTATCTCGCATATCCCAACCTATCCAAAGAACTAGAGCTAAAATGGTACAATAACAATGAGGAAAAAATCTGCCCTAAAAGAGTGCATGACATTAATGCTGGTTTCGACCTACAATACCCCAGACAATCATCCATCATTATAGCCCCACATTCCCTTGTAAAAATAGATCTTAAGATAGCATTAGAAATTCTTGTTAGTACAATGATACAAGTTGTCTCTCAATCTAGTCTAGCCAAGAAAAAAATTAACATAAAAAAAAGAATCATCAATGCCGGTTACATGGGGAACATCATCATAATGCTACAAAACAATTTGAACAGACCCTACAAAATAGAATTACAAGAAAAGATTGCCCAAGCTATCTTCCTACTCCTAGTCAAAATACCCCAATTGACCCCAGTAACAACTCAAAAAAAATTAGGCCTCACTGTCCAAGGAATCAACAGATTTGGATCAAGTGGAAGAAGAAATGTACCAGTTAATTTCATGGAGGAAGACAGTGACCAGGTAGAATTTATCTATACTGACACCATCATCTCCATTCCCCCATACTAACAATACATCCTCAAGGTGAATTAAAAGACCAAGATCAAGCTCTGTTATTCGAAGCCAGTCCCAAAATCTGTTTTCTAGCCGATATTGCTAATCTATACCTACCAGCCAAAGCCCATAAACACTTCAGAATTCCCAACAGAAGATGTTATTGAAATTTCCAAAGGGATCCTTATTGGTTTTATATCTGCAGATATTCAGAATTCTGAAAAACCACAGTCTATTTCAGATTTCGCACAATTATTCTTATTCTGTAATATTACCTTACAAGTATGAAATTTGCCAAAAGAAAGTTACTTGTTTATACCAGAAGAGATCAATAAATTAAATGTAGGAAACTTAAGTATCCTGCAACAAATGCAATTCAAAGTTCTTCTAAAGCAGTATGCTGATGTCTTTGCCAGTGAAAATAGGTTTGGATGCACTGACATCATGAAACATCAGATTGATATGAAAGACACTCGACCAATTAAGCAATAAGCTTACTGCATACTCCTATCTGGCGATAACCTAATTAAGCAAGAAGTACAACAGATGCTTAATAATGGCTTAATCAAAAAATTGTTAAGCTCTTGGTCCTCTTCAATAGTCTTAGTCACCAAGAAAAATGGAAAAGTGTGATTCTGCATAGACTACAAGAAACTAAACAGCATCATGCAAGGAGATAGTTATCCCACTTCCTTTATCCAGAAAATTGTGAACAGTCTAGAGAAAAAGAAATGGTTCTTGTCACTAGATTTAACAAGTGGTTACTGGCAAGTTGAAATAGATCCCAAAGACAAAAGAAAAACAGCATTTACTACTTAAGATGGAAACTTTGAGTTTAACATAATGCTTCTGCCATGTTTCAATGCCTGATGAATATAGTATACAAAGAAATCCTTTGAAAATCAGTAGTAGTCTACCTAGATGACACAAACGTGTTCTCTGAAACATTTGATAACTATTTGCTCCACCTGCAACAAAGCTTCCAATGCCTTTGTAGTGCTGAATTGAAACTCAATCCCAAGAAGTGCTTCTTTGGAAAAACCAAGTTAAAGTTCCTAGAACATGTAATCAGCAAAGACAGAGTTAAATCTGATCCAGATAAAATACAAAAAGTCAAGAATTTTTCAGCTCCAATCAACCTCAGAGAATTATAAGAATTTTTAAGATTGGCAGGATATTATCATCAATTTGTTAAAGGTTTCTCGAACATCACAAAACCACTCCATCAATTGTTGTCCAAATATGTACTGTACTTGTAGAAAAAAGATCAACAGAAAGCATTCAACTATCTTAAGCAGTGATCGATCACATCTCCAATCCTAATTTACCCAGATTTCATTAAATGATTCATTGTCACTACAGACACCTCGAAAAATGCTCTAGGAGCAGTTTTATTACAGATAGAACCAGACAATAGAGAACATTCAGTTGCCTACACTAGTCACAGTACTAGTCCAGCAGAAAAGAATTACAGCACAACAGATCTGGAATGTCTCGCCATTTATTGGGCTATACAGACTTGGAAAAATTACCTCAGTCAACCATTTAACCTATATACCGACCACAAAGGACTTATTTGGTTACTCAATAATCCACAACTAGAAGGAAAGTATGTGAGATAGAGTACTTATCTGCAACAATTCTCACTCAAAGTCTATTACAAGGAAAGATCCAAGAACACCAATGCCAACAGTTTGTCAAGGACGCCATAAACCTAATCCCAGACCCATGGACACACTCACTTATCAATGACTATATCAGTACCTATTGACACTACGTTTCAAGGAGATATTATCTCAACAGGAACAAAGTACTATACGAAAACAAGCCTGAAATTATTTTATTTAAGACAACCAACTATATCGATGAGAATGCCGAAACCACCCCACCCCACAACAACTAATCAAAGACAGTAAAAAAAAAACTATATTATATAGCATGCACTTAGATTTGATGTCAGAATACTTTAACAAAGATGCTACTCTCAAAAAAACACTAAATTTATACTATTGGCCAATGATGTACAAAGACATTTTTGAATACGTGCTCAATTGTAACACATGTCAGTGAAGAGGAGGAGCAAGATCAACAGAACCACTTTGACCCATTCCAGTTGAAAATCTATTTGATAGAATTAAAATTGATTTGGTTGGTTCTCTCTTAATTATATTTAAAAGAAATTGGTATATTGCTGTAGTCATTAATTATCTTACAAAATAGCCAGAAGCCAGAGCAATTCAAGTGGCTAATGCCAAAACAGTAGCCGAGTTCATACATTAAGACTTAATTTGCCAACATGGATGTCCAAAAGAATTGTTATCTGATCAAGGAACACATTTTGTCAATAATACGTTAACAGAATTAAGCCAATAGTTTGGTATAAAATGTTCTTTATTATTATCATACCACTTACAAACTAATGAACTGGTAGAATGATTTAACCAAATACTGTGTGAAGCACTAGCAAAAATAAGTCAAAAAAACAAACAAGAATAAGACCTATTCATATCTTCAGTACTCTTTGTATACCAAACACTAAAACAAAATACAACACACTTCACACCATTTGAACTAGTCTATGAAAAGAAAGCTATGTTACTTATTGAACGAGAAATATTGTTTTACCCAACAAAAACAATCACCAAAGAGAATTTTAAAGCTACTTTGTACCACAGAATGTACTAGCTAATGGAAACGTTAGAAAACAATTGAAAAACAGCAGCTGATAATATTAGTAATACTCAAAAATAACAAAAAAAAAAACATGACAATTGCCTACCTAAACAACCAATGAAATTCAAGATTGGAGACCAGGTACTGTTACATCGTACAAAAGCTGAGAAACAGTGGAGTGGAAAGTTTGACCCAAAATGGGATGGTCCATTCCACATATATAAAGCTTTAGGAAATGGAACTTACAAACTATGATTGGAAGACAGGATTTTAAAAAAAGTAGCGCATGGAAATCAGTTAAAAATTTATCATGCAAAACAAGAATTATCGTCATCAGTACCTCAATTAAGAACACAAATTTCATTAATCAGACCAGAAGATATACCACAAGATCTGGAACCAATCATTATTATCGAAACATAGACAATGGGCAGCAAATTAAATTGGGGAATTCAAATATATATAGCATCCGAAAAGCAGCAAGAAACAATAAAAATTTCAACATGGATCTTTCAAATCAAATTTTAAAATTATCTAAAACAATTATTTGAAACAATTCAAAAATCTCCTGCTCAAATAGAAATAACAATTGATAAAAAAGAGATATGATACAAAGATAAGAGCAGGAGAGGGGAGGACAAGAGTTTAATTAAAACTAAATGTTCCCTTCCCTACCCACCACCTAAAAGGCAATATAGGAGAAAAAATTGCCTTTGGGTGGTAAGAAAAGAAAAAAGAGGCAAAGAATGAGAAAAAGATTACAAAAAAAGATACTTGGTCTCCAAGCTTGAAGAAATAAAAGAAGCTTTAGCTCATGGAATTGAACTCCTCGAAACAGGAGAGTGGACACCTGACAATGCCCAAGAATGGAAAGAAAAACTTCTTCCAGCATACTGGTTCTACAAAATTGGAGAACAGCTTAACTTGAAAACACCATACAAAGACCTCAGCCAAAAAAGTTCAACAAAAAAGCAATACAACAAGTAGAAAAGTTTATAGGAAAAAACAACCTAACCCTATATTACAAAGCAACATACTGACTATATGTCACTTTCTAACATTGTCCAAATGTACTGTTGTATGGATCAATAAAAATGATAACAGTTAACAACATAGAACAAATTACCAATCAACAGTTCAAAGACCTATGAAAAACAATATTCAATGCAATTATTGAATATTACACAAATAAAGACATAGGAACAGATATATATGATTTCGCAGGAGCTCAATTTTAAAAAAAAAAAGAATAATGTTACCCAAGTAGAAAAACTGATTTAAAGTTATAAAGAAATGTGACCAAAACATGACATAATACAGAATAGCACACAATAATATTGGATAACATGTTATAATGTAAAATAACATGTTATAATGCAGAATAATACAAAATAACATATAATAACGTCAGATAACATGTTATAACATAGGATAACTAACAATAATGTAGAAAAACAAAGCAATAACAGAAATAACAAAGCAATAGCTAGTGATAATAAGAGAATTAAAAGCAATCCTGTAAAACCAAAAGAATATATAAAAGCAAGTAGTTATAAAAGTTAGAAAAAAAACAAATAGATACGAACTTCTAGACAAAAATCAAATTTTTATACCCCTTCATTATTTATTATTTTCTCTATTTCATCTTCTGAAATAAACCAATTATTAAAGAAATCAGAATCATAAATTCATGTTCTCAAACTTTATGGAATTTACGTGAATTAACCCTTGTCTTGTACCTTTATCCTAGAACAGATGCTCTTAGCATAACTGTCTTAAATGATTAAAAATTTGGACTGATTGCTCTTGATCACAGCAATTGATGATACTAATTTATCTTTCTTTTTTTTTCTTTTTTTTTCTTTTTTTTTTTTTTCTTATTTTTTGTGGAGTGGCAACATAGTAAAATTGACTGTCTGAGAATAGACTTCATGATAGCCTGATAAAAAAGGGAAGCTCTCTCTAAGTTTTGGATATTAACATTATCTTGTTAGCTTACCAGAAGGGCAAAAAGACAATGCCAGACCCTAACAACTGCACTCATTAGCTCGGAGAAGAAAGCTCACATCTATGGAAAATGTTGCAATTAACGGAAGACAAACTCTGTGCTTTATAACAAAAGAACTCAACAGGTAAATTTACATACAGGAATAGACCTTCAGAGACTGATAACCAAGACTAAGCCAACAAAATTATGTGGAAGACGCATCCCCAATAATTGAGAGTACCAAACATTACCAGTTCCATTACCTACCAAGTTTATCCATAATACTGCTCTTTGGATGGCTTTAGTTTTAGGCTATTTGGTAAGATAATCTATTGTATTTGCAATATGACAATTTTTTTGAGTTGTAATAGATAATAATTCAACTAAATTAATTTCAACTTTGTCAAAAGATTGTTCAACTTTAATTGGATTTAAAGATTTAGTGAGTTGGATTTTTTTTTAACAACTATTACATGATTCTACATACTGTTAAATGTTTTTTTGCATTTGAAGCCAAAAATAATGTTCAAGTATTTTTTAAATTGTTCTATTTCTTCTCAAGTGTACTGAAAAAGGATCTGTGTGCATATTGTATAAAATTGTTTTTTTTCATTCTCTTGTACTAATCTGAATAATTTGTTTAAATTTTTATGATTTTTATAATAGATTTTGTTATGGTAAATAAAGTATTGTTTTGCTTAGTATTGTAATCAGTGTTTTTTACTTGGAGACTAATTTTCTGGCATGATAAGAGTTTTTAAATAGTTTTTAATGTTGTTATAATTTCTGGAATCTATTGTTGTTTGATTATTATTTGTTAATAGATTGATAAGTTTTGGTAAAATTGCTGTTGGTATTATTTTTGTCTTATTTTTAAAAGGCTATCAACATTGGTGTGTAGTTTTCCTGGTTTTTAATATACAATATATTTGTAGTCTGTTAGGAAATTATTCTATTAAGATGGTTTAACACTTTGTTCAAATTTCTTTTTGTTAAGCCATTTAAGGCCAATATTGTTGGTTATGATATTAATTCTTTTCTATTCTTTAAGTATTATTAAAAATGTTTGAGAGTCCAAATGACTGCAGTGGCTTTTAATTCTGTTGAGCCATATTTGAGTTTTGTTGATTTGAGTGTTTTATTGATATAGACAATTACTCACACATTGCTATTGTTATCTAATTGTAATAAAATGACATTGAAAGCTATGTGTGAAGCATCAGTGACTAATTAGAATTGTTTATTAAAGTCTGGATAAGTAAAAATTGGTGCTGTTGTGAGTTTTTCTTTGAGAGTGTTAAATGCAGTTTGTTGTGCTAAAGTTCATTAGTATTTAATATCTTTGTTGATAAAATAATTAAAAAATTTGGCAATTTCCAAAAATCCTTTGATGAACTTTTAGCAATAAAAAACTAGACCAACAAATCTTTTTAGTTCTGTAGTATTTTGGAAAATTTTAAAGTTTTTTACAGTATTAATTATTTCTGGGTTTTGTAACACTTTATTTTTACTAACAATATGACCAAAAAAAATCAAACTTGTTTTTCCAAAGTAATATTTCTTAATGTTTAATTTCAATCCTGCTTTTCATAATCATTGAAAAACTTCTTGCAGATAAATCAAATAAGTTTTAAAGCTTGAAGAGTACACATTAATGTCATTGAGATAAACAACTACTGATTGTTATAAGAGTTTTTTATAAACAACATTCATGAGTTGTTAAAATGTTGCTGGTATATTACAAAGTTCAAATGACATAATATTGAATTCATAGTTTCTTTTTTGAATGGTGAATACTGTTTTTAATTGATTTTTAAAATTTATTTCAACTTGTTAGTATTTGCTTTCCAAGTTTAAAGTTGAAAAAACTTGGCTTTTCTTAAGGCATTTAGCATGTTGTCAGTTTTTGTTAAAGAGTATGTATCTTTAATTATAACACTATTCAGTTATCAGTAGTTTATACAAAATTTGATTTTGCTATTTTTTTTATAAGGACTATTGGTAAAGCCCAAAGACTTCTTAATAGTTGAATAAGATCATTATTAAACATTTATTGCATCACTTCTTTAATAAATTGGTGGCTGGCAAATGGAATTTAATAAGCTTGTTGACATTTTGGTGAAACATCTTCTGTGTGGATTTGATGTTAAACAATATCTGGTTTTCCTAAATTATTGTTGTTTTTTGCAAATATATCAACAAATTCAGCTATTAGCTGTTTTAATTGTCTTTGTTGTTAAGATTTTAAGAAATTCATGTTGATTTAAGAGAGTTTTTAGTAGTAGAAATAACATTTGGATTTGGAAATAGGGTATGTTTTATAATTTTGATAAAATTAGAGACAATTTGAGGATTTTCATCTTGAAAGATATTGTTATATATGATTTCAATTTCTAACTTATTTAATAAAACAATGGAGTAGTTGTTGGGATTGTAAAATATAACTCGAAATTTCTTTATTCTTTTTGAAATATAAACATTTTATATTGAAATTTCATGCTTTAAACAGATTTGTTTATTGGATTTAAAGATTTGTTGGGTGGTAGTAGGCTTGAGACAAATATAGATTTCGTAATGTTCTCCAAAAAGTGAAATAGTAATTGGTTAAAGAAGTTAAAGAATTTGGTAAAATTTATTTTGTGCATTAAGAGCTATATTTACTGGAACTGTGAATCATTTAATTGAACCAAAATTTTGGGTTTCTCTTTCACTTTTTTCTAATTGTTCTCTGTTGTTAACTAATTGCAGACCTGAAATGTTGATTAAAGATAAATAAATAGCTTGTGCAATTTTTTCAGCATGCTCTATTTTAAATGGTTTTTTGGTTTTATTTTGTAACATGATTATAATATTTCTAGTGTATTCTACATCTATGATTTCTCTTTTAACATTGATTTTTTTGCTTGTTAATAATAATCAAAAAACAATTTAAACCATTGTTCCTAATGAGATTTTGAGAGCAATTTTTAGATTGATTTTTGTTAAGAATTTTGGTTAAAGAACCAAAGTGTTTTTTTCTAGATATCATAGATTATCTAGCATCTAGTTCATGTGCTTTTTTTGACTTGATTCCTTGGTCATTGTTGTTGAAATATTTGAGTTGTATAGCAGATTGATTTTTAGTAAGATAGATTAGTATTGTTGTAATTTTTTTTTTAGCTCAGGTTTTCCAAATTCAATTTTGTATTTATTATTTTTACTGGGCAGAAAAATGCTAATTACATAAAATTCTGGACATCATTAATTATTGTAAAACATAATACACTCTTCACATAACTGAATATTCATTTGCTTTAATTATTGAATTTAAGCTTTTTTGGTCAAATAGGCATAATTTGTAATTTGATAATAAGTTTTTACTTTATTTTCATAATCAAATTCAGTATTACTCATAGAATATAAGAATTAAATATTAGTACATAAATTAGCCAATCAGAATAAACATAGTAAAAGTGGAATTCTAAAATTTCTTTTAGAGGAATTGCAGGATTCCAAAAATTTTAGAATTCTCATATAAGGAATTGTAAAATTCCAGAATTTCAGAATTCCTCTCAAAGGAATTGCAGGATTCCAAGAATTCCAGAATTTCTGGCTAGAGAATTGAGGAATTCAAGGAATTTCATGCAATAAAATTTATGTATATATAGCAGTAGTATTAAAAGCTAGAAAATTAATCAATTAAACTCAAAGTTAAGAAGACTGAAAGGGACTTCCAGAGTCAGTAGGACTTTCAGAGTCAATTAGACTTGCAAGTCATAATTATTAGAATCTTTTAGTTAGAGACCTCTTAGTTTAGATTTGATTTAAGCAACCTTCCATTTACAAATATTAATAAATAATTATTCACTATCTCAATTTACTCTTCACTATCAACATTTCATGTTGATAGTAATTGATACTTAACTATACTGAAACAATAGCTCTTGATCACAGCTATTAATAGGATACTAACTTTTATTGTCTTGGCTTATTTTTTTATTTTCTTTTATTTTTTTATTTTCTTTTTTTGTTATTTCTTTTGTTGTGTACTAATTAATTAAAGAATTAAAGCACTGAGTTATTGACATCACGAATAGTCTGGTAAAAGACCCCAAAGGAAGGGTATAAGAATTAAGAACTTAAAGATAGCTTATCAGAAGGGCATCTTTGTCAGATTACTGGCCACTACACTAAGAAAAAAATTTGATGGAATTGCAATTCTGGGAGGCTACTGAGAAGACAATCATTGAATCTTTGTCTATTATACAAAGAACTCCAACTCAAAACCTTCAGAAACCACCAACACCAAGTTATTAATTGAGTACCAAGTTATGGGTTTGTTATTTGATTTGAGACCACAAATAATTACCTGTAATACCAGCTAATTTTATTGTATATTTGATGTATTCTGTTTTTTTTATTTAATGTATATCTTTTTAGGTTCTTCTATTAATTAGAACCATAGCCAGTTTATAAATCATTTCAGCATTATGTGGATAATAATAGAGTTTGTTGAGAGCACTGTTATATGTTGCATCAAAAGGGGTTTCTCTTTTTACTTTCTCTGCAATTAAAAGTGCATATTAACAGATTTGATTATAGACTTCTTCTCTTATTGTAACATTAATTTAATTGCATTCTTTTGGTAGTATTTTTCTATATGTAAAACAAGAAGTGTTGTTCTATTTTCCACTTTGTTTGGGTTATCCAAATCATTTTTTATGACAGGCTTTACAAAAGTAGCAGATGCAAGTTTTATATACTTCTTCTAAAGATATATATGCTCTCATTAATGAAAGATTTTTGTTATAGTCTTTGCATTTAAATAGTATATAGAATAGTTGTTTTTGTGGTTCTGGTATAGAGTAATAAACAACATTCTAACCTCTAATTTCTTCAAAAATTTCTTGCTCTGTTTTTTCAGCCCAATTAAATAGTAATTCAAGAGCCATAAAGGTTTCAGTAATTGGCATTTTTTTCTTTTTTTCAAATTTGAATACTGGGGCTTTTTCTGTTTGTTTGTTAAAAATATTACAAGTAGTAGGTATTCAGGTGTATTGTTTTTGGTAAAAAATCTTCAATTTCTGAGTTTTTTAATTTAAATTCATATTGGTCTTAAGAAACCAATTATTTCTAACAAAAGTTTAATATTAAGGTATATTCATAACAAAAACTTTAATTGAAATGATAATTTTATCAATAGTAAAAAAAAAGTTGTCAATTTTTTCTATTGGTGTTTTTTTTATATTATTAATCATAATAATAACTGTTTGAACTGATTGGTTAACAGTTTATTAAAATTGTTGCATTAATTGATAAGTAATAATACTACTAGCAAATTTGCTGTCTAAAATTAACTGAATTGGTTTTCCTTCAATTTTAGCTTCTGTATATATTGCTGTAATTGCTTTTTATGTATTGTCTGTTGTATTGCTAAGTAGAAATAGTGATTCATTGGCTTCAAATTCGAATGAAAATATATCTAAAAGATTGGCATTTTGGGTGATTTGAACTGGTAAAATGATATTATTGAAAGGATTTGATCTTGGTACTGCAGCTTCATCTTCAAAAAATGCAGTTTGTTAAAAATCCGAATCTTTAGATATTGTTAAATAACTGAGTTGTGTATAATAGTAATTAAATCTTTGCTAAACAGAATTTTAAAAAACCAACTAGTTGTTTGAATTGATTCTGTTATTACTTTAAAAACGATTTTGAGATGTGAATTGGTTTTATTAAACCAATCTTTAAGCAGGTATTTAATTTTGTTGAATAAATGGTAATTGATATTGTTGAATTGGTAGAGGTTGCTAATATTGCTACTGTATTAATTATAAAACAAATTAATAGTAACTGTTTTAATTTTGTGGTCTTAATAGATAATAAGTTGGTAATAAAGATTGGTAATAGAAGTTAGAAATAATGTTAATTATTTCTGTTTTGTTGGTCTTATTGTAATTTTCTGCAATCTTATTCTAATATCTTAAAATTTCACAATAATAGCAGTTTTAAGGTTAATTGTTAAATGATAATAAGAAGCTGCTTTGATTTTATCATTGTGGAGTTTGATATTTTTATGGTTGTTGCTGTTGTTGTTAATTAGTAAAATAGTTTTCAACCTTCTTGGTGAGTTGGTCGATTTTTTTTTCAGCTGCTGAACTGGTTTTTCCAAATACAAGATTTACAAGTTTTGTTTGGTTGGTTTCTTTTATAGTCATTTTATAGTTTTTTACATATTGAATAACTATAGCTAAGTTTGTTGAGACATGAAAACAAACTTTCTTAATTAATTTATCTTTCAATTCTGCAATAAACTGATCCAAAATCTGGGCATTAGAATAGTAGTTATTGGTTTTCAATTATTAAATTTGTCTAAAAAGTTTGTTAAATCTTTTAAGATAAGTTATAACAGTTTCAAATAATTTTTGTTTGATATTGTGAAAGTAATTTCAGAGGGTAATTGAAGTATTGTTGTTGGTAAATTGTTTTAAAAAAGCATCTTTGAATTCTTGCCAGTTTTCAAAAAGTTCAGTCAAGTTTTCAAACTATTCTTCTGCTATTCCTTGAAGAAAGTATAGAATTGCTTTTAACATTTTTGCTACATTCTATCCATTTGCATCTCCTGCTTTCTGGACTTTATTAAGCCATTTCTGAAAACTAGTATTAGCATTTTCTCCTGTAAATTCAGTAATTTTTGCAATATAAGTGGCTGTTATGTCTTCTGTATTATTGTTCTTATCAGTTTTTTCTTCTGTAGATTTAGAAACGTTTTTGTTACTGTTGGAGTAATTGCTTGAGTTATTTGCTAGAAAATTAAAAAAATTGATACTGGTAGATATTGATACTGGTGGATATTAATTCTGGTTGTTGTGTATGACTTTTTGGTAAGATAAAATCTTTTGGTCTCAAGAATTAGATAAGAGATGAGTTGAGAGTTTGCAATTAAGCAAGTAAAATTGAAAATAGTATAATAAAAAGTGGTAGTTTGATATTGGTTCCTTGTTTAGGTGTTTGCAAGTATTTGGCAGTTGTTTTTGGTGTGTTGTAAATTGTATAGCTAACTTAGAGTTTTTTTTTCTGTTTTTTGTTGTTGTTATTTTCTGGTTTTAATTCAAAGTCAAAAGAGTATTTGGACTGTATTGAGTATTTTTCTTCATAATATTAGATAATATTAAAGTTGAGTTTGTAAAAGTAGATGTTAAGTGTTTCACTGTTAAGGTCTTTGGTTTCCAAGTGAGAATAATATAATAAATTTTTGTAGAGATTGTTTCTAACTTCTAAAATATTGTAGTTTCTAAAAAAATAATTGATGTAATTTTTGATGTATTGGTATAATGTTTTTTTAAGAATTTTAATTCCATCTTGGATGTTAAATTTTTGCTTGCAGTGAGTGTAAATTAACTAATAATACTTTAGAGTTGTTGTATCTAGTGTGGTCACCACTTTGAGGTTTGTTGTTACTGTGTTATTTCTGTAAGAGAGCACTAAATATTACTAAAAGTTTTTGGTCTCTTTTTTTAAATATTGTTAATATTGTGTTGTTGCTAATTCATGACTAAAGAAAGTAGTTGAACCTCCAGTAACTGAATTTATTTTCAAATTATCTTCTATAATTTGAACTGCTGGGCTTATAAGTAGAATAGCCAATTCCATATCAGTTACTTTATGTAGTTACATTATAGTAAACATTAATTTTTTTTCAGAAATTGCTCATCTGAAAACTCACTAAAAATGTGTAGTTATTTTGCTGTAAAAGTCAACTCTTTTACAAGAATTTTGTTTGTAGGCTATCTTAATAATTATAATAAAAAAAATAAAAAAAAATAAAATGTAAAAAAAATAGAATTTTATCAAAAAAAACGTTTTCTATTTAGGTCTGAAGTTACTAATAGATTATTGAAATTGGTAGCTAATTAATTTTAAAACATTAGTTGGTTTTTGGGAATTTCAAGTAAAATAATTGAAGATTTGGATTTTCAAATATTTGCTTTTTATTTAATTTTGTAAAGATATGTAAAAGATAATTGATTCTAATTAAAAAATATCTAAAGTAAGATACATTTTTTTGAAGAGAAAAACTCTTTTTTTATACAACTTGTTGTGATACTAGTCTTTAAACTTGCACTTTTTTTTTGCTCTAATTTTGGCAAACTAAAGATACATTTTGGCAAACTACA
This sequence comes from Geosiphon pyriformis, assembly GCA_016748015.1. Classification (NCBI taxonomy): domain Eukaryota; kingdom Fungi; phylum Glomeromycota; class Glomeromycetes; order Archaeosporales; family Geosiphonaceae; genus Geosiphon; species Geosiphon pyriformis. Next base: position 134,370 of record JAAOMT010000627.1, on the reverse strand, counting down.
AATTATTTCTATGAACTATTAATTATTTCGGCCAATTTTTATCAATTTCGGCGAATTTTTGAATATTAAATGGTTCAAAATATTGTGTAATTTAATCATCTTAATTTCTATGGTACAAATTGGGTTATTAATTGAATAATAATATTTGATAATTTGATTAACTTAATAAGTAATAATTAAAATGATAATAATATATACTAATTAATACTAAGAATTATAAGAATAATTTCATGTTAACTACTAGCTAAAATTCTACTGATAACAGTGCTATAATTTTTTAACAATGTGTTTATTGCTAAGCAGTATGTTATAATTTACTAACAATGTGCATATTGTTAAGCAATATGTCATAATTTTCTAATATTGTGCTCACTTGTTAAATTCTATTCTTCTATTGGTCTATTTTTTTATCTGTTTTTTTTTACTTGTACTTTTTCTATAAGTAATATTATTTTTTCTTTTAATATTAAGCTCTGTTAAAATCTTCATTTTGAATTAAGTCTATTACTTCTCTTTCTAATACTGTTTGTTCAATTCTGTTTCTTATTTTTTCACATTGAAAGTTGTATATTTTTTCTATTGGTTAACAGTTATTGTTTTCATTTTTTAGTATAATAGTATTTTTGAATAATTTTGAAATATGGTGTATAGTTAGTAAATTGTTTTGATGTATAATATTAAATTTGTTTTTTTTCTAATAAAATTTTTAATCTGTTGTACTATTTTTTGATTGAATATTCTTTTGGATTTATTAATATATAATTCCTAAATATTTAGTTTTTGTTTTAATTAATAATAATAGTATAATACTGAAAGTTGTTTTATCTATAGTTTTTAGTTTTCTTTAATTAGCTTTTTTGTTGAAGCAATTATTGATATTTTTCTAAAAGTGTTTTTTATTTTTTCTATGATTTTATCTGACCAGTGTTTTGTTTGGTTCTGTGGTTGCTGTTATAAATAATTATTTGGTGTGTTGATAAAAATAACAAACTCATAACTTGGTGCTTAATAGCTTAATAATGTTAGTAATTCTAAAAGTTTTTGTAATTTGAAGGTTTTGGGTAGAATTTTTTGTATAATAAACAGAAATTTAATTGATATTTCAGTATTCATCCTGAAAGTCCTTTTCATAAATTTTTTTTTAACATAATGACCAGTTTAATTTGGTAGTCATGCTCTTTTGGTAAGCTATTCTTAAATTTTTACTCTTATTTCTGGGTTTTTTACCAAACTATCTTTAATACCAATTACTCAACACTAATCTTTTTAATCAATTAGTAAACAACAAAAAAATAAAACAAAAAAAATAAAACAAAATTGAAAGAAAATAAGAAGAAAAATAAAAAATTAGTATTCTATTAATAATCATAATCAAAAGTTATTAGTCTAGTATAATTAAGTGTTGGATTCTATTAACACTCCATATTAATAGAATGAAAGTAATTAATATTTTTTAATCAAGTAATGATAACATGAATTCAGGTAATAATTGATATTTTATTGATAAGTGATTTGATTTTACTTTAAATTATAGAAAACTATCTTTTAAAGAAAAGGGTATTAGATAATTAATTAATTGTTGGTAGTAATTGTAAATTGAATTTTGTTTTTTTTGCTTCTAATACTTTTACTATATATACATAATTAATGTTATATAGAATTTCTTAAATTCTTTTAATTTCTCTAGCCAGAAATCCTGGAATTTTTGAAATTATGTAATTTCTTGAAAAAAATCTTGAAATTTTTTTTTACTATGCCTGTTTCTAATTGGCTACTTTATCCTTATTAAAAATTTTTAAATTTTTATAAGTAACATTACTAATATAAAATAATTCTTGCTTTTTTTTCTCTTTTGGTGTTTTAATAGCAAATTGTTTGTTAATTAATAACAATTTTCATGTCTAATTATTGCTAATTTATGATTTGAAATAATTGTTAAGCCATTGTGTAAATGTAATCTGAAATTTCTATCTTTTTATTGTTGTTTTTGTTATGGATACTGTGTTTTTATATACTATTTTTTTGTAGATTAATTTGACATGTTTGTGTTAATAATTATGATAGGTTTTAGATCTTATGAAATTTTATCTGATTAGATTAGTATTTGTTGTACTTTTAATTATGAAATATTATTGGTAGATAATGATATTATATTGTAATATGATTTCAGTTAATTTCTATGTGCTGCTTTAACTAAGATTTTGTTATCTCATTTTAATTTATAAGCTCTATTTCTTAAAATTTTTTTAATGTAAAATGGTTTGTTTTATTTGGAGTCAAATTTTTTACTCCATTGTTTTTCTATTTTGGTATAATATAAGAGTATTTTATTTTTAATTCTTAATTTGATTGGTTTATTTAATAATTAATTATTATGTTGTTTTTTTTGTTTTGCTTGTAACTTTTGTATATTATTAGCTGCTTTTTGTCTTTTGTTCTTTAATGTTTCTATTAAGTCATATGTTTTTTCAGTAATGTTTTTTGAAAATTAACTTTTGTTATTAGTTCTGTTAAATATGTGTTGATATTACAAAATTGCTAAAGTTAATAGTTTTGGCAATAAAAAAGTTAATCTTTAAAGCTTAACTAAACTTAGTCTCAGTAGAAGCACCAGCATACAAAAATTTAAAATCATGACTAAAAGCTTGTCCTTGAAAAAAAGCTGTATTAAAACAATATAACCAAGAACTTTTTTTATTTTGAAAATAAGTTGAGCCAAAAAATTGTTTATAATAATAGTTATTTCAGACTAAGAAAACTCTTTTCCAAACCAGATATAAAAATTTTTACTCTTTTAAACTTATTTGCAATCCAAGACTTAATACTAGACTTCAACTTTGTCTCTATTATAAAAAAACTATGTTATCTGAATTTACATACCAACAAACAATATCTTTTTGCTTGACAGGAATATTGATATTTCTAATATTACAAGTAACAAATTTTCATATTAAGTCTGTCATTGAAAAGAGAGAATTTTTACACTCAAATTAAAATTGTTCACTTTAGCTATTAGGCCCATAATTATAATTGACAAATTGTTCATATTTTTTTTCAACTTTAAAATGAATGTTTAATTAAAAACCATTGTTTTTACAACAGTTTCACCACTAATAACCACATTTGTATTTTTACTCATTATTATATCTGCTTTTTGATTCTGTGATAAAGAGATTATTAATGGCTAATATTTAAGGCTAAATTAGGAAATCATTGGTCTGAATATGGCCAATCTCTTAGCCAGCTTATTAATTTGCTCTATAAAACTGGTAAAATTGTATTTAAGAGTGGCAAATCTATTATTTATATCCAAAAAAACCAGTGGAAAAAGCTTTATCTCTAAAGAAAAACCAAAATTTGACAAACTATTATGTACAGAAAGAAAAAAAAAACTTATCAATAATCTCAGCTTAAAAAATATCACCAAAAGCTACTAAATGAGCAATAAAAGCTGAGCATTTAATATAAATAACTGCCAATCTGTTTTTATTTATGTCTGACAATACTTTTCAAGAGAAAGCACCAGAAAAAAATTCTTATTTACAGAATAATTCAATAATATATAACCTAAATTCTCATATTTGGCACATTTGACAAAGCCTAGATAAAACCAGTATAGATTGGTGTTTCTTAACACTAGTATGATTTTCATAACAGCATCTAATAATACAGCAGAGTTAAAACAAACAACTGTACATCTGGTCTAAGCATATATAACTGAATAATAGTTGATAATACATGTTTTTTTATCCACTAAATTAATATAATCCCAAATATTATGTGCATTTGTTTTTATTGTCAGAGTATACAGCAGCATTTTATATTCCACAATTTTTCGTTCTTATTAGCCCTAGCTATACATATTGTATCTTTTTTAATTAGTACAAACCATTTTGCTGTGATCAAATTAGCATAATCTATCTTATCAAATTTAACTACAGCTTTTTGCCACAGCCTCACTAACTGTATTTTAATTAACTTAATCAATTCAAAATCAAAAAATGCAATATGCACAGCTTTAGTTAACATTTTTATTGAAATTTTTTTTACTACCACAGTTTGATCTAAGCATACTATCAATTTTTTTAGATTGGTGTTTACTAAAACATTCACAGTTTTTGTTTTCTCAATAGTTTGTAGCAAGCTTAATTTAGATATAAAAGTAGCATAGATGATGTTACAGGTGATTATTTGGGGTCTTAAATCAAATAACAAACCCATAACTTGATGCTTAATGTCTGGATTAATGTTGGTTGCTGGAAAAATTATGGATCTGAAAGTTTTTTGTTTGAGTTTTTTGTATAATAAACAGAGAGTTGATAATAATACTGTTGTTAGTTAGTTGTTTCCCAATTTTTTTTTCAGCTTGGTGGCTGGATTTATTTTGGCAGTCATGCTCTTTTGGTAAGCTATTTGTTAATATATATAATTCTATCCTTATTTCTGGGTCTTTTATCAGGCTATCTATGATGTCAATAATTCAGTGTGTGACATCAATAATTTAGCATTTTATCCTTAATCAATTAGTAAACACAACAAAATAAATAAATAAAAGAAAATAAAAGAAATAAAAAAAAGATAAAAAAAAGAAGCCAAGACATTTGCAAGTTAGTATCCCATCAATAGCCGTGATCAAAAGCTATTGTTCTAGTGTAGTTAAGTATTAATTACTATTAACATAGAGTGTTAATAATGGAGAATGGATTGAGATAGTGAATAATTATTTATTGGTATTTGTGGATAAAAAGATTGTTTAAATCAAATCTAAACTGAGAAATCTGTCTTTTCTATTTCTAATACTACTGCTATATATACATAATTAAGATTCCTTAATTTCTTAATTTTTTACACCAGGAATTCTGTAATTTCTTGTATGAGAATTCTGAAATTTCTGGAATCCTGCAATTCCTCTGAGAGGAATCCTGGAATTCCATATTTACTACAGCTATTTTTAATTGACTAAATTATATGCTAATATACTTCCTATATTTTATGAGTAACATTATTCTCTTTTTTTTAATATTGAGCTTCATCAAGATCTCCTAATTTTAATTCTCTGTCTTTGAGTATTTCTTGAACTTTTTTTTCGAGAATTACTTGTGCTATCTTGTTTTGTAAGTCTTCAAATTGAGCATTAGTTATTTTTCCCATTTGGTTAATGATAATAAAGTCCATTTCTGGATTGAGTAAGATTTCTGATCAATTTTAAAATCCAGTGTGTAGCCAATAAATGGCTCTTGCTTGTGTAGTCAAATTGTTCTTTCCCACAAACTGTTCCAGTTGTTGTAGTATTGTTGTGTTAAATAATTGTTTTGTTTTATCTATGTACAGGCTCTGAATGTTCAAGTGTTGTCCCAAATAAAAGTAACAAAAGTTTTTTGGAAATTGTTGTATTTACCAATTCCAAGTTTTTATAGTCAACTCTTGATATTGGGTGACTTTTAGTTGTGTTTCTATTGCCAATTTCACTTTTGTAATTATTTTGTTAATAGTATTCTCTGTTTTCCTTCGTATTTTATCTCATAGTCTTTTTCTGGTGTTTGTGTATCTGATTGTTTGTTGGTTTATTGTAATTTTTATCTTTTGTTGTTGAATCAGTTGAAAGAGTTGTTGTGCTAATGAGTAAATATCATTAATAATCTCCATTTTTCTGTTGTCTTTTGTCACATATACTATGTCTTTATATATTCTTTTGGTTGTTCAATTTTATGTGTTTGGTTTAATGATTATAATTGGTTCTAGATCTTATGGAATTTCATCTGGTTTGACTAGTATTTTCTGTACTCTTAATTGTAGAATATTATTGGTAAATGATATTATTATATTGTGGTATGGCTTCAGTCAATCTCTATATGCTGCTTTGGTTAAGATTTTGTTGTTCAATCTTAATTTATAAGCTTCATTTTCTAGAATTTTTTTTATGTAAAATGGTCTATCCCATTTGGAGTCAAATTTTCCATTTCATTGTTTTTCTGCTTTGATACAATGTAAAAGTACTTTGTCTTCAATCTTGAATTCAACTGGTTTCTCTGGTAGTTGGTTATTGTGTCTTTTTTTTTGTTTTTCTTGTGACTTTTGGATGTTATCAGCTGTTTTTTGTCATGTGTTTTCTAGTGTCTCTATTAAGTCATATGTTCTTTTTAACAATGTTCTTTGAAAATTCTCTTCTGTTATTAGTTCTGTTGGATATGTTTTAACTTTTATCTCAACTGATAATGTTGCTGTTCTACTGTATATTAATTCGAATGGTGTTGCTTGTGTAGTGTCTTGCTTTATTGTCTAATAAGCAAATAATACTGATGGTATGAACAAATCCTATTTGTCCTGGTTTTTTTGGCTGATTTTGGCTATTGCTTCACACAGTGTTTTGTTAAACTGTTCAACTAACCCATTTGTTTATAGATGGTATGGTGATGATAATGGTTTTTTTATCCCAAATCGTTGACTTAATTTTGTCAATATTCTATTCACAAAGTGAGTTTCTTGATCTGATAGTAGTTTTTTTGGACATCTGTATCAATAAATCAAATCTTGATAAATGAATTCAGCAACGGATTCTGCATCTGCTCTTTGAATGGCTTTTGCTTCTGGTTATTTAGTGAGATAGTCCATGGCTACTGCTATATATCTGTTGCCTCTGCTAGTGATAGTTAATGGTCTCATTAAGTCAATTTTAATGTAATCAAATGATTGTCTTACTTTGATTGGTCTTAATGGTTCACTGGGTTTTGTTCCACCTCTTTTTTGACAAACATCACAATTTTGAACATATTGGATAATGTTTGGGTACATGGATGGCCAATAGTATCTATTTCTGGTTCTTTTTATGATTGCTTCTTTATGAAAATATCCTGCTGTTGGATTTGAGTGCATGTTAAATAATATTGTTTTTTTCTCTGGTTTTGTAATTATTCTGGTTGGTTGATCTGAATTCTTTTTGTTTTTTTGGTAAAGTCTATTTTGGTGGTTGATAAAATATTTTGATTGTTGTTTTATGTTGTTTTTTTTTTTTTGAGATAATTTCTCCTTGAACAATTGGGTATTTATATAATATTAAAGTTGTTGGTATTTTTGTATATTCATCTTTTGTTATATTTTTGGGTTGAAATGTTTTTAAATTTGTCTTATTTATGACAATTTGTTGGCATTTCTGTTTTTTTTTCTTTTTTGTAATGTATTCTATAATTAAATAGTGAAAGTTCTATTTTCTATTTGGCATGGCAATTGTCTCCAAATTTTTGCTTTTAGATTGAAGTCAATCCTTTATAATCAGTGTACATATCAAACTTTTGACTCAAGTATTCTTTCCATTTGATAACAGCTTAATAGATAGCTAAGTGTTTCAGTGCTGGAGTTTTATAGTTTTTTTTGGCTAGACTTAAGCTTTTGCTGGCATAAGCTACTGAATATTTTCTTTTATCTGGTCCTCTTTATGATAGTACTGCTCCCAATGCTTGGCTTGATGTACTGGTAATGATAATAAATAGTTTGCTGTGATCTGGATATATTAACACTAAAGCTTAAATAAGCTTTCTTTTTAGTGTATTAAATGCTTTTTGTTGAGCTTTTGTCTATTTGTATTTCACATTTTTGGTTTGTAAATGATAGAATGGCTGAGCTAGTTTAGAAAAATTCTTGATAAAATGGCAGTAATAGCCTGCGAATCCCAAAAATGCTCTTAGTTCTATCAAGTTAGTTGATACTAGAAAGTTTTTTATTATTGCAATTTTATCTGGATTTGTTTTAATGCCATCTTTGCTCACATGTTCCAAGAACTTGAGTTCAGTTTTTCTAAAGAAGCATTTGTTTGCATTTAACTTCAATCCAGCTCTTCTAAGTCTTTCAAATACTTGTTGGAGATGATGCAGATGATCATCAAATGTTTTTGAAAACACATTGGTGTTATCTAAGTATATGACTACTGATTTCTATAGCAGTCTAGTATAGACAATTTCTATTAGTTGTTGAAATATGATTGGTGTATTCATCAAGCCAAATGGCATTACTTCAAATTCAAAGTTTCCTTCCTGAATTGTAAAAGCCATTTTTTCTTTGTCTTTTGGCTTTATGGCTACTTGCCAATAACTGCTGTCTAAGTCTAAAGTTAAGAACTATTTTTTTCCTCCAAAAGCATCAAACAGTTCTTGAATTTTTGAAGTCAGATAGCTATTACCTTTGGTTATTCCATTCAATTTTCAGTAATCCACACAAAAGCATATTTTTCTATTCTTCTTATGAACTAGTACCACTGGTGACAACCATGGACTTATTGATAGTTGAATTAACCTATTGTCAAGTATTTGGTTGATTTCTTAACAAATAATTTCATGGCTAGTAGGTGGTACTCTGTATGCTTTTTGTTTGATTGGCATTGCATCTCCAGTCTTAATCTAATGCTAGATTATGTTAGTTCTGCCAAATTCATTTTCATTGGCAAAGATGTCATTGAAATTGTTGAGTAACATTTTGAATTGCATTCATTGAAATGGGTCTAAATTTTCCAAGTTTATCTGTTTCAATTGTTCTAGTTGGAGCAGATAACATTCTTCTCGTTTGTATATTGTTTGTGATGTGATATCTACATATCCACACAATTGTGGAAAGTCTGAAATGAGATTTGGTGGTTGTTCGTTAATTTTGGTGGTTAAATATCCAATGGTGGTTTTTTCTGGTATCTCAATAATGTCTTTTGTGTTGTTGTAAATAGGGATTTTAATGTGACTGTGATTTTTGGCTGGTATGTGTAGATTGACTAATCCAATCTTTTCTGATTTACAAAGTGTTGCTTCTGTCTCAAAAATCTGGACCTGATTCTTCACTTTTTTTTCTATGACTACTATGTACTAGTCATATGGTGGAATGAAAATTGGTTGATAGGTAGAGATAATTTTTCTCTTGTCACTAACCTCTTTCTCTGCCATATTGACTGATACATCTATTCTTCTTGTAAATCCAAATCTCTGTATCTCTTTTGCTGTAATCCCTAATTTTTTTCTGTTTCTTACTAATATTAATTGGGCTATTTTTACCAGAGGCAGGAATATTGCCTGTACTATCTTTTTGTTTGGCTCTATTACATAGGTCTTTTCTGAGTTATTTTGTAACATAGCAATGATATTTTCTATATATTCTGTATCAATTATTCTTTCTCTGATATTGATTCCTTTTTTTGCTAAGTTATTTCTAAATGCTAATTGAATTATTGTTGTTGCTGGAATTTCCAGTGCTACTTTAAGGTCAATGCATGTGCACAAATATGGTTCTAATTTGATGGCATCCTTTCCTGAATATTTCAGATCAAATCCTGTGTCAGTATCATGTACACATTCTGGCATGCTACTTTCATTATTATCACTAAACCATTTCAGTTCTTGCTCTTTAGTGAGATCAAGGAGTGCAATATATGTTTTGGGGTTTGAATCAGAGTTTGAATCATCATATTTTTTATTGTCATTTTGAACAGAGCTGGAACCATTATTTTTGTTATCATCATTGTCAGAGTTTAAATTAGGATTGAAAATTGATTTTGATTTTGATCTGCAGCTGTTAATTAGTTTATCTTTCTCTGGGATTGTGTAGATTATGTGTAGTAGTGAATTGTAAATAAGGTCACACTTATTACAATATTGAAAGTTATATGAGATTAAACAGTGGTTACATAATCAGGTGTTTATTTCTTCCAAATGCTGTTTTTGCTCTTTTTTTGTTGGTGCCAAATTTTGGTAGTGCTTATGAAACTCCTCTGAGCCTGTTTTTATGTCGAGAAAAACATCTGGATTTGGAATGAGTATGATGTCAACTGGTTCTGGAGGGTTATTTTTGATTTTTAATATTTTGCTGGGTGTGGCTCCTTCAATTTTGGCATTTGCCATCTGCCAGATCTTGTTCTCATCATGTAGGTAACCATTCAAATGAATTATTGCTTGGTGCCAAGCTGTAGTAATAGGAGTGCTATGACTGAACCAATCACTTATGAGGATTGTGTATTGGCATGAAGTGTTGTACATTCTTCCTCAACCAGAAATGTTGTTCCATATTTCTTTATTGAGCAACTGTTTTTCACAAGTGAGACATAGTTTATTGTCCTACTTGTCTTGTTATTTTGGATAGCCATACTGTTCTCTGTGGCATGACTTATAATAATAGTGGATTTGCATTTAGTAATTTTTGTCTAATGTGATCTAAGCTTTTATAGAAGATAATTTCTTCTTGCAGTCTTTATACCTCAATAGAATATAAGATGGTTCTGGTCTGGTATCTATGAAGTAGAAATTTTCCCAATCACTAGTTTTTGTGTTGTCCTGGTTCTTTTCAGGTATGTTTTTTTTCCTTTTTCCTTTGTCTTTTTTTCCCCAGTCTAGAATTGGTAGTAGCTTGTTGTGATTGTTATCAGCCCAAAAAATTTGATATACCTTCCAGGTAGGTTTTTTTTCTTCTTCTTCAAACTTGATGAGTGGTGCTAATAACATATTAATAGGCTTGAAGTGGTCATATGTGGCTGATACATGTGTGTATTAACCATTCTGGTTAAGCTGGAGCTTTTGAGTGTTCCAATCGAGCATTGCATTGATTTTGAACAGCCAGTCATTGCCCATAAGTGCTTGGTACTAAGTGGCTTCCATGATTAATACCTTAATCAGTACAATAATGCCATTGACTTTGATGGGTAAGTCATATATTTTACCAATTGGAGTCTTGGTGGCTCTATTAGTGATAATTATCCTTGCACTGGCAGCTCAATCAACTTGACAACCTAATCGGTTTATGAACTGTCTTGTGATAATGCTGTCAGCTGATCCACTATCTAGGATCAGTTTGATGGAATGACCATTAATTTTGGCATCAGTGTACATCACTATGATGGGTTTTTCTTTAAATGCAGCCCTACTGAACAAAGAGGTTTCTAACAGTTCCTTAATTTTGAAGAGAAATATAGCTGCAAGTAACTCATTTTTTGTAATGGTGGCTGGTAGTATGTTGCTGGTAAGTGATTTCTGGTTTGTTTCCAAGTTGTTGGATAAGGTGTCTTTTGGGATAGCCAGAAGACTTAAATAGTTCTGGGAATTTGGGTTTTGAGTATACCTGGTTCCTAAACTCTACTGGCATGATTCTAACAGCTGGTTGGATGAACTGGAAATCAGTTGGTGGACAACTATTGCCAATCTTCAGTTTTGGGTGACTCTTGATCTGAGATTTTCTGATGTTATCTGAGCTGAGTTTAATGGTGGTATTAGAATTTGTTGGGGTTGATAAATTACTTAAGGCTGTGATTAATATATTGGTTAAGATTGAGGTTGATAAACTATGAGTGCTAGAGGCTAATAAATAATTGGTTGATAGATTGGTTGTTGTGTCATAGGTAGATAATTTGGTTAATATGGTGCTGAGTTGGACTGGTAACTTGGAGTTTGAAATCAGCAATCAGAACTTCAATATTGATTTTCCAATCATTAGGTATTTAATTGATAGTAGCAGTTAATTTGTAGGTGCCCTTGTCTACCACAATAGTAGCAAGCACATGTTTTCTGTTGTCACTGTTGATTGGTTGATGATGCTGAATGTGGTTGATTTTGGAAACAATTGGAGTTTCCTTGATTGCTGTATTATTGTGGTGGTTAATAAACTGCCTGATTGTTGTTAGCTAAGTATTCCTCTAATTTCTGATTGATTGATTTACTGAATTGCTTCAATTTGGAATCCAATTCAGATGATCCATTCATCACTAGATTTACAGCTTGGATGTGGTTAGCTTTGAGTTTAGCTGTTTCAAAATCTCGGGCATTTGTAACAGTGGCTTGAAGGTCTGCTAAATACAATACATGTATGCATTGGAGAATACTACTGCACAGGCCTCTAATAAATTGATTTAAGATTTGTGGTGCTGTGAAATAATCAGCTTCTATGGCCTGAATTTGGCACAGATTTCTGTGGAAGCATCCTAAGTAAGTAGTGACTGCTTTAGTTTTTCCTTGCTTGATGGTAGTAAAAGTGTTGGCCAATTGGTTAATGCTATTATTGTTGCTAAAATATCTCAAAAACTTTGTTTTAAATACATTGAAGATAACAGGTTTATTGATCAAGCTTTGATATCATGAATTGGTAGTATCTTGCAAAAAGTATGGAATAGTTTGTAGAATTCTAGCATTGTCCCAATTGTTAGCAGTGATTGCTTTGGCAATGTTGTTAAGCCAAACTTAGGCATTCTCTTTTTCACCAGTAAATTTTTTCAGTTTGGTAATAGAAGCATATGCTATTAGTGCTATGACTTGTTGTTGTTATTGTGATGGTTATTAAAGTTGTTGTTGTGACTGTTAAAGTGGCTGCTGTGGTTGTTGAGGTGGATGAAATAGTTGTTAAATAGGTTGCTGAAGTGGCTGCTGTTAAATCAGTTTAATAATGGGTTTAATTGGTGGCTGATTAATGACAATTACTGAAGGTAGATTTTGCTGATTAATTGTTTTGGAGTTTGTATTGTTCGGATTTTGAGGAGTTTGAAAATTCGGAGTTTCAATTTTTGGATTTTTTAGAATTGGGTTTTGGTAAGTAAATTCCTGATCCTTACTTTCTTCTTCTTTTGATTCCATTACTTCCCATAAACTCATGGTTTCAAAGTCTGGTTAAAGTGGTGGTAATTGAAATTTTGATGGCATTAGTGATCACAATTTAAATTCTTCAAAATATTTACTGTATGGTCCTAATAACTCTGCTCTTCTTTGTTTATTTTGAAATGGGAATTGTCCAAAGGTTGATGTTGTGTTTAATGTGGATGTGTCTACTGAGAAGATATTGATGGCACTTTCTAGTATATAATAGTATGATGAATTGGCTGGTAATTTAACTCTGATTTTCTTCCAAGTGAGTGATTGTATCTTTTTGGGTATTACTGCTGGTGTTTGCAATCTTCTTTTGTCTTTGTCTGCATAGGTGATAGGGAATTGTTGTTGGGTGTATCTTTCAATGATTTGATTAATTTCTCTAATGATTGGTGTAAAACTGTAGTTTCTTGGTAAGCTGGTATGTTGAAACAATTCTGTATAAAAATTTTCTTTTGCAGATTCAATGTTAACTGTTCCTCCTAAACAGTTTGTGATTTTATTATTGACATAAAAGTTGAAGGCTGATTCTGCTAAGAAATGGTTGTTGTTTAATCCTAACTGTTTGCTGTACTATTAAAACAAGAATTTGGCAAATCCTAAATGGTTTGCTTCTATGATTTCTGATTCTGCCACTTTTGGATGATTGTTGTTGGTGCTAGTTCTCTGTAAAATTATAACTTACAAGAAGCACCAAATGTTACAAATGATTATTTGGGGTCTCAAATCAAATAACAAACTTGTAACTTGGTGCTCAATGTCTGAATTGATGTCAGTTACTGGAAGAATTATGGATCTAAAGATTTTTTGTTTGAGTCTTTTGTATAATAGATATAGAGTTGATAATGATATTGCTGTTGTTAATCAGTTGTTTTCCAATTTTTTTTTTAGCTTGGTGACCAGATTTATTCTGGCAGTCATGTCCTTCTAGTAAGCTATCCATTAATATATATAATTCTACTTTTATTTCTAGGTCTTTTACCAGGCTATCCGTGATGTCAATAATTTAGCATTTTATTCTTAATCAATTAATAAACACAACAAAATAAAGAAAATAAAATAAAGAAATAAAAAAAAGATAAAGAAAAGAAGCCAAAGCATTTGCAAGTTAGTATTCTGTCAATAGCTGTAATTAAGAGCTATTGTTCTAGTGTGGTTAAGTATTAATTACTATTAACATGAAGTGTTAATAATGGAGAGTAGATTAAGATAGTAAATAATTATTTATTGGTATTTGTGAATAAAAAGGTTGCTTAGATCAAATCTAAACTAAAAGATCTGTCTTTTCTACTTCTAATACTACTGCTATATATACATAATTGAGATTTCTCAATTTCTCAATTCTTCACACTAGGAATTCTGGAATTTCATATTTACTATGGCTACTTCTAATTGGCTAAATTATATGCTAATATACTTTCTATATTTTATGAGTAACAATAATTTTAGCAAATTTTAAGAAAGTAGAAGCTTTTCCAAAACCATTAATTTTTGAAAATAATTTTCTAATTACCACAAACTTCTCTTGAAATAACTTTTCAACAACTTTGTTCAAACTGATATTTAAAGCAAATAACTTTCTAACAAACATATTAACTAAATTTTTTAGTAGTAAAGAGAAAAACATAGGAACATTCAAAAAAATATTATTATTGTCTATATTTAAAAAGTGAGTTTTTTCCAAAAGTATATCCAAAGTCTTTTTTGTTATTAATCTTGGTTTCTTTAGTATTTGGCCATAATTACTTTCATTAAACACATTTTTTTTGTCATAATTTATGCTGGTTTTTTTTACTAGAAACTTTTTTTCCATATTAATATTATTAGATTCAGTTGTATTATCAGCATTAGAATTTCAAAAAACTCTAATCATTCTCTCTAAAGAAATCATTTTATTAACAGTATTATTTTTTAAAGTGTCTCTTTTTCTCTATTTCTTTGAAACAACATTTTTGCTCTTAGTATTAGAACCAAAACTCTTGACAAATTTCTTTATAACAGCAATACTATAGTTAATAGTAGCTTTATAATCAAACAAAAATGGGTTGAATTTTTTTTTTTTATATTTAATTTAATGAGTACAACCCAATTATTATCTAGTATACAGAATTAAGACTGTAAACCCCAGCTAGATGTAATTTATGCATTTACTACATGTGACTAGTCACTTAGACTAATTAAAACAACACTATACATTTATATGAACTGAAGCCATATTATCTAAACTAGAAAAAAACAAACAAGACTTACAGAAACCAAAACTGATTCCAAAAGAATTATCAATACCAATTAACCTAACCATGTTGTTTGACAAATCTTGCATTGAATTACAACATACTACTGGCAACACTCCTAAATCACCAACCAAATTGTCTTTTATTATATTAGCTCTAAATCTGAACCTAAACCCCCACAACTCAAAATAGTAATGCACACCTATATTTTACACAAAATCAACTAAAACCTGTGCAGCCTTTCTGCAATTTTTAAATATCTGCATAGCTTTTTCAAACCACTCTACCAGCATAAAGCTTTTGTAAAAAAGAGCATATAGACCAATATCAAATACACATAAGATAAGACTATAGAAGTAGTCAAGAGACAAAAACCAGCCAAAAACTTTTAAACTGATACATACTCAAACAAAATCTCCTTATAAAAAACAGAATCTTTGCTGCAAGTAAACACATGATTGGAGAATTCAACATTACCACAATATAAATACAAAACACCAGGATAGCTCCTGTTATAAAGTCTTTTTCTAACCATAACAGACAGTCTGTCATACACAGTTTTTATAAAATAGGAGCACAAACCAGCTAAAGATTTACTTATAGAACCAGACAGCATACTCAAATCCAGATGCCAAATGGCCATGGTCCTAATTCAATCAATATCACAAAAAAACTATTCAGAATCTTAGAACCAGGACCAACTTTCTAGTGTGCATAATTTACAGATCTAAAAATGTCCTAAACAAAGTGCCAAATGTTATCAGAAATTGGCATGTCATTGGTCATTAAAAAGTATTTATGCACATTAATTAGCAACAGTAAAAAGGAATGAGCAAAAGTGCTCACCAATGCATCTACACAAACATTACCCAGCACACCAAAGTGTTTTTTAACCTTAAACCAGCTTATAAAAATGTCCTTATGAACAACCAAATTTGCAATATGTCTCTTTTCTATTCAACAACAATTACAAAAATCAGAACTACCTATTTTTAACTTCAAAACACATACATCTAAAGCAGCTTGATTGTCTAAGCACACCTTTACTAAATAAGAAGAAGGTACACATTCCAGTGTCAAGGTGACAGCCTGCAATTCAGCTATCATAGAGAATAAAAAACCCACAACTCTAACTCTAATACTTAATCTGATTTCAGGAAAAAATGCTGTAGCACTTCCAACTACATTAACAAAACCAAGCTCTTTTAAAGAGCATCTGTAAAAACAGAAATAGAACCTGACCAGACCTTAAGTAGACCATTCTTAACATTAAAAAATTGATCCAAAAGCAAAACATTATTGACATCTACCACAAAATTGCTATTGAGAGATGTTGACAAAAGAATCTTATTATGCAAGAATCTCAATACTAAGACAAACCAAAAAGATACAGGTCCTTTGGGATCCAGTTTTTTCCAATGCCAGAATGTTTGCCAATTTAGAACTCTACTGCATTTGTCTAAAAGTCTGTCACAGAAAGCCACACCAAATCTCTTTAAAGAACTAACCTGATCATAATACAAAGAAAGCCCTAAGACACTAAAGACAAGATACTTGTTAAGACTAAAAAAAGCACAAGACAAATTATTCACCATAGAAATATTATTGTCCAAAAAAATACGCACTATCCCAGCCAGAAAATTGTTGAAAAGACCAATACACAGCTTTACTAAATACTGTAGGGAATTCAGAGAGACTCAACTTAAAATCTGCAAATCCAGGAAATAGTATTCAAAAAGCTGACCAACAACCCTAGAAGCATTAGAAAAATTGATGACAGAAGCAAACTTCCCCTCAGCCTGAATTTGTTTGAACATCTTTAGATCATATAGTAAAGAGTAATATAGCATCTTATTCAGAAAATCCTGGAATAAACCAGCTTTCAATTTGAAACTCTTCCTAACTAGAACATTCCAACACCAACAAACAGTAAAAGAGACAAAACTAAACTGAGTATGGTAATTAACAATGGGCTGAAAGACAGCTAACACCAAATACAAAAATTATTTGTCTAAAATAGCCTTACATAACACCATATTGGAAAAAAACTTGACATCAGATTAAGCTTTAGCCAAACTGGGCTTGGACAAACCACTAGTTGACAAGAATATACCTAAGTATCTATAAGGCACACTACATCTGACAATTGAAATAAATGATTCACTAATTCTAAGAACAGCATTCTGAACTTTCTGGTTAATGAGAATAGCCACTGTTTTGTTATTATTAATTGAAATATTATTAATTACAAAGAAATTACTGGTAATGTCTAATATAAACTGTGTAACAGTCTGACTACTTCCAACCCAGATAGTATTGTCAACAAAAGCACTAGCCACAAAGAAGAAAGTCATCCCACTTATATTGTTTATCCTGTCTATTTTGGCCACAAACTTGGTATTAATTCAGTTATCACATATGCTCTTCTGTCTCTTAACTTTACACAATAAGAGGTCATAAAAAATCTGCCAAAGGAGAAAGAAGAACACTTTACTCTGATCAAGACCATCTAACATTTGGTAACTATCCAAAAGGCCAAAAACTTTCATAATATGGTTCAATCTATCCTTATGAATTCCACCAAAAAACCTGATGAATTTATTACATATTTTGATACATCACAAACTAGCTTCTAAATGATGCCAGCTGACTGAGTTATATGTTTTGCACATATTCCGCAAAACCAACCAAACCTCTCTGTTTTTCTTTAAAGCATCTTCTACCACCAAACCAACAGCAAAAATAGAAGACTGTGTCAAGATACCTTTAAGAATGAAAAAATTATTTTTATATAACACTCTGAATTTACTACAAGTGAGAAAAATCTGATCTGAGAGAATTTTAAAAAGAATTTTGCAAGCAGTTTCCACCAGAGCAATAGGGCAAGTGTTTGTTAAGATACCATCCCAATTATAAAGCTTAGGTATCATTAAGACCTATGCCCTTCTCCACAAAACTGGAATCATGCCCAATCTTAAGCACAAATTTAAGAAATCCAACAAATTTTTGAGAATAATCTTATCACAATGCTTCCACATTTCATTAGAAATACCACTAAGACCAGCAGCCTTCCCATCTGGCAAATGTTTAATAACCTGAAAAAACTCATCAAAACCAATAATATCTATAACACCAGAAAAAACACTATCATTCACATATTACAAAAGAGCATACTGACAAGCCCAAAAAGCAGAAAGAGGCACAAATACTGACCACTTCCTGGTCTACCTTTCTATTATCATATTGACTTTGAACTTAACCTCACCAGGATCTAAAACCAGTTCATTATCCACCATCAAATAGTCAAAAACCACTTTGTAAAAAGATTTATCCAAAATACTTCTGATTATATGGTCTTTGTTTAAGCAAAAATTTTCCATTCTCTTATCAATAGTATGCTTAATTATGGCAGCTTCAACAGCTTTAGACTTATGCATTTTAGAACAACAGTAACTTTTTCTAAATCTGGACAGACAACTAAAAACATCTACACTGTTGGCACCATTATTCAATATGGTCCAAACCTCTAGAGCCTTCTTTTCATTAGCAATCAACCAAGCATTAAGAAAAAAACCAGTTTTAGAAGTATTATCAGATTAAAGAAATCTTATTAACTTAGCAATCAACAGTTCCAGCTTAAAAAATTTTGAAGACTGTTTGTTAAAAGAATATTTGACTTCACAAAACCAATGCCTAAAAAATGTTTTATTAGCTAAATTAACCATTATTTTTACCAACAAAGACCACATAAAATCAAAATCCCCATTAGCACTTGCAACCAAAAATTTATCAACCATGGAAGAAAACATAACAGAAAAACTCTCTTTAAAACAAGCCCATTTGGGATTATTTGCATCTGCAATCTTGAACTTCCAATAATTTTTATTAGCTTGCTTATGCAAATTATTCAAACAAACATTCAAAAGCCTACTCAGACCAACCAACATCACAACAGCCTTGTGATTAGTGTTAAAATAATTAGAGACAGAAACAACATTTTGACCAGCAACTGCTGAAGACAAACTATCACTAACAAAAATATAATTGATTGTTTCTTAATACTTCTTGAATTGCTTCATGTAGGAGCCCTAACCAGCAGGTGTATATCAAATGAGTTGGCCAAATTCAGATCCAGACAAAACCTAAAACTTGCACTTTCCTTAGAATTATTTTCATTGAAATTACCACTTAAGACCACAAAAATACTAAAGTTTAAAGTCTTTGTGATAAAAGAGTTAACTTCTATAGCCTAACCAAACCTAGTTTCAGAAAACACACCAACATACAAACCTAAAACTGTAACTGAAAGTTTGTCTTTAAAAAGAAATCATATTGAAACAATTCAACCAGAGATTTCTTCGACTTTAGAAACATGACAAGCCAGAAAATTGTTCATAACAATAGCAATCTCAGCACCAAGAAACTCTTTGTTCAAACCAGATGAAAAAATCCTGACATCATCAAATCTGTTTATAATTCAAGGTTTACTGCTAGACTTCAATTTCATTTCAGTAATAATTGAAACCATATTCTCAGATTCCATATGCCAATGAACAATGTTCTTCTGTTTGGCAGAGATGTTAATACTTCGAACATTGCACATAGCAAACTTCCAGACAAGATCACTTATTGAAAAGACAGTTGAAAATTAACACTACCAGCCAGAACAATGCTATCAAAGCATGTTAACAGACTGAAAACTGAAGTAGAGAGATCTTTAAACATATTTTCCAGTTTGACTATCTTAAAAGATAATAAAAAATCTAAAATCACAGTAGTCTTGCCACTAGTGGCCTTACTCAAACCCTTTTCTATTACTATATTACCTACCTGATTCTGTAATGAGAGAGTTACCAGCAGCTGACTTTCAGGGCTAGACTGGAAAACTGCTGGCACAAGTGACTCTAATCTCTTAACCAACTCATTAATTTGTTTCACAAAACTAGCAAGACCATGCTCTAAAATAGTGAACTTATTATCAATGCTTTTTGTAATCAGAGAGGTAGATTTCATCTCCAAAAAGAAACCAAATTTAACCAAAATATTACACACAAGAAAAGGAGAGAAAAAAGACCTACCAGCAATCTGTGTCCAAGATAAACCTCTAAAAAAAACACAGTGAGCAACCAAAGCTAAGCATTTGAAATAAATGGCAGCCAGTCTGCTTTTATCAGCATCTGAAAAAACTCTTTACAGCAAGCCACCAGAAGAAGATTTTCCACTAAAAAAACTGCCTAAAGATATATAATTTGAATTTCCACACTTTACATATACAACAGAAACAAGATGAGACCATCAAAAATAGACACCTTTTAACACTAGTGTGGTCTTCATAATGGCATTCAATAATTCAGCTGACTTAAAACAAACAATAACACATCTGGCCTGAGCATATGTAACAGGATAATGATTAATTGCACATATTTTCTCATCCACAAAACCAATAAAATTTCAGATGTCATAAGCATTAGTTCCTACAAGTAGAGTGTAGAACAGTGCCCTATGTTGGTTTTTTAAATTCTATGTTTTTTTGTTAAGATCTGCTCTGGCCACATGAACAGCATTCTTCTCAATAAAAATAGACCACTTATCAGCCAAAAAATTAGCCTGATTTTGTTCTTCAAATTCAATGATTGTCTTTTGCTATAGTCTTACCAATTACATCTTGATCGACTTAATTATCTCAAATTCAGATACAGCAGCACATACAGTCTTAGCAAAAGTTCTAACTAGAATTTTTTTTAATACCACAGCCTGATCTGAACACCCAATAAATTTTTTGAAATCAGCATTTACTACAATCTTTGTACCAGCAGCCTTTTCAATGGCTTTTATTAAACCAAATTTGGAAGTAAACATTGTTCTAATAATACCTGAAAATTTTGAGGAGATAGATGCTCTTCCAAAACCATTAATTCCTGAAAATAATTTTCTGATTACCAAATATTTTTTTTGAGAAGTTTTCCCAGCAATTTTATCCAGCCCAACATTTAAAATAAAAGATTTGTAAACAGACACATCAACCAAATTTTTTAAGAATGGAGAGAGTTCCAAAGAAACATCTGAAAGAACATCATTATCATTACTACCAATTGAGAAATTAATTTTTCCTAGAGGCTTACCCAGCACTGTTTTGGTTTTGACTCCAGAATTTTTAGGCATTTGATTAGGATTTTTACCAGCAAGAACATTACCTTCACCATAATTAAAACTGGTTTCCTCAACCAGACACTTTTCTTCTATGTTAATGCTATTAAACTCAGTAGTGTTACCAGTTTCTGAACTTCATGAGTGACTATTCTGAATCTTAAAACCAAAATTCACATCATCAAAACCATTTTTTAAAACTCCATCTCTTCTTTTTTTCTTTGAAAGCACAAGTCTGAAGCCACCACCAGAACCAGAAACTTTAGTAGTCTTCTCCATAACAGCAATACTACAGCCAACAGTGGCCTTGTAGTTAAAAATAAAAAGTTTGGATTTATCATATTAAATTGTAAAAACTTCTTTTAAAATTTTTTTAAACCTTTTACAAATTATTTTATTGGTATAATATTTTAATTTAAAGTACTTAATAAAATATATAAAATTAAATTAAGTTTATTAAAGTTTAAATTATAAAACTTGTTTAAATTAATGAAATTTGTGATTAAAAAAATTAAATTTTTATTAAACTTGGTTGTTTTTTTGTTAACTGTTAATATTTATTATATTATAAATATAAAAACATGATTTATTTTTGTGAAATTCAATTATTAGTTTACTTAAAAACTTCAACCAGTTTAAAAATAAATATAAAATATATTTGTTAATGTTTATAATATAAGAAATTAATTAATTATAATTAGATTTAACAATATATATTAAATTATTTGGTTTAATTAAATAGTTATGTTGTAAATAATGTTTAATAAAATAAGACCCAACTGCAATCTACAAACATAAAACAGTTTTGTTTTTGTTTATTATATTATTATAATTATAATAAATTTATTGTTTTTTTAAATTTCAATTTATTTAAAAAACAGTTTAATGATAAAACATCATAAAAAATAAAATTTGATAACTTATTTTTAATATTTTAAACAATTTATTTTGCATAATAAATCAAATATTGATTGTATTATATGTGAAAATAATTTGCAAAATAAATTTAATTATAAAAATTAAACGAATTATTATTTGTTTAAATAAATTGTAAAAAATAAGACATTTTACTTCCAAATTAAATTATATTGAAATGTATTGAAAGATCGCAAAATATTATATTTGTAAAATTTTCAATATTCATAAAAAATTTTAAATTAAAAAGATTTTATGTAAATTTTTATTAAATGTACTGCTTCCTTTGTAGATTATGCTGCTTAGAAATAAAAATTTTATTATAAATTTAACCAATTATAAACATATGTTTTTGCATTCATCCGATTAGATAAAGATTGAAAAATAAAGGGATCAGCCAATTATCTTGGCTAAAAATGTGTGATTTTCAAAAAGTTTCAGATGTGCGGCCAACCACTTGTATCAAGAAGCCTTTCCCGAATTCGCTCCCGTATTCTCGAGAGAACACCTGTCTTTTGGAGAGCTGGAACTTTGAAGAAATTCAGGTGGTCTTGCCAAACTCATGATAAGAAATATCGTGAAATATCTTCCAAGGCGGCTCTTAGTTTTTCGAATGTCGAGATTGCACCAATTGACCCCAATTTACTACTCTGGAGACTTAGACTTTCTCTTATATATCAACCTACTCCTGTTAAAATATGGATATTATTGGAAAGGCTTCGCGGTGAAAAAAAATTCATACTTCAACAACTAACTTCTAAGGAAACTGAACACCTGTTCGTGGTCCTCAAAAAGAATAAGTTCCTATCGGAGAAAGAAGTGGAAAGTCAATATACGTGGCTTTGGAAACAGTTGCGCAAAATTCGGGCTGAACTTAGTGAAAAATCTTTTAACTTTTTATTGCGAGAGGGCTCGGCAACTCTACACCAGGAAGTGTACACAGATATGCGCCAGAAGGGTTATATTCCTTCATATAATACATTTCTTTGCTTAATTGAAAAACATTGTCTAGCTCAGGATACAGTCCAAGCTCGAAATTGGTACCAAATAATGCAAAAATTTGGATTGTTCCCAAACATCTACATTTACTGTCTGATGATCCACACTCATGTTAACGTAACTAAAGAATTAGATATTGCCAATTATCTGATAAGAAAGATGTTTCTCTCATCCTTGATTCCTACTCGAATTATCGTTATTGAATTCATAAAAGAAGCTTTTTTTAATGAACGATACAAAGATGTCGAATGGGCCTTTGAAACCTTTTTCCGGAAACATCGATACAAAGCCACCGTTGAAATATACCATATGATATTTCAAACGCTTGGAACGCGATCTGAATGGGGTTTGGCACAAAGAATTTTCAATGAAATGATTGAGAGAGAAATAAAACCTACTGAGATTACTTTTCAATATTTTATAAATGCTTGTGTGAGTTATTGGGATCAGCAAAGTTCTTGCCATTCCGAACCAGCATCTCAAAGTGGTTTAAATGGGCTTCAAACAGCTTTAAAATACGTTGAGCAAATGAAACCTATTTATGGACTAGTGCCCACCCCCCTCACATGCTTAGTGTTAATTGAGCGGATCTTATATTCTTCATATCCCCTCCATTTCATTCCCGCTTCTTCTCTTGGTAAATTAACCTCGATTCTCCTCTCTTCAAAGAACCATGTTTTGGGTTTCACTCGTGAAGATTGGGAAAAACAGGTCTCTGATTTATTCCTGATCGATTTGTTCTCAAAGTTAATAGATCTCGGAAATGTTTCCTTGGCACATTCCGTTTATATGAAATTAAGAGAAAGAAATAACCCTTTTCCCTTGACGACAGGCTCGCTTATATTGATCGATGCTTGGTCTAAAAGGAAAAATTATTTTGCAGCTCTTGAGATATATTACGATATGATTTCTGGAGGCATGAAACCGAGTACCAAGGCTTATGATCAGTTGATGACTGGATTTTCTAATACTAATGATCCAGATGGTGCCATCAATTTTTTTCGTTTTGCGCGCAAAACCAATCAAATGTTCAATGAAAACTTTTATCAACAACTAATTGAAGTGTGCATATACAATTCAAGAGTGCAAAGCGCGATCGAGGTGTATCAAAATATGATAGAATTTGAATTTAAACCTGATATCTGTATGTACAATACGCTGCTTTTTGGCCTATTCATGGATCACGACAAAGAAGGTGTGCACAACTTGCTGAGAGAAATGCAGCGTCATCATGTGTCTCCATCGCTTGATACTTTCAACATCCTCATCCGAGGATACAGTCGAATCATGCCTGACTTGACAAATGTGATCCGTACCTACAAGTCTATGATATCTTTAAATTATAAACCAGACAGAGATACATATGGAAATCTGATTTTATCCCACCTTCTGCACGGTGATATGTCGGGTGCACGTCAAGTATTTGAAGCAAATATTGCCTCAGATATAGAAATAGATATTAAAGCCGCTACGAAATTATTGGGTGCGATGGTCCATCAACATGATCTAGAATTTTGTTGGAAGATATACAATCGGTTAAAGCTGGAAAGAAAATTGACCCATGTTATATTTCAACTTTTGCGCCACGCTTGTTATCTTGAACATGACGACAAAAAGGCGGTGGAGTTAGTTTCTGAGATGAATACCCTGGGCTTTAAAATTGATAAAACAACAAAGAGCTTTATGGATTAGAAGATAAATAAGATCATGGCAAGATTCCGGCTTTCTCCACCTATTGATTAACCTGTAGAGGGAGAAGTGGATGGACTCAAAGTAAGAGACGAATTGAATATTATTTAAATTGGTCTAGGTTATGATTCTACCGTTGTTTTTTTTTGAATCTCAAAATAATGACAGGCGTAAAATCGAGGCGGGTCCAAACTATAGTCAAAATTAATTCAAAGAAACAAGGACACCTTGGCAGATAGTTCTACTGTTGACAGCCTTGCTCGAATCTATTTCGCTTTATTCCAAGTTATAACTTTCCTCGATTTAAAATTTCAGAACAGTTTAACGCTTTACGCTCTCATTTACATATGCCTATCGAATCAAGGCTTATTCTTATTGTATTAATTGTATATATCGTTCAAATTTCTCACATCTCATGTTCATGTTGGCAGGAACACTTCGAGCCTCTAAGTGCCTCAATCGATTATGCTGTCTGATCATGTTGAAAGATAATTTTGTCAGGTGAGTAATTGAACCATAAACCGAAAATAAAATTTCATCGTGCTTTAAAGTTTTTTTGAATGATACAATCAGGATCCAAAATTGCTAACGAACACCAAAGTGTATACGGATCATTAAATAAGAAACAAGATTTTACTGTGTTCGTCATTTTTTGAATAAAGCTACTTTCTATCCTGTTTATCTCTACCACCAACATCATCTTTGGAATAGAGAAATTACCAGCTTCTATTCGATAACTTTTTTTTTTACTTTTCCTTGTACCGGTCTAATTTGAATGTGAATTAGAATAAATGTCTCAATAACTTAATCACAGATTGCGTTACCTACTTTTTCGGTTTTTTCGCCAAAGGTTGAAATATAATGTTGCGAGATGTGGAATCCTATTTTTATATAGACGAGTAACCATTTAAAGCTCACATTTGTCCTCCTCCTTCCTGATGAAAATAAACAAAAGGTTCGACCGGGAATATGTGAATTTATGTCATATAACAAAAACCAAATAATAATGCAAATTCTTAGAACCATTCATGAAGATATTCGTTCCAAAACATTGATGGGCGATCCGGATTTTATGATGTGAGGTGTCTCTGAGAGTTTAGGCATATGAATCATGTGTTGACCAAAATATATTTTACCCTATTTGGTGATTTCCATTTTAGCTGAGCATTCATAACTGTCAGGTAAACAGAAAAAGCCATTTACATTAAAATTTCGGTGCTTTCTTAATGTGGCATATGGTTCACTTGTTTTCTCGCCAGTGGTCTGATTTACTGTGACCATATAGCACCGCCTACAGGGTCCTATAATCTAGAAAAAGTACGATTTTGAAATTTCATGATTTAATTCCAATAAAGTCAGATGAATCATGATCCAAAGGTTTATTTGGGGAATCATACCTTAAACGCTTGCCCACCAATTCGAATCACGGACCATTCATCTTCTTCAAATCTAAAAGCGCCTCGAACCACAAAATTTCCTCTAAAGCAATCCGTTTCAATCTCCTTTTTTCCCGATTCGCGTATCTTTTCGTTCACATCATTCACACTCGATTTTGATATTAATAAAAAAGGAGATTCATTTGAAAGAGAAAGCGGAGCTGTGGCGGATGCTTTCAGATGTGGTTTTATGAATCTTCGACGAATGTTCATATTTTCAGGGTTCTCTTGATTTTGCTTTGGCTGACGGGCAAGTATGCATGAAAGGCCAAGAAAATTTGAGAACCATTCGTTGATTTTAGAATTTGTGTAATACAATGCATCGATGCTAGAGAAAATAAAAAGGTATTTAATCACAAACAACTTGAAGAAAATAATTTCATCAATTTTACACATGCCTTTCACCAAAAACTCGTGATGAGCTGCAAATTGAGGTGGACGATATATTTTCTGGATAATCTTCAAGAGCAATACGTAGAGGCGCTTGACCTGAAGCTTTAATTTGAAGCACTCCTTCGTCTATTAACACCTTTGGTCTTATTAACGCCATACGAGGATATCTAAAGGAAAAGAGTATTTAGGGATTATTTAGAACGTTGAAACTAAAAGAAAATTTCATAAAAAATCATATACTTTTTTTGACTGAGAGCCTGACCATTCTCACTGTTCACAATCATCCATTCACGATCATATAAAAGCCCTTGACTAGTAAGAGGCCATGAAACCGAATCATGCACAACGTAACCATGACAAGATTTGATAGGAACTATTTGAAGTAAAAATTATTTAATACGGTTTCTTGGTAGATTATATTAAATATTTTCATTCATAATAATCTCACATAAAGTAATAATTTCCAATTCAAGTTGTGACTTTTCTCGAGTACCATTGGAAATTGAAGATCCGAGAAATTTGTCGTAAAAATCGTGTGCAATATCATTGAAGCCTTTGAATTTTGCGATTGGTGGCTCGCTCTCCACAAATAATGTCTTTAAGAAATCAATCCAGACAAAAATTTCATCAATGGTCGACATTGCACCTAAGGAAACTCGTAAGGCACCAACTGGTTTCCCGTTTACAATGTCCCGATCATCATGGCAACTTTTATTTTCCTAAGCAATGATTTACAGAAAAATTACATAGGGAAGGGTTTAAATGAATAGTGAATCGTTTAAAGCTTACAATGTCATCAGGAGTAACTTGCATCCATCTGGCCACGGAACCAGGGTTACAATGACCGCCAGTTCTGACATGAATTCCGTTTGCGCTAGCCAATGTTTCAACTTCATTGTAGCCAATCCAAGAACCATCAGCACGTTTCAAATTAAAATTTATGATCGGTCCCTGCTGACAACTGTCAGAAAAATCTCGATCAGAATTGATTACACAAAGTGGAGCGCTATTCCAGTGTCGAAGTTGTACCATACTTCTATGAAGATATTGATTAAGTGATGTGACATGGGACCGAATATGTGTAAAATCTTTGTAAAGACTATCAGATGCATTGAATGCATGATCAAGGGCGATAATATCGAGGAAATTAATTGTACCATCTTCATATCTTCCCCATAATTCTTCATGAAAATATTGCCAATTCATATTCCAGAATACTGCAGTGACTATCGAGAAAGTTTGAAAAAGAATGAATATTTGTGAACCATAATCAAACCATATGGACCAAAAAATAAAGTTTAATACCTGTGCCACCTCCAAAATATCTCTTTTTCAATATTGGACTCAATTCCCTTTTCAGAATTAACGCACCAAGACCAGTTGGATAGCCAAATAATTTGTAAAAACTAACAACCACAAAATCTGGAGAATTCTCGGTTTCAGCCAATGATAGTGGCGAGGTTGTGGTATATGCTGCAGCATCCAATAAGACCAAAACTTTTTGATTTTGAGTGTTGAGAATTCTTTTCATTTTTTGAGTCCAATCAAGAGGGAATCTCATTCCAGAGAAATTACATTGTGCTGGATAGGCAAATAAATTATAAGTTACTCCGCTGTTGATTATCGGTACACCATCAGTTTGACCTTCAAATTCGATTTGTGGTATATCATTATGAAAATGAGGGTTTTGATGATGAAGAGAATGTTTATCTCGAGCTTGTAAGTCCAGTTCAATTTCGTCCTCCGTCATAGGTTTTATCTCTCGTACTTCACTTTCTGCGGCATAACTACGTAAACCCAAAAGGCTTGTGTGAGCTTCACGTAAATAACGAAAAGAGGTTGCGCCTTTTTCCCAGGGAAAAGTTTCACCAACAAGTTTAATAGCGCTAGTTGCGTTTGCGGTGAATATTACGGTGTAATGGTCGGGATTAGCGTCAAAGTGTTTCAAAATGCGAGCTCGAACATTGTTAACACGGTCAGTTGAAAGTTGAGAGCTAGGTGATTTTGAGTGAGGATTTCCATAGAGTGTTTTCGACAAATCAGAGTGGAAGGAATTGAGAGTAGATTGAGCATAAGTTGTTGTGCCAGCATGGTCAAGATAGATAGCATCTACAAGTATTATGAAACAGTTTTTAATATGGTAGATGTTTTTATTTTTTTTCATCCGAGGGAAATATCGGGGAATGACATATTTTACCTTTTAATTGAGGGTATTCTTTCTCCCGTATCTGGTCAATTTTTCCATCATAACCGTATTGATCGGAAAATTCTTTGAAAAAATCAGCCATCTCTGACTCGTATTTGCTGAGTTCAGGAAGACTATAATTTTTTTCTGGATGTAATGCCATAATACCATATGTATAATATGAAGAGCTGGGTGGGTAAGATAACGTTAGTTTTTAAGTTTTTGCAGTGAATTTCAATTTGATTTTGCAGAAGTTGTTATAAAAAATATATATATATATATTATAAAAGAACATGTATTCTAGCCGTTTGAATTACAATGACTTTGAAGATTATGATTTATTCTTTTACGATTGAAATGAATTTGGAAGGTCCAGATCTCAATGTCTTGAAGAAAGTTTTATGAGAATTTGGAAAGGAAATGAATTGAATTGAAAAGACAAATAGGATGTTGTTAAAGACTGATTAGAGGAGGACTTTTAAAGAGGAATATTCAGTTTGATATTATTTCTTGTCGAATATGATGTGAAATGAGACAAAGAGATTTAAATTATAAAATGATGACAAGAATATGTTAATCTATTATATTTGCGAAAACTCTCTTATTCAAATTTGAGGGTTATTTGATCGTAAATTTCAAGTTTAAGTTATTCATAGGATTTGCTAAATCGACCCACCCGCAACATGTGATATCATTTACATCATAGTTTCGTATTCAACTATATATAGGAACATATTAACGAGTTTATAATCAAAGAGCTCTAGAATAAACTTCATAAGTTTTCTTTTGATTTTACAAGTAATTACATCTTTTTATAAAATTACATATGATGTTACCACCTCCAGAAACATCATATAGCTCTTGTGAGATGATGATACAAAGTCTTAACACCTTTACATACTTCCAACAAAACAACGCTCTGCTGCTAATAGTACTCATATTATCTTCAAATGTGATCGGGGAAATGAATATAATGTGTACAACTTAGTTCCAACTACTAAACTTGATAAAATTCAAATCACTACTTCTTGCTCAAAAAAAAAGATAGACACCAAATTTAATCATAGAATGGTAAAGCTATTCAAATTAAACAATGTTATGTTTTCAAATTTTCTGTAAAATAATTTTTAATAGAACAGTAGTGATTTAAAGTTGCACAATTTTACTATTAAACTAATAATTTGGCTACTTACACGTGATCAACATATATAATCATGTTCGTTGCTGATTGGCTAATTAAGAATAATATGTTAATTAAACTTCTTCTAATCATAACACCAGCTTTTCAGTATGATACTAAATTAACTAATTTATTAAATATCAATTAATTGTAAAACTGAATCAAAAACCCAGTGATGTAAATGGTATTTTTTAACTACAAATTTTACTATTTGATTTGTCAAGCTTTTTTAATATACATTCACATAGCAAAATGTATTTTTTTGCATATTGATAAATAATTATAAGTAAAATAAAAGCAAAAATTAATAAAATATTTCTTTATAATTCCATTTATAAGTAATTACAATATGACCAACTAAATTTTTTGGCTGTATTTCAAAAGTTCTTAACATAGTTGAATTTATAATAAAACTTTAAATAGAACAGAATTTGATGTTTAATTATAATAATAGTCTCTTTTAGTTATTTTTTGGTGTTAAAAAGTTTGGTTGTTTATTATTATTTTTTATGCTTTTTTTAATTTTAACTTTTTATTTGGTCATAATTTTTTTTAATCAGAATTTGTTTTAATCTTTTTGGCTATTTATACAATTTAGAAATATAATAGTCTAATAAAAAAATCATATTTTGTTAAATTTTTTTACCAAAATATATGTTTTATGTTTTTGGTTACTTTTTATTAAAATAGAGATTTATATGCTTAACAATAAAACAATATGACTTAATATATTATTAAATATAAATAAAACTTAATATTTTGAAAAAAATGGTTTAAATATAAAAATAACATGTTTAATTATCTAATTAATTAAGTTTTTGGTCTTCTATTAATTATTATTATTATTTTTGTTTAAATATATAATAATATAAGTTTTTTTAAAAATCTTGTTTAATATTTGTATTTTTTTAGAAAATACAAAATAATTACAAACATTAATTAAGAATTTATTAATATAAATTAGATAACTTTTATCTTTTTTTCATAAAAATTGTTTTTTATTAAGAATTTAAAGACTTTAATTTTTATTATAAGCTAAAAAATATACTTATTATATATATAAAAATAAATAATTTTATGTTATTTTCTGGTTAGATTATTTTTTGAAAATTATTTTTTGAAAAAATATTTTTAAATAAGTTATTATATCTTTTTTTTATATTAATTTATATATATATTTTATTTTATTTTAGTATATATATATTTAAGTTTTTTTAAATAATTTTTTATTAATATATTTTTTTTATTTTATTTTAGTATATATATATTTAAGTTTTTTTAGATTAAATAAATAATTAAAAATAGTGTAAATTTAAGTTTTAGCAAAATAATTTTATTTATCTGTATTATTAATATTTATAAAATAATATTTTACTTATATTTTTAAATAAATAATTTTACTTGAAAAAAAATGTTTTTATTCTAAAAAAAGCTCTATATTTTGGCATAATATTTTTAGTAAAAATAAAAAATTTAATAAGTTATTATATACTTATTATTATAATTTAAAAATTAACAAAAAAAGCATAAAATAATATAATTATTTAATTATAATATATTATAATAATAATTTTAAAAAATAATAATTAACATAGTAACAAGTATTATTTCATAATAATAATAAGCACCAACTTGTAATAATAGTCAATATTAAATTAAAATATGTTTTTTTATAAAATTACAAACATATATATATACAATAGTTTTAATATTAAAAAAAAACAAGTTATAAAACAAGTTATTAAACAATTTATTTAACAGTTTTACTTTAGTTTTTACTTTTAAAATAAATATCTACAAAAATTTTTAATTAAAAAAAAATGAAAAAAAATATTAAAAACTAAATTATTATAATCAAAAGTATTAAAAAACTTACTTGTATTATTTATTAAATAAAATTATTATTTAATAGCTAAATTTTTTGAAAGAATAATTTTTAATCAAAATTATTTATATTGTTACTAATTAATAAAAACTTTATTATAAGAATTAAGAAAAATACTATTAATATTTTGTGTTTTTAGATTAGAAAAACACATTAAATAATTACAAGAATAATCTTAAAAAAGACTTTAAACAACAGATAAATTTCAGTTCAGTCTTTAAAAAAAAGTACATAAATATACATAATAATTAGAATTGAAAAATAACTTATATTACAACATTAAGAAAAAGCCTTTAATATAAATATTAATATTATTACACAAATAAAATTAAAAAACTTACAAAAAACTGATTGCAATTAAAACAAAATATTAATAATTAAAATAACCAAAAAAACTATTTTGTAATATTATATATCCAAAAATAAATATATTTAGCATAATATACTCTTTTTTTTATTGTATTAACAACAATTTTATTTGTTTTTATTTTTAAATAGCTATATTTTACAAATTAAAAATAAAAACAAATATTATTTAAATATATTTAAATTGTATTATTTATATTTTTTTGATATTTAATATTAAATTTTCAAAAGTTGTTAAAAATTTATTATGTTAATTACAATTTTTATTTTTATTATTTAATTATTTGCCAATATTATTATTTGCTTTTATATTAATTTTATTAGTTAACTTTTTATTAATTTTTTTAATAAATTTTTTAATATTTCAAAAAATATATAACATAAAAATATTTTTTGTTGTCTTATATTGTTGTTAATTTTTTTTTAATATAACTTGAGTTTTTTATATAATATAATTTACATGTTTTATAAAAAGCATATTTCTGATCATATTTTTTGCTGTTTTTTAAAGTTTTTTAATAATATTTATAGTATTATTATTTTTTATTGACTTATTATAAACAAAAAAATTATTAATATTATTATAACTGTTTAGTTTATCATAAAAAAAGCATTGTTAATATTAGAATAACTTTTAGAGTTATTATTAATAAATATATTTTTAATATATCAACATACAATTTTTGTTTTATAAGTTTTTTTTAAATGTTTTTAATATTTTATTGAATATAATATATTAGTAAATTAGATATTTTTTTAATAAAATCTAATTAGTATAATTGGTTATTATTTTTATTTAATAATTAACAAACTTTAATTATAATAAAAACTTATATTAAATTATTTATTATTAAAAAAATAAATTCAAAAACTTTTTTGTAATAATATCTATAAATAATATTAATTTTACTAATTAATAATAATTTTGGTTAAGAAATAAATATATTTTATAATCAAAGTATTTTACATTAACTAAAAATAAAAAACTTCTTTTTCTTTTTTGTCCAAATTCCCAAAAAAGAGTCAAAGTTTTTTTTGAAAAAAGTTTTTTTACAATTTAGTACAATAAATTCAAATTCTTTATTCTTGACTATGAGGCCACCATTGGCTGTAGTATTGTTGTCATGAAAAAAACTACTAAGGTTTTTGGTTCTATTGATGGCTTCAGGTCTGTTCTTTCAAGAAAAAAAAAGAGAGGTGGTATTTTAGAGGATGGTTCTGATAGTGATATTGTTGGTTCTAAGGTCCAGACTAGTCGCTTATAGAGTTCAGAGACTGGTGACACTACTGAGTCTAATAGCATTGATATGAAAGAGGAGTGTCTGGTAGAAGAGACCAGTTTTAATTATGGTAAAGATAGTGCTATTGCTGGTGATCCGAATCAAACACCTACTGGTTTGAAAGTTAAAACCAAGAAGACATTGGGCAAGTCTTTGGGAAAAATTGATTTCTCTTTAAGTAACAATGAAGATGATGTTCTCTTAGATGCTCCATTGGAACTTCCCCTATCTTTAAAAAATCTGGTCAACATCTCTGTTTGTAAATTCTTCATTTTGGATATTGGTTTGGACAAAGTGATTGGGAAATCTTCTCAAGAAAAGCTTCAGGTAGTCAAGAAGTTGTTTTCAAAAATCAATGGTTTTGGGGGGGCCTCTACCCCCTTAAAATTTGCTGGAATCATCAGAGCGACATTCATTTCTGATTAAGTTTGGCACAGGCTTCCAAAAAGGCTAAAGAAACACAGATTATGGTAAACTCTAATCTCAAGAAATCATCTGAGTGTTCAGATTGGGCTGTGGTATTAAAAGAGATTCCAATTGGTACTTCAACTGAGGCTGTGCGCACTGCACTATCTAAGTTTGGCATTATTAAGTCAATCAAGATGCAATTGATAGAGCTGTGGCAGAAAGCTGTGGTTAAATTTGAACAGATTAAGCATGCTGATTTGATCGCAGTATGCTGGTCTATTCTAATCAGAAAGGATGCTGTGCGTGTCACTAGATTTGATGTGAACAAAGAATTATGAGATGTGTGTGATGTTTATAAAGCTCTTTTGTATACTTTGCCAATAGGAACTAATACACATGATATTTGGGATTATGTTGCTTCAATAGATGAGAAAACTTGTGTAATTGACTGTCATTCAGTCTCTTATGCCCAGACCAGGTGCACTACTATTTGTTTTGATTTTGCTGAGTTATTGGATGCTGTCATAGAAACCACACTAGTATTAAAAGAGACCAATCTGCACTGGTCTTGTCTTGTTTTAGCCAAGTATGCTGGGTGTAAGAAATTGGGCCATACATTATTGGCTTGCCCTATTGGTGAGAAAATGAGTGTTTTTTCTGGTGCTTCATTACAAAAAACCTTCTCAGACTCGGATAAAAACAGACTGGCTGCCATTTATGCCAAAAATTTGGTTCCGATTGCTCATCCTGTTTTTTTCAGTGGTGTCTTATGGGTGCAAATTGCTGGTGGGTCTTCTTTCTCTTCTTCTCCTGTTTGGAATGTTTTGTTGGAAGCTGGCTCCTCTTTGAAAATGAAGCCTACTCCGCTGGTATCTTCAGAATTGAATGATAGGTTTGCTGCTCTTAAACACAGTCTCGCCAGCCTTACAGAGTGTGTTGACATGCTGGCTATAAGATTGAACACATCTGAGCCAATGGTTTTCTAGCTTAGCCCTGGATGTTAGCTGTTGGTGACCTCTTCATTACAGAATTAAGAGGCAGATATAGTGATAAGTGAGAGTTCAGGTGTGGCCACTAGTGGTAAGACTGTTGTGAAGACAGTGGTTTTTAATTCTACAGATATCTCAAAATTGGAGGAGACATTGAACAATCTTTCAATCACTGTTATGAGTTCTTTAGCTAAAATGGACAATGCTGATTCAGTTTCTACCCCTTTTTTTTCTTAATAAATGATATAATCTGAAAAGTTGTGACTTGTAATGTTAGAGGAATGAACAATCCTGTGAAACAGGATAATATCATTCATTGGCATAAGAAAAAGAACCATCTAGTTTCTATTTTTATGGAGTCAAAATTGAAAGAGAAGGTTTGCCCTTGGATTGTCAATAAATTTGATGGTGTGTGGGTGTTTACTTTTGGTTTAGAATCTGGTTATCTGAGTGCTGGTGTTGTGGTTGTTATGGACTTTTCTTTGACAAAACATATGTGCAAAATTTTGGAAGTGTCAGGTCAGCTCCTGTCTATCAAGTTGCTTTTCAAAAATAATTTTTCTGTGTCAATTTTGGGGCTTTATGCTGGCATCTCTTCAGTGGTCCAGTTTTCTCAGGCTGGCGATATCAATTCTCTTATAGCAAAAGCTGTCAATGAATCTTCTTTTGTTATTTTTGGAGGTGATTTTAATGAAGACAGTTCTTGTAAGTGTGCAAGTTTCAAGAAATGCCTGGATTTTGGTTTGGTTAATGCCTTAGGTGAGAGCTTTTGTGGGAAATCACCAACTTGGTCTAATTCTTGAGGTGTTGTTATAACAATAGATTATGTGCTCATTTCTTCGAACTTGGTCAATGCAGTAGTGAGTCGTGACATGTTTGGTGTTGAGGAATACTTTGATACTGATTATCAGGCTGTCTCAGTGTTGATGGGTTTGAGTGGTTTGCTCAATGTCCATTTGAATTTTGTTTGCAAACAGGCAAATAAAGATCATTGGAAGTACAATTGCAGAGGTGCAAATGGTATTAAATAGGCCAAATTTAAGGATGATACAGTGACAAATACTGCTATACTATGTAATGACTTTTTTGTGGCCAGAATGCATTCAAACCTGGATGCGATATGGGTTGCTCTCCATAAAATGTTATGTCTGTCTGCTGAAACAGTTTTTAAGAAAAAATGGTTTAAAGACCATGATCATGTTTTTGTTAAGAAGTCATCCAAATTTTACAGGCTGGAGCTCTTAGTGTTAAAGTTAGTTAAGATGGCTTGTTTGGATTCTTTTGGAGAATTTACATCCTTGCTTGACAAATGGGAGAGTTTGGATTTAGTTAATGCTTCCATAGTGAAGTTTCTTTTTCTGTCAGGTTCCTCCTTTAATGCCATATGATCAGTTTTGTCCAAAGTTAGGAAGTTATATCACTCCTCCAAAATGTTGAAAGTAGAATGTATTAAGGAATCTAGAATTAGGTCAGCAATAGATAAGAGGATAGAAAGCTTCGAATTGAATAAAAGTCATACTATTAGAAGTGTACTGGAACATTTCTTTCACAAAGTGACTTTGAATTATCTGGTTGTGGATAATGAATTGGTTTTGGAACCTAATCTGGTTAGGACTAAGGTGGATGTGATTATGGAAGAGTGGACTAGGAGGTGAAGTGTGGTTTTTGTTGTCCTTAGTATATGATGTCGCCAATACCAGCCTTTAGAGTACATTTTTGATGATGCTTTTTCTAATGTGATATGCCCAATTGACTTTAATGAGATGTCTGGTGTTATCTCAAATCTGCCTGATGGGAAAGCAGCTGGTCTTTCTGATATCTCAAATGAGTTATGGAAACATTATAACAGGTCAGTTTTGGATATGCTTTTGGTGCTTTTGAACTCTTGCTTGGATTGTGAATCTGTTCCTGGGCCTTGAAAGAAGGCTTGGGTGTTGATAATCTCCAAACCATATGAATGGAAAAGTGTTCTTACAAACACCCATCCTATTGCTTTGATTGAGACAGCTTGTAAAATTCTTTCCAAGATTCTTTCAGACAGGATTTCTTTTGTGTGCAGTAAGTTTAATGTTCTCAGAAAGGATAATTTTTCTGTTCTAAAAGATACAACCACACAATCTTCTATTTTTGCTATTGGATTAGTCATTGAAAATGCTTTGGAAAAGAACCATGAATTATGGTTGGTATTGTAGGACATGTGAAAAGCTTATGATTCTGTTGGCTGGGAGCATCTTAAGGAGAGTTTAGTCAGAATAAAGATGTGTAACAAGTTCATCTGGTTTTTTGGTGACATTCATAATGGTCAAGTCAACAGAGTTATGATGAATTTTGGGTTAACCAATAGATATCAAGTGCATAATGGTTTGGATCAAGAGGAGGTGTTTTCTTTTCTTTTTTGGCACATATTTTATGATTCTCTTTTGTGTAAAGTCAAGAGACAAGAAAGTGTATATGGATATAGATTGGACTTTCGCTTCATGACCAGAACTGATTGCTCTAAATCTCAAACTGGTTTGACTTCTTTTCTCGCTGTAGGTGCTTTTGTTGATAACACTATTTGAGTTGGTAGCAGCCAGGCTGCTATACAACATATTCTCAATATTACTAGTGAATTTTTTCAGATCAATGACATTTCGATTAATAATAACAAAATAGTAGCCATTTCCATTAATTGCAAAGTCTTTGAGCCTTGTTTGCTAATCAATGATTTGCCTATTTTAATAGCCAAGAAAGAGGAGCCTTATTGATACTTGGGCATTTTTCTGTTTACTGAGGGTTTGTCAAAGCTTAGCTTAATTAAGGCCCATCTGGATGTCTGGTTTTTCACCAATCTCATGCTGAGAAAGGCTGTCTCTGACAAACAGTTCTCGTATTTGGTGTTAGCAGTTCTTCACCCCATCATTGTATACAAAACTCAGTTCAGTTTTGTTTCTATTAATGTGTATGCAAAATGGGACACTATGATTTGCAAGAATTTGAAATCCAAATCTGGCTTGCCACATGACTTTCCCAATGATGCTATTTACCATGCTTCTCTGTATGGTTTGAAGTTTTTTGAACAGATTCAAGCTGAAAGCAAGTCAGCTTCTGTTGTTAGTTTCGCCAATTCTGTTGGTATCTTGGGCCATTTGTTTGCACATAGATCACATGACTTGCAGATCCTTAGTTGGCGCCCTCACCACTCTTTGCTTTTCCCTTTGCATGTTAATATCAATTCTTCAAATAATTTTTTGGCCAGCATTGTCCAGATTTTTTTGAAGTACAACCTTTCTCTGAGTGGTCTTGTGACCAATGCTTTTTGTTTTTTAAGTGGAATCCCTATGTCTGTCATTCTTAATGAGCCCACCTTTTATAAATATGTCTCTTCACTTTGGCATTATGGAATTGCTTTTGTTGAGCAGCTTCGCAGTCGTACTGGTTCTGTTTTTGAATGGAGGACTTTTAAGTGGTGGAAAAGATTGGACTCTTAAAGCCCAGTTCCTCATTGGTTTGACATTTTTGTTCACTATTTGAATGATTCTGGACCACCTTCTGTTTACAATTCTCTGTTGCTATACATTAGTTTGTTTAATATTCTTGAGTCTCATGAGTTTGAAGTTGTGTGCAATCGTCTGTTGAGGATTGATTCTGGTCATCTTTCTTTGTTTATGGATGATTTTCTGAATGGGCTGGATACTCTTGGTATAAAAGCTAGTGCTGTTGTTTTTTTTGAGAACATTGATTTAGGTTTGAGTGTGGAAGTTTTCAGGTTAGTTTCTTCTACAATAGTGGAGTTGCAGGCCATTGCTCTGGCTTTCAAGTGTGTTTTTCCTTCTTGTTTGGTTGACTTGTTTTTGGACAGCCAGGCTGTTTTAGATGCGTGCAAGTCAGAATCCTTGTTGACTCATCCAGATTTCAGGAATTGGTATTGGATCAAGCATTGCTATATTGCTAATGTTATTTGACACAAAAATTTGAATGTTAATTGGGTTAAAGTTAAAAATCATTCTGGTGTCTTGGGAAATGAGTGTGCTAATGCTTTTGCTAGAGCTGCTGCATTCTTTAATATGTATCTTTCTCACATAATTAATGAACATTTTCTCAAGACTGGTGGTACTGCAGTGTCCAGCAATTCTAGACATTTTGTTTGTGACATTTTTCAATCTATTCACCATGCATGCTGGGAGGTTGGTTCTGATTCCTGAGTCTTGGTGGATAGCCTGTATGTTGATGTTGATTGGTCTAAATCTTCTTTGGTGTGGCATCCAAATTTTTATTTGGCTGCTGGTTTCACTAGTGCTCAGATTGCTGGCTTTTGGATGTATTTTATGAAGGCATTGTATCATCATCTTCCGGTTGCTGTGCATAAGCATCTTTATAATAGGAGTTACCCCAGTGTAATATGTCTATTCTGTGGTGATGTTGAAGTTTCAGACCATGTGTTTTTTTGCTCATTTAATGCTGCTGGTCATGCTCAGTTGGTGAAGATTCATGTATCTGCTTGGGAAACATGCTCGGAATTAGCTTGCTTTTTTTCATGTGTTTTACAGTTGCTTTTTACTTGCTTCTCTGATGTTAGTATTGGTACAGCTCTGTGTAAGGGCTTTGTTTTCAAGGAGTGATATCATGAATTTGTTGCTGTTTTTAGAGACTCTGAGATAGCAGCTCAGAATATCGTGGTCTTTGTGCATGAATTTTGTCTTGTGTTTTGTGATGATGTTTGGTTAGTATGTGCTAAGCACTGGGCAGTTATGGAGAAAGATGGCATGATGGTTCTGTTCCTGTTTTTGTTTCTGGTCTTTCTTTGGTGCTTTCAGCTGGTGTAATTAGATTGTTAGGTATTGCGGATGCATTTGGTGTTTATTTTGGGTTTTGTAAATTTTGTTTATTTTTTTCTGGTTTAGACAACATAGTTTTAGTGCATATAAGTGCCTAGTGTTGTTCTAACTAGTCTGAATGGCTGGTCATGTGTAGAAAACGCATAATTCACATCTAGTTTAGATCATTTATATAATATATTGTACTAAACAGTGTTTGGATCTCACTCGTTAAATTAAGGAAAAAAAAAATAATACATATTTTTAAAAACAAAACTAAATTATGTTTTATAACCAATTATTAATCACAATACAACTAATACTAAATACAAAAATTGCTTGTTTGTAATAGTTTTTTTTAATATTATATTCACAAAAAACTTAATATTTAAGTTAGTTTTAACCAAACTAGATTTAGACAAACTAAATAAAAATAAAAATATATTAAAATATTTATAAGACTCTTTTTTTTACAATTAAAATTAGTAAATTATTAATAAATAAGCACAATATTTTTATTTAATAATTAATAAAAATTACTACAGTTTTGTTGTTGTTGATTAAAATATTATTAATTTTAAAAACTTTACTTGTCATATTTAGAATATATTATATAATAGCTTAACTGTTTTCTATTTAAATTATATTATTAATAAAAGCATTAATTATAAGAAAAAATGTTAAACCAATATAATTTTTAACTTTTTTAGTTTTGATAATAAACATAATATTAATTTTATATTCATACAAACTTTTTTATAAAATTATTGAAAACTGAAAAAACAAAAAACAAATCTGTTATTTCTAAATATATAAAAATTTTA
The DNA here is from genome assembly GCA_016748015.1 of Geosiphon pyriformis. NCBI lineage: Eukaryota > Fungi > Glomeromycota > Glomeromycetes > Archaeosporales > Geosiphonaceae > Geosiphon > Geosiphon pyriformis. The sequence goes on along the minus strand of JAAOMT010000627.1, from coordinate 94,051 downwards.
TAATTAACAAAAATCATATTGTCAAAAGTATTTTAAAATATTTATTTTATAAAATGGTCTTAAATTACTTAATTGTAAATAATAAGTTGGTTTTAATTCTTAATAATATTAAATTTAAGTAAACAATATTATAAAAAATTAAACAAAAAAAAATACTCTTAAACAATATTTTTAATTTGTGTTAGTATTAATATTTATTATTAAATTATATAAATAATAATGTTTTTTTTGGAATTATAAATGTTATTAATTTTAATAAGATGTTTAGTGTAATTAAAAAACTTTTTGATAATAAAATTGTTAGTCTGTTTAGTATTTTTAATAAACTTTAAAGATATTGTAATAACTTAATATTATATATGTTTTTAAATTTATTAAATATTTATTTAATTTGTAAATTAGTTTTTTAATCTTAAAAAAAGCATAAATATTAATAATTTTTAAATTATATAAATAAAATAGAATTTTAATAAATATTTATTCTATTATTTTAATTAAAACTTTTTAAAAGAATCTATCTAAAATTTTTTTAATTTTGTTATTGGCTTTGTGATAAAAAATACTTTAAAAAAAATCACAAACTTTAATTAGTTTTATAGAATATATAAAAGATCTATAATTCTATTGGTTAATATTATTTAAAAAATAATTTGTATTAAATTAAGATATATAATAAGTTTATCTGATTTTTTAATAGTATTTACAACAATAAAATTAATTAAGTAATAATAAATTTTAGATTAATAAATAAATATTAAGTATATAATAACTTAAATTAAGATAAAGTTTTTTTTTATTTTTGTGAAAGATTTTTTATGATTTTTTTTTAGATAAGATAAAGAAATAAGCTTAAATACATAATAAGATTTTTTTATACTATATAATACAAAACAAATATTATTAAAATTAATATTAGTATTTAAAAAAACTTAAATATAAACAGTCTTTTTATTATTAAAAAATTTTGAATAACTATTAATAAATTAAACTTTATATTTGGTTTAATTTATAAAGCTTTAATAATTTTAAACAACAAAATTTCTATCTTGTATAATTTAGATAAAAGCTTAGTAAAGATATTATTATATTTTTTATATTATATTTTAGATAAAATTTTATTTGCTAAAAGATATACTATCTTTTAAATCATATTTTAAATAGTATTTAAATTTAAAAATTAATTTGAAGTAATAAAATTAATATAAATTATTTAAAATTACCCAATATAATATTTTTAAATTAAAATTATTTAATATTATTTATATTTTTAATATTAAATTTTTACTAATTTTTGTTTATTTGTTTGTAAAAAAATTAAATTATATATTCAAAAGCTTATTTAAACTAATAAAAACAAAAACAATTTAATAGTTAGTATTAAAGAATTCATTAATATTTGTTATGCTTTAGTTAACTATTGTATTAATAAAATATATAAAAATAAAAACAAAATTAATTGTTTTTTTTATATATTTGAAGTTTTTTTATGTAGTAGTCTTAATAGTTATATATTTTATCAAAAAATTAATTAAATTTAAATCCAAATATTTTTTAAAATTGTTATTTTTTTTAAATCTATTTTTATTAAAATTACTATTTAAAATTATAAAAAAAAACTTATTAATAATCTTAGTAATCAATATATTTATATTTTTTGCTTAAGCAAAATACATAATTATAATAGTATTAATATATATCTTTAAAATAATAATTAAAAGCTTGTTTTTGAAAAATAACTTGATTAATAAAAATTTACTATTTATCTTAATAATTTTACATATATGTTTAATTATATTCTTTTGTTTTGCAAGATTGTTTATATTTTTAATATTACATATGGCAATTTTTTAAACTTAATTGATTATTAAGAAAAAATGAAATAAAATATACCAGAAATAAAAACCAAACTATTAAATTTTACTATTAAACTTATGACAAAAACAAACAAATTATTTAATTAACTTTTTAATTTAACAATATTTAAAGACATTAATAAAATTAACAAAATAATAATTTTGCCATTAATAACTGTACTTAAACTTTTATTATTATTATATTTTTTATTTAATTTTGAAATAAAAGAGTTATTAATGATTAATATTCAAAACTAAATTAAAAAACTATTAACATAAACATATTTAATATTTTAGTCAACTTGTTAATTTGTTTTATAAAGCTAATAAGACTGTGTTTTAAAATTGCAAACCATAATTTTAACTTATTAGACACTAATAAAAAAGATTTAACAGTCTTAATTAAATTAAAAACCAGACAAAAAACTCAAAAAAATCTGAAAAAAAATACACTAATAATTTAAGTCCAAGTTTTACTACCAAAAGACACAAAATAGAAAATAAAAACTATTTTTTTAACATAAATATTTACTAATCTGACTTTATTTAAATCCAATAAAATTTTTTTTCTTAATTTATATATTAATCAATAATAGAAAAGCCACATATAAAAAAAGTGTAATCTAATTTCTTATAAATTAAATAGTATATTAAAATTAAATAAGATTAATAAAGAAAAATGTTTTTTATAATAGAAATAATAGTCATAATTTTTGAAAAATTATCATTAAAGTTAAAATAAACAATAGTATACTTAGTTTTAAAATAGTTAACTAAATTATAATTAATGAAACAAATTTTTTATTATTAAAAAAAACAAAATTTCACAATTTATATATATTTGTGTTAATAAAAAGAATATAAAACAATATTTTATACAAATTTATTTATTTTATAATTGTTTATTAATATTAGTCTTGGCTATACAAATAGCATTTTTTTTAATTAAAACATATTATTAAAATGTTAAAAAATTAGTTTAGTTCTAATTATTAAATTTTATTATAATTTTTTATTATAGTCTAATTAATTGTATTTTAATTGATTTAATTATACTATATTTAATAAACACTATATATATAATCTTTAGAAATATATTTACAAAAATTTTTTTGACTATTATTATCTAATTTATTTAATTATTTATTGGTTTTTTAAGATTAATGTTTACTATTATATCTTAATTATTTGCCAAATTTGCTGCAATTATTATTGTTTTTTTAGAAATAAAAAATATTTAAATTATCTTACCAAATTTTGAAAAAGTAAAAACTTTTCTAAAATTATTTATACCAAAATTTATATTTAAAACAAAAAATTTACAAATCAAAATATTAACTAAAAGAAAAAAAAAATTTACTTAAAATATTATTATTATTATTATTATTATTACCAATATTAAAATCAATTTTGTTAAGAAATTTTTTAAGAGTTTACTTTATTATTATTTTCTTAGATTTTATAAATATTATATTAATATTTTTGAAATTTGAATTATTTTTGTTATTACCAAAGATTTTTTTTTATTTTTTTTTTGTTATTGTTAATATTGTTTTGCTATTAATTCTGTCATTAATAAAAACTAATAAACTTTTAATAAGTTAATTTTTCTTTTAAAATATTTTTCTATATTTTAAATTATATATATTATTGAACTTATAATAAAATAGCCAATTTTGTGCTAATTATTATTATTTTATATATATATATTATTAATAAGTATAGTTTAATTACTATTTAAAATACAAAATCAAAACTAAAAACTCCAGTTAAACATAATTCACACCCTTATTATATGTGATTAGTTATTCAAACCAATTAAAACAATACTAAATTTTTATACAAATTATTGATCCATTATTTAGACCAGAAAAAAACAACCAAAGTTTACAAAAAACAAAACCAACCTTAAAAAACTCATCAATACTAAGCAAACAAATCATTTTATCTAACAAATTTGATATTAGCTTGTAAAACACAATTGGCACTATTTTAAAATTACTGATCCAACTATTTTTTTCTATATTTGTCCTATATTTTAACCTGAATTCTCACAAATCAGAATAATGCTATTTATCCAAACCACATACAAAATTAACCAGAATTTGAACAGTTTTTTTATAGTCTTCAAACACTCATACAGTCTTGTCATACCAATTTATAAACACAAAGTTTTTACAAAGAAGTACATATAGACTAATATTAAACAAACAAAAGAAAAAAAATTCTACAATTAATAAAAAAAATAGAATATAAGACCCAATTAGAGATTTCCAAACCAAAATCTGATTGATCAAAATTACTTTACAAGAATTAGACTTCTTAAAACAGATGAATACATAATTAAAAAATTTGATTTTTTCACACTATAAACACAGAACATTCAATATTTTTTGTTATAAAGTCTTTTCCTAATGGCAACAGATAGTTTTCTATAAACAGTTTTCATAAAATACATATGTAAACTAGCTAAAGCTTTACTTATTGAATCTGATAACATAAATTTGGATGCCAAACTGCAGCAGTTTAAATCTAATCAATCTTATAAGATAAAAAAATGTCTAATATTTTAGAACCAGATCTATGCTCCCAACAGACACAATTTATTAACCTATATACATTTTAGACAAAGTAATAAATATTACTAAACATTAGCAAATTATTAATCACAATAAAGCATTCATTTATATTATTAAGCAACAACAAAAAAAAATAACCAGTTTTACTCATTAAAACATTTATATATATATTATTCAAAATCTCTAAATGTCTCTTAACTTTTGACCAAACTGCTAAAAAATCTTTGTCACTAATTAAATTTACAATATGTTTTTTTTCTATTTAGCAATAGTTTCAAAAATCAGAATTTAATCTACTTAATTCTAAAACACATATATTTATGACTGTCTGACTGTTTTAGATTTGAACTAAATTCAAACTTGTCAAAAAAGTTTAATGCTGAACTTGAACTAAACTTACTTTAAAAAATTGGTTCAGTTCAAGTTTAGTTTGTAATTTAAATCAAACTTGAACAACATTCAAAGTTTGGTTTAGTTTAATTCAATCAGAACTCTAATTAATTATTAAATAACAGTATAAATAACACAGATTAATGAATAAAATTAGAAAATATGACATGTATACAATAATATACAAAATATGCACAAATATGCTCAATTTAATATAATTACAAACAAGCAAACTAAGAGATACTTACAATCAAACAAAAGACTTAATAGCTTAACAATTATTTACTAATTAATTAAAATAGGCATAATTATGTATAATTCAAAATATGTATATATACAATAGTTTTCTAATTAGAAAAAAAACAAACAAAAAAATAATAATAATAAACAAGAAAAAGTCAATTAGATAAAATAAAAAATGAAAAAAAAATAAAAGAATTGGATTATAAATTCTAAAAAAAGCTAAACAGTATGCTTTTTAAGCTTTGTATTATAATATTTACTAATACTAAGATCAGTAAAATTAAAAATTTTTCACTTTTATAATTTAGTCTCTACACAAATAACTAAAAAAGCCATTATTATTTTTTTACTATTATTTTTTTGTTAAGAAAAAACAACAGTGAAAACATTCAACATATTAACAAAAACATAAATAAAATCCAAGTTTAATAAGATTAAAAATACATTAAAATAATATTAAATATATAAAATCACTTAAAAACTATTCATAATAATATTTTGACCAAAATTAACAATCAACTTAAAAATTTGAAATAAGCTTTCCATATCTTTAAAAAATAATATCTGATTAAAATTATTTTATAAATACTAATTTTATTGAATTCTACTTTTTATTTTTAATTTTTTTTGAATTTATTAGGAATAGGATACTATTTTACTATAAGTAAAAAAAATACAAATATTTGGTATTAATACAAAATAAAAGAGTATTTTTACAAGAGCTTTAAGGAAAGATATAATTGGAAATATAAAAATATGACAGAAATTTTTCTTAAAAGACTAGTATAGTAGTAATTATCAATAGTAATTTTAACAAAAACATTATATTATATACCAAATCTAATAATAAAAATATTTACCAGAAAAAATTATCTAATATCTGCTAAAAAATTAGGAAAAATTCTTAAATAAGAAAAATAATAGTAATTTATTAAACAAAAATTTAACAAAAATTAAAATTAATACTAATCAAAACTAATATACTAATCTTCATATTAAAATTAGATAATTCTTTATATTATCAAAAAAAATTGACAATAACTTTAATAAATTATAAATTTTAATACAAGTTTGTTGTAAAATTGTTTTATTTATAATATTAATATTTTAAAAAAATGTTATATTTAATAAAAAATCTTTAAATATTAATATTATTTTAAGTATTAAAATTTTAATTGCTTAATTTTATTATTATTATTATTAAGCAATGTTACAGTTCAAAAATTTAATAGAAATTATAAATAATATAAATTAGCCAATCATGAAATAGCACAGCAACAATTTATAAAAAGAAATAATTTACAAATAACAGCAAGTACTATTGTGCAAAAGCAGCAAGCACTATTTTACAATAGCAGCAAGCACTATTTAGAAATAACGAAAATAAAGTATTACAAAATGTTATTTTGTAAAACAATAATTATATATATATACAATAGTTTTTAATGATAAAAAAAGAACAGCTTCAACTCAGAGCAACAAATATCTAAATAAAATTTTATTCAAAAAAAGAATTAATAAAAATAATAAATTAAATAAATATCACAATTACGAAATTAACAATAAAATTTACATACTCTCTCTAGTGAATGAAACTATTATTCCATCTTTGAATCTTTTGGAAGAATAATCCCTGATCAAGATTATTCACATAATTATTAATTAAATTGAAAAAGCTTTATTATATACTTAGAGAAATCACAAAAAGGCCATTAACATTCCATGTTTCTAGATTAGAGAAACACATCAGGCAATTGCAAGAATAGCCTTAGAGAAGACCCTAAACAGTAGATAGATTTCAGATTAGCCTTTGGAAAAGAGTACACAACATACAAAAACAACTAGAATTAAAGAGAAAACTTACATCACAACATTAAGAAAAAACCTTCAGTACATTATCATTAATATCCAATACATAAAATTGAGAAACTCATGAGAGACTGATTGCAATTAAAATAGGATAGCAACAATTAAAATATACAAGAAAACACTTCCATAACAGCAATTAACAAGTAAAGCCCAACTGTTATCTAGTACATAAAACCAAACTAAGTAGAACACACTAAATGTAGCTTACACATTTACTACATGTGGCCAACCACTTAGGCCAGACAAAGCAACACTATGCATTTATGCTAACAAAAGCATTATCACCCAAACCAGAAAAGAAATAACACATTCTGTGTTTACCAAAATTGACAGCAAAAGATTCCAAAACACCAAGCATACAAACTATTTCATCTAATAACATAGATACCAAACAATGAAGCAAGCCTGAGACCATGCCACCATCCTTGACCAAACCAGTCTTCTCTATATCCATTCTATGCTTAAACCTAATAAGCCATATTTTAGTGCAAAATAATTCAACCACAAATCTAACATATTCAACAAGAGCCAAAGCAGTCTTTTCTTTTTTCTCAAAAACCAAAGTAGTCTCAGCACACCAATTCTTTAACACAAAACTTTTGTATATAGTAGTGTACAGACCCATGTCCAAAGAACACATTAAAAGTAAATGCAAAACAGCCAATATAAGTGAGCAAAAAAGACCTATTAATAATACTTATCTTTTAGTAGCTTTAGCCAAAATGTCTTCATGAAGTCTAGCATCACCAGAACAAGCAAAAACATAGTCAGACAACTCCACTTTACCATACAGCAAGCACAATACTTCAGGATAGTTCTTGTTATATAACCTTTTTCTGACTACTATAGGCAACTGTCTATGTATTGCTTTCATCAAATAAGTGTGCTATTGGCTAAACTCCTACTAGTAAATCCAGAGAACATGTGAGAATCAGGATGTTAAATCTTTAGAGTAACAGTCCAATCTATTTTTTTAATCATGACACCCAAAACAATATCATAACCAAGACCAGTCTTCCAATAAGCATAACAAATTAACTGATATAAATTACAAACAAAATGACAAGTATTATCTGACATAGCAGTATTTTTAACAACCAAAAATTATTTTTAAATTCCAACTGGTAAAAAAAGTGAAGAAAAAGCAGTTTTTTCTACCAACTTATTAGCCCTAACATTGCCTAAAATCTTTGAATGTCCTTTAATCTTCACTCATTTAACCAAAATGTCTTTATTTTTAATGAAATTGACAATATACAATCTTTTAATCCAGCATTAATTGTGGAAATCAGACACAGCAATTAAAGTCTCTAATACACAAGTATCAATCACAGATTGGCTGTCCAAATACAGAATCACAGAACAAAAAAATAGAATGTATTCTAAGACCAAAGCAATAACTTGTAATTCAGTTAAAGTAGAAGACAAAAGTCCATATACCCTAATTCTAATACCCGTGTTCATAGCTAAAAATAGATAGCTGCACTATTTGTTATCTTAGCCAAACCAGCACTTTTTAAGGATATTTGATTTTTAAATATAAATTATTTTTATTTATTTTTTAATTTGTAATTAGTTTTAAAATTTTAAAATTTTGTTTTATTAATATTAAATTTTATATTAAAACTTTTTTATTGTTGTATTTTTGGTTATTTTTGTTGTTATTAATATTGTTAATTCTTTAATTAGTTTTTAATTGATTTTTTTAGATTTAAAATAATTAAATTGGTTTTATTGGTTTTTAATAATAAAATTAATTAGTAGTTTTTTTGCTTTATATATTAAATTAAATAAAAAATGTTTTAAAATTTAAAAAAAAGTTGTTATTTTGTTTTTATTTAATAAGTTATTTTTAAAAATAAATTGAATAGATTGTATAAAAAAATTAAGCTTAAAACAAAATATATAATTAAAAAAATAAAGATAAAAATATTTACTTAAATAATAATTTTATAGGCATTTTAAACTTCAAAAATTAAGTTAAATACAAATAATACTATTAAATAAATAAATAAAATAGTTAAAAATAATAGTATTTTAGTTGTTTATATATATAAAAAGTTTTTTTAAAATAAATTTTTTATTAAAATATAAAAAAAATAATTACAAAATTTAAGATAATTTTTTTAAAATTAATTATTTTTTTATTAGTTAAAACTACTTATATATATATTTTTTTTTAATAATACAAAATTTTTTATAATATTATAATATATTTAGTTATTATTAATATTTTTAAAATATTTTTATTATATTATTTATTATACTAATATACAATTAGTTAAATTATTAAAAATATGTAATTTGTATTTAGTTTAAAGTACATAATTATTATATTATATTAAATAATAAATAGGTTTTAATTATAAAATAATAATAATAATAATATTTAATTTATTAATATTATTTTATTTGGTTTTTTAACTTAAATAATAATATATTTATTTATTTAATGAGTGCAGTCTAATTACTAGTAGAATTTTAACTATTAATTATTATGAAATTACTTTTATAATTTTTATTATTAATTAGCATATATCATATTATTTTAATTATTATTTATTAACTTGTAATTTGTCAAAATATATTTTTAATTTGTCAAAATATATCTTTAGTTTATCAAAATTATTACAAAAAAAAAAGTTCAAGTTCATAGACTAGTATTACAACAAATTATATAAAAAAAAACTTCTTTTTTTAAGAAAATATATCTTATTTTATTCAAAATTATCTACTTTAGATTTATCCTAATTAGTACAATCCAAAAATAAAAAACATACTTTAAAAAATCAATTCTTGAAATAATTACACTTGATATTTTCAAAATTCAATTAACATTTTAATATTGATTAGTTAACAATTTTAATAATATGTTAATAATTCCAAATCTAAATAGAAAATAATTCTTTTAACAAAATTCTGTTTCTTTATATTTCTGTTATTTTTTTTTATATTTTTTATTATAATTATTAGGATAGCCTACAGACAAAATTTTTGTAAAAGAATTAACTTTTACAGCAAAATAATTATACATTTTTAATAAGCTTCTAAACAAGTAATTTCTAAAAAAGAGTTGATATTTACTATAACATAACTATATAAAGTAACTAACACAAAATTAACCATTTTATTTATAAGTCTAGCAGTTTAAATTATAGGAAATAATTTAAAAATAAATTCAGTTATTGAAGATTCAATAGTTTTTAATAAACATAAATTAAAATAGCAAACAAATATTAATAGCAATTAATAAAAAAGACCAAAAATCTCTAATAATATTTGATGTTTTTTTATGGATTAACACAGCAATAACAACTTCTTCAAATTAGCAACTGCATCAAACATAACAACTCTAGAATACTATCAATTAATTTATACTCATTGCAAACAATAATTTGAAATTCTAGATGGAATTATAACTTTTAAAAAAACACTTTTTTAGTATATTGAAAACTGAATTAACAATTATCTTTTTAAAAACTACAACATTACAAAAGTCAAGCAAAACCTTTTCAAAAATCTTATTTACTACTTAAACAGAGATATAAAAAATATTAATCTTGAAAATTGTGCTACTTATTTCATAAAACTAGATTACAACATTATTCAGTTTTGCAAAAAAAAGTATTTTGCCAACTCACAATTTATTTTTGAATTCAAATCAAAACTTGAAACAAGTAAAAAAGACAAAAAAAACACCCAATCAGTTCAAACAACACCTAATACATTAAAGACAACTTTTCAATATTTACAAATATCTAAACAAAAAACTAGTTTAAAATTACCACTTTTAATTACATTTTTTCCAGCTTTTTTTGCTCAAACTCAAACACCAAATTTACTATTCAATTATTTCTCAAGACCAAAAAATTTTATATTACCAAAAAGCCCAACACAATAGCTTAAATCAATCTTTATTAGTATTAACTTTTTTGATTTTTTAACAAAAAACCAAAGCAACTACTTTGATAACAACAAAAATATTAGCCACTCTAAAAATACAATCAAAATAACCCATTATTATTAAACAACAAATTTTAAAGCTGTCACTATTATGAAATTCTAGAATACTAAAAACAAGATTGCAAAAAAATGCAAAGAAACTAACAATTAAAAATAATCAATATTATTCTTAACTCTAGCAATTTTACTATTAATTTTTGCTACTAACTTATTATTTACTAAGATTTTAATATCAAAACAATTTCTATTAATCTGTTTCACAATCTATTCAACAACAATATTCACAATTCTTAATTCAGCAATATTAAATATCTGTTTAAAAACTGGTTCAACAAAACCAATTTGTATCTTAAAACCAATTTGCAACAAATAACAATAAATTTAATTTCAATAACTAATTAGTTCTTTAAAATCAAATTTAACAAAAACTCACACATTATTACACTTAACTCAGTTATCTTATAATATTAAAAGAATCGAATTTTCAGCAAACTGCATTTTTTGAAGATAAAACCACAGCAACAAAACAAAACTCTTTCAATAATACTATTTTATCAGCCAAGATTGTCCAAAATGCCAATTTATTTAATATTTTTTCATTTAAATTTGAAACCAATAAATTGTTATCTTTATTTAATAATACAACTATAAAAAAACAGAAAGCAATTACAACTATATATATAGAAGCCAAAATTAAAAGAAAACCAATTTAACTAATCTTAGACAATAAATTCACCAGAAGTATTATTATCTACCAATTAATACAATAGCTACAACAAAATTTTGACAGATCTGTCCAAACAAATATTGTTATAACAGATAATATAAAAAAAACTCCAATAAAAAAAATTAATAAATTCTTATTTACAATTAATAAAATCACTTTTTAATTAAAATTCTAATTATAAATACATTTTAATACTAAGCTTTTATCAAAAACAATTGGCTTTTGGATTAACATTTAATTGGACCAAAAAAACAGAACAAAAAATTTTCAAAAAGACCAGAAAATGAAATATTGCCCACTATTCTAAAACTAAAACCATGAAAACAGCCATCATATATTCTACTTAAATATAAAAATTACAGCAAAAAACTTTCATTAATGAGAGCTTGCATATTACCAAAAGAAGAATATGAGATGTGTATTTGCTATTATTATAAAACCTATTACTAAAAATGATTTGAATATCTTAAATAAAATAAAAAATAAGACAACACTCTATGTCTTACTTGTAAAGAATTACTATTAAAAAAATACAACTGGATTGATGTTGCAATAAGAAGAAAAATATATAACCAAACTTGCTAATACATTCTATTAATTGTAAAAAAAATAAAAAGAGAAATCTTATTTAATACTACTTATAACAGCACTCTTAATAAATTTTACTATTATTTATATAATGTTAAAATAATATATGAACTAATCATAGTTTTAATTAACAAAAGAACTCAAAAAAATGTTTGCCAAATGAAAAAAGCTAAATATATCAAGAACATTATAAAATTAGCTGGATTTGATTATAAAAACAAAATAGAAATCTATTATCAGATTACATGTCTATTCAACCAAAGAAGCTTAAATTCAATAATTAAAGCAAATGAATATTCAATTATATAAAGAATATATTATGTCTTATGATAATCAATAATGTTTTAAATACTATACAATTAGTATTTTCTTGCCCAATAATAATAATAAGCATGAAATCAAATTTGGAGAACTTGAACCAAAAAAAAATTGCAACTACATCTATTTATCTAACCAAAAATCAGTCTGTTATACAACTTAAATATTTTAACAATAATAGTTAAGAAATCAAATTAGAAAAAGCTTATAAAATTGATATAAAATATGATCTATAATATTCAATATTATTTATAAAAATTAGAAATTATAATAAGTAGATAAAATAGCCAATTAAAAATAGGTATAATAAAAGAAAAATTTCAGAATTTCTCTTAAAAAATTGCAGAATTCCAAAATTCCAGAATTTTTTTCAAAAAAATTAAAGAATTTTAAAAATTTTTTTATAATATGAATTATGTATATATAGCAAGAGTATTAAAAGCAAAAAAGACAAACAATTCAGTTCAAAACAACAATACTTTTCTTTTTAAAAGATAGTTTTCTATAACTTGAAGTGAAGTTATATTTATATTAATAAAACATCTATTATCATTTAAATCTATGTTATTATTACTTAATTAAAGAAATATTAATCTATTTTATATTATCAACACTCTATATTAATAAAATCCAATATTTAACTATACTAAACCAATAGCTCTTGATTACAGTTATTGATAAAACACTAATTTTTTATTTTATTATTTTATATTTTTTATATTTTTTTATATTTAGTTTCTTTGTTATTTACTAATTAATTAATGTTAAGAATAGTCTAATAAAAGACCCAGAAACAAGAATAGAAAACTTAAAGATAACTTACCAAAAAAAATAACTGCCAAAGTAAATCAGCCATTATGCTAAAAAAAAATTTTACAAAAAAAACCAGCAATTAAATTTTTGTTTATTATACAAAAGATTTAACCAAAACTTTTAGACTCCAAAACTTTCAAAAATTACCAACATTTTCAGCTATTGAGCACCAAGTTATGAGTTTATTATTTGTTTTAATACTCTAAATATTCATCTATAATACCAAGAAAAGATATTTTGGTCCTTTAATCAAAGTTTTTAACAAAAATCAATTTCAAAATTGCTTTTGAAATTTTACTAGGAGCAATAATTAAAATTGCTTCTTAATTATTATTGGCAAATAAAGAAATTAACATCAAAAAAAAATTATAGATGCAAAATACACTAAAGATATTATCATCATACTATAAAACAAAACTGATAAATTATTTAAAATTGAGCATGCTAAAAAGATTACTTAAACAATTTATCTATTTTTAATCAATATTTAGGATTTGCAATTAGTTAATTAAAAAGAAAAATTAAGCAAAAATAATAGAAAAACTCAAGATTTTGGTTTAACAGAATAATTTAAAGTTCTAGTAAATATAATTTTTAATGCACAAAATAAATTTTACCAGATTCTTTGACTTCTCCAACCAATTATTATATCATTTTTTAGAGAATAATACAAAATTTACACTTGTTTAAAACCCATTACCATCCAACAAATCTTTAAATCCAATAAACAAATTTGTCAGAAACATAAAATTTCAATTTTAAATGTTTATATTCCAAAAAAAATGAAGAAATTTCGAGTTATTTTTTACAATTCTATCTTATTATTTTATTAAATAAATTAGAAATTAGAATAATATATAGCAATATTTTTCAAAATAAAACTTTTTAAATTGGTTTTAATTTTATTAAAATTGTGAAACACATCTTTTTTCTAAACCCAAATATTCTGTTTACTATTAAAAACTATCATCTTATTAAGAAAAAACTTTTTTAAATTAATATGGATCTCTTAAAACTCCAACAACAAAGACAATTAAAACAGTTAATTGCCAAATATGCCAATATATTTGCCAAAAACAACAATAATTTCAGCAAAACTAATATTGTACAGCATTAAATTCATACAAAAAATGCTCTATTAAAATGTTAACAAGTCTATTGGCTCTTATTTGCCAGCCACCAATTTATCAGAGAAAAAATACAACAGATGCTTAACAATAATTTCATTCAATTATTAAGAAGTTTTTGGATCTTATCAGTAATCCTAATTAAAAAAAAATAGAAAAATTAGATTTTGTGTAAATTATTGTTAATTCAATAGTGTAACAATTAAAAATATCTACTTATTATCAAGAATCAATAATATACTAGATGTTCTTAAAAAAGCCAAGTTTTTTTTTTACTTTAAACTTGAAAAGCAAATACTGGCAAGTTGAAATAGATTTCAAGAAACATTTCAAAACAGCTTTCACCACACAAAAAAAGAACTATAAATTCAATATTATGCTTTTTAGACTCTATAATACATTAGCAATATTTTAAAAATTCATAGATGTTGTTTATAAAAAACTTTTATGACAACCAGTAATTGTCTATTTCGATAACACTAATGTGTACTTTCTAAGTTTTGAAGCTTATTTAATTCACTTACAAAAAGTTTTTAATAATTATGAAAAATAAAATTGAAATTAAACATTGAAAAATGCTATTTCAGAAAAACAAATTTAATTTTTCTTGAACATATTGTTAACAAAAATAGAGTTTAACTCAATTCAGAAACAATTATTGCTGTCAAGAACTTTCAAGTTCTCCAAAATACCATAAAATTAAGAAAATTTATAAAATTAGTCTTTTATTACCAGAAATTTATTAAAAAATTTTCGGAAATTACCAAACTACTTAATTATTTAATTAACAAGGATGTAAAATACCAATAAACACAAATCTAATAACAAGTATTTAATACCCTAAAAAAAAAACTTAATATAGCTCCAACTTTTGTTTATTCTAACTTTAGCAAATGATTCCAGTTAGTCATTGATGTTTTATACACAGCTTTTGGTGTTATCTTATCACAATTAGATAACAATAACAATAAGTAAGTAATTGTATATGTTAGTAGAACACTCAAGTTAACAGAACTTAAATATAACTCAATTGAATTAAAAACAGCAGTCATTATTTGAGCTCTCAAATACTTTCAGCAATACCTCAGAAATGGACTTCAATTTAACATTATTACTAATAATATTGACTTCAAATAGCTTAACAAAAAAAGCTTTAAACTTAGTGCAAAGCAATTCTGATAGACTGATTTTTTAACTGATTACAAATATATTGTGTATTATAAATCAGAGAAATTACACACAAATATTGATAGTTTTTTTAGAATGAAACAAAATTAGAACTTATATCAACAATTCAACAACTTAACAAAACAATAGATCCCAAAAATTACAACAACATTAAAAACTATTTGAAAACTTTCAACATATCAGAAAATTAGTCCAGTTGAAAAACACTAATTATAAAACTAAACAAAACAATACTTTATTTATTACAATAAAATTTATTATTCAAAATCACAAAAACCCAACAAATTTACTCAAATTAATTCAATAAAATAAAAAAAACAATATTATATAATATATATATAGACTTTTTATTAGGATATTTAAGAAAAGATAGTACAATCTAAAGAATATTTAAACATTATTTTTGGCCATACATATACTAAAATATTTAAATATATATAAAATTATGTGATAGTTGTTAAAAAAAAAGAAACTTGTCTTATTGAACTTTTAAATCCAATCAAAGTTGGACAATCTTTTAATAGAACTAGTATTAATTTAGTCGAATTACTACTCATCACAACCCAAAAAACTGTTATATTAAAGTTGCAGTAGATTATTTTATCAAATGGCCTAAAATTAAAGTCATTCAAAAAACAGACACAAAATTAGTAGCAAATTTCATCTATAAAAAATTTATTTGTAGATATGAATACCTAATTAAACTCTTATTTAATTAAGGAATACACTTTGTAAACAACTTAATACAAGAAATTTATAAACAATTCAAGATTAAAAGATCCTTATTATTACCTTATTACTCCCAAACAAATAAATTAGTAGAACATTTTAACTGGATATTATGTAAATTACTAGCCAAAGTTTCAATTAATTTTAAGCAAAAATAGAATATTTTTATTTTATTAGTGTTATTAACATATAGAACACTAAAACAAAATACTATAAAACATATACTATTTGACTTTACATATAAAAAACAGCAATATTACCAATTAATTTTACAGTAAAAACATATTTAATACAACCAATTAATAAAAAAAACTTTCAAAAAACATTCTAATAAAGAGCTTATACTCTTCTTAGTATATTAAAAAAAAAAGTCAAATAGTAATAACTTATATTAAATATTCTTAAGCCAAACAAAAAAAATGGCATGACAACAAATTATTACCAGTCATTAACAAATTTAAAGTTGAAAACAAAGTTTTCTTATACAGAACTAAAACTAAAAAACAATAAAATAGAAAATTTGAACATAAATAAAACAGACTATTTTATATTTACAAGATTTTTGACAATAAATTATATAAATTAAGACTTAATAACAAAATTCTAGCCAAAATTGTACATAAAGATTAATTAAAATGCTATTATTCCAGAAACAATTCTAAATTATTAATTTTACAAATTAGTATATATTTCCCTTTAATTAATTTTAAAGATATTCCTTGAAATTTAAAACCAATAATTGTAATAAAACAATAACTAAATCTAAATATTTAATTTATTTTATTAGTATTTTTTTTAAAATAATACAAAAACATTAAACAAAAATAGTAAAATAATTACCAGAAAATATCCAAATTAAAAATATATAAAAATTTCTATACCAAAATTAATTTCTTCTTTATTTTTTCGTTTTTACAAAAATTTATTTTATTTTTATTCAACTTTATAATAATTATTCCCCAAAACATTTAACAAATATTTCAAAAATTAATATTAGCTTTAAAAACACTTTCTGATTTATTTATAACAATTAATAGAAGTCAAATTAATTATACCCAAAAAAAAACTACAGTTTCAGTAGTAAATAATTCTCAGAAATATTACTCTTATAAAAGAAACAAAAAAAATTATTTTAAAAGTCAATTACCAAAACTTTTAAAGCAAGCTTTGAAAAAAAACTTATTATTCACACCTATTAACATTTCCTCAAATGTCACAATACAACAAAAACTTTAAATGTGTTTTAATAAAAACAGCAAATATGTCTTTAGTTATTGATATTTCCAAATTGGAAAAACACTACATTAATGAAAAACTGGAATTCAAAACAACCAATTTTACTCCTGAAACTATACAAAAACAAATACATAACAAATTCAAGATAACAACTGGACTAATAAATGCTTGATACAAACTTAGAGCAGCTTTTAAACTTTATGACTTATTTTATATATGTGAAAACATCTTACAAAATTCAATACTTTAACCAATGAAGATCCAATATATTAGCAAGTTTACAGAACTGAAATTTTAACAATTTTTAAACCAAATCATCTTAATAATCTTAAATTATTATTTTAAAATTATGAATAGTATTTGTACTTTAATAAAGCTTAGTTTTAAGAAAAAAATTATGTTACTAATAAAATTCTAGTCATTAATTAACATGAAATTATTCTTATAATTTATATTATTAATTAACATATTATTATTATTACAATTATTATGTATTATTTAATCAAATTATCAAATATTATTATCTAATTAATAATCTAATTTATATAATACACAAATTGTAATAATTAAATTATACAATACACCAAACTCTATAATATTTAAAAATTTGCTGAAATTTATAGAATTTTGTGAAATAATTTAATAATTTACTAAAATTATTTATAGTTCATAAAAATAACTTATAGTTTGTTAAAATGTATCTTTAATTTATTAAAATTATAACAAAAAAAGTTAAAATTTATAGCTAGTATTACAATAAGTTATATAAAAAAAAACTTTTCTCTTTGAAAAAATATATTAAAATTAGAATCAATTATTTTTTACATATCTTTACAAAAGTAATAAAAACATTAAATACTTTGAAAATTCAAATTTTTTAATTATTTACATTTAAAATTTTCTGATTCTTTACTAATATTTTAAAATCAATTAGCTACCAATTTTAGTAATCTGTTAATAACTCCAAGTCTGAACAAAAAACAGTTCTCTTAACAAATTTTTTTTATATTTTTTTTATATTTTATTTTTTTCTTACTATAATCTTTAAAATAATCTATAAACAAAATTTTTATAGAAGAGTTGACTTTTACAGCAAAATAATTACACATTTCAGTAAGCTTTCAAACAAGCAATTTCTGAAAAAAAATTAACTTTTATAACAAAGTAACTACATATTTTAGTGAGCTTTCAGACAAGTAATTTTTAAAAAAAAGTTGATTTTTACTGTAAAATAACTATACAAGTAACTGGCACAAAATTGGCTATTCTATTTATAAGCCCGATGGTTTAAATTATAAAAAATAATTTAAAAATAAATTCAGTTATTGGAGATTCAATAGCTTTCAATAAATGTAAATTAAAACAGCAAATAAATATTAACAATAATTAATAAAAGAAACCAAAAACCTTTGGTAATATTATTATTTAGTATACAAAATTAAACTAAGTAATTTTAATTAAATACAATTTACATACTTATTACATGTAACCAAATATTTGAGCCAATCTAAACAATACTATGCATCTATATAAACTATTAGATTATTATTAATTCCAAAAAAAAAACATAAAGCAAATGCTTACTAAAGCTTATTGCTATAGACTTAATAATACCAAATATATAAATCATTTCATCCAATAAATCTATATGTAATCTACTAGTTAACATAAACATTACACCAATATTACCTACTAATCCAGTTTTTTTTATCTTCAATCTATGTTTAATTTTAACACACTATATTTTATAGTAATAAAAATTAACCAAATAGCAAAAAAAATTAACTGGTATACAAATAGCCTTTTTTTTTTATTGTTATACATTACCAAAACATTTTTGAGTCAAGACTTGAGAATAAATTTTTTGCAAAGCACTATATACAATTCAATATTAAATAAGCAAAAAAACAGATATTAAAATACAAAAAAAAATACAGACATTTTCTTACCAGCCAAAAATGACCAAAACTCAACATAACCTAAATTAATTTTTTTTATTGATCTATATTTTTTGAACACATAAATTAATAATCTGAAAATTCCATTTTTTTTACAAAACAAGCACAAAAAATCTAAATAAAACTTGTTATACAGTCTTTTATATACAATAATAAAGAGTTTCTTATAAACTGTCTTTATCATATAAGTTCTAATATTGGCTGTAAATCTGCTAATAATATTAGCAAGCATATATGAATTGAAGTGCCAAATCTTAGCTGTTTAAACCCAATTAATATCACAAATAAGAAACTTATTAATAATTTTGGAACCAAAATCTACTTTTCAACAAATATTAGTAATTACTTTATAAATGTTTTAAATAAAGTAACATATATTGCCAGATACTACCAAACTATTAACTACCAAGTAGCACTTCAAAATATTAATAAAAAAAACATAAGAAAATAGGTAACAGTTCTAATCAATTTATTAATATAATTATTACCAAACATATTTAAATAATTCTTAATCTTTGACCAAATTACATTCAAAGTTTTGTCTTTTATTAAATTGTTAACATAATGTTTTTCTATTTAATATTAATTGCAAAAGTTTGGTCTAAATAAACCGAGTTCAAATTTACATATATTAATAGTTGTCTAATTATTTAAATACAAAATCACAGTACAAAAAAAAGACATATATTTTAAAGCCAAAATGATAGTGTGTAATTTAGTCATTGTAAAAAACATACTAAACACTCTAACACCAATACTTACATTCATATTTGAGAAGTAGACAGCCATACCACCAACTACTTTTGTTTTACCCAATTTTTTAAGTAAGTTATTAATATAAACATTAAAAACATTAGCCCAAACTTCATACAAAAAATTTCTAATTGACCCAAAATTATTTGAATTTAAGACATTATAAAAAACTGTATTTAAATTGTCTATTTTATCCCCAATAACAGATCTTAAGCCACCCAAAAAACCAGATACAGTAATAAACTAAGATAGAACAAAACTTTTCAGATTTAGTTTTTTCTAACAGCAAAAAGTTTTTCAGATTATCAAAGTACCATGTTTATCCAAAAGTCTGTTACCAAAAGCAATATTATAATGTCTCAAAAAAATTACTGTTCTATAGTAGGCCTTCTTATCCAAAATATTAAATATTAGAAACTTTTTTGAACTGCAAAAACTTGTAACAAGTTGTTTATTAATGAGATTTTATTATTTAAAAACATCTACACTACTTTAGTGAAAAAATTGTTCACAGAACTGACTCTTAATTTAACAGAATACTACAGAAAATTAGCCAAAGTTTAGTTTAAAGTCTGTAAATTCAAAAATCAATGATTAAAAAGTTTGCCAAAAATTCTTCCAGAATTAGCAAACATGACTGTTAAAGTCACTTTATCTTCAGCTTGTAACTGTTTAAAAAACTTTAAATTGAACAGAATTAGATAATACAAAGCTTTATTAAGGAAATTTCTGAGCAATCCAGTTTTTACTTTCAAATTTATCTTAATTAAAAAATCTTATTTACAGCAAACATTAACTAAAATAAAATTAAACTACTTATAATAATATATGATTGGCTATAAGATAACAGAAACCAAGTAACAGAATTGTTTATCTGAGATTGTTTTCCTTAACACCATATTTGCAAAAAACTTAATATCTAAATAAGTTTTGGCCAAACTAAGCTTAAATAGACTATTAGTAAAGAAATAAATCCCCAAATAATAGTGCAATTCACTTTTTTTACAATCAATATAAAACTTTTATTAATAGTCAAAAAAGTATTTTTAGCTTTCTAATTAATAGTGTTACTCATAAAAATTAGAAATTATAATAATAAGTAAAATAACAATTCAGAAATAAGTGTAATAAAATAAGGAATTACAAGATTTCAGAATTCCAGAATTCTTTTGAAGAATTACAAAATTTTCAAAAATCTTATATAACACAAATTATGTATATATAGTAAGAGTATTAAAAACAAAAAAGTATTTAAAATTCAATAGAGTTTAGAATTATAATAACTTTTTCTTCAAAAAATAATTTTCTATAACTTGAAATAGAATTATATCAATATTAATAAAAATATCTAATTATTATTCAATTTATATTATTGTCACTTGATTAAAAAAATTAATTATTTCCACACTATTAATACTTTATATTGATAGAATTTAATACTTAATCATACTAAATCAATAGTTCTTAATTATGGCTATTAACAAAATACTAATTTCTTATTTTTTTTCTTATTTTCTTTTTTTTTATTTTATTTTATTTTGTTTTTTTGTTGTTTACTAATTGATTAAAAAAAATTAAGTGCTGAGTATTTGACATCAAAAATAGTCTATTAAAAGATCTAGAAATAAAAGTAGAAATTTAAGAATAGCTTATTAAAAAAACATGACTACCAAAATAAACCAGCCATTATGCTAAAAAAAAAATTCATGAAAAAAACCATCAATTGAATTTTTGTTTATTATACAAAAGACTTAATTAAAATCTTCAAACTTTTAAATTTTCAGAAATTACCAAAATTACCAGCTATTGAGCACCAAGTTACAGATTTGTTATTTGTTTTATTACTCCAAATAATTACCTGTAACAATAAAAATAACCACTATTTTATTATTATTAATTAACATATTATTAATATCAAAAAATTTACTGGCAATATTTAAAATATATTGTGTTGAAATTTGGCCATTCTCTACTCAAATCATGTTATTAACAAAAACATCAGTTGCAAAAAAAGAAGTTCTTTTTCTTGTGTTTTTTGATTTGTTTGTTTTGGCTACAAATTTTGTGTTAATACAGTAACCACATAAATATTCATGTCTTTTAACTTCATACAAAAGAGGATCATAAAAAATTCTTTAAAAGAAAGATAAAAAAACTTTATTCTAATCCAATCTATTATGTATACAATAACCATTTAATAAGTTAAAGTCAGACATAATCTTGTTAATTCTGTTCTAGTATATACTGCCAAAAAAACTGATAAATTGTTTATATATTTTAATATATCTTAAACTGTTTCTTAAATAATATTAGTCAACTAAATTATATGTTTTATACATGTTTTATAGAACTAACCACAGTTTTTTATTTTTTTTCAAAGCATTTTCTACAACTAAACCAATTACAAACACTAGAAACTGAATTAATATACTCTTTAATACTGAGAAATTATCCTTATAAAAAGTCTTGAATTTGCTACATATAAAGAAAATTTGGTCTAAAAGTATCTTTAATAATTTTTTTTGGCTATCTTAATTAGTGTTATTAGTTTAGTGTTGATTAGCATATTATCTTAATCATAGAACTTTAAAATCATAAAAACTCAAGTTCTCTTCTATAAAGTAGAAACTGTGTCAATATTTAAACAACAATTTAACAGAACCAAAACACAAACCATAATTTTAGAACTACAGTGCTTTTACAACTTGTTTGAAATATTAGATAAGCCAATAGTCTTGCTTTTAGGTAAATTTCTCACAGTTAAAATTAATTTATCTAAACTAATTTGTTTCATAATTTCAGAAAACATTTCATTTTTAACATAATTCAAAGACATATATTGCCAAAACCAAAGATTTGATACTACTTTGGGCACTAGTTTTCTTTTAATTCAGTCTTTTATAATTTTATTTATTTTGTTTTTCATCATCTTAGATTCCAAAATCAAATTATTACTAACTACCAAATAATTCAAAACCATTTTTTAAAAAGGTTTTTCTAGAACATTTCTGATTATATAATCTTTTTTTATACAGAAGTTTTCTATTTTTCTATTAATTGCATCCCTAATTACAGCTGTTTTTATAGTTTCAAATTTTTGATATTTAAATATACAATATTTTTTCTTAATTTTTAATAAAAAAAAAATAATTCTTTACTTTTTGCTTTATTTTCGACCAGAAATAACAGCTTAAGAGAATTGTCAGTATTCAATTTTGATCAATTTTTTTTAACAATCAGACTTAATAGTATTCTTTGAAAAAAAAACCTTAACAATTTTTAAAACCAAAATTTCCAATTTGTAAAATCTTGAAAACTGCTTGTTTTTAAAATCACTAGTCTTTAAATCAAATCTTGTAAAAAACTTTGTCTGTTAACTTAATTATTATCAATCTTAAAAGCTTTTATATAACATCTAAATTACCTTGTTCTTTTACAATATGAAATTTGCTAAGCATACTAGATATCTGTTTTGGTAAGTTTACTTTGAATTATTTGTATTTTTAATGCCAAATTTCTATTAATTCTTATTAGCTTGTTTATAGATTGTATTTAAGTGTTTATTTAGAAGACCACTTAAGCCAATCAAAACTACAACAGCTGAATAATCAGTATTAAAAAATCAGAAACATTACAAATTTTATATTTAATTATTGTTATTAAAAAATATTTATTAACCAAAATATAGTTAATAGTTTTTTTTTGCACTTTTTAAATTACTCTATGTCAGAATCTTAGTAATTAAATCACCTATTAAAGAATTATGCAAACCCAAATCAAAATATTTCTTGAAGCTTACATTATATTCCATACTATTTTTATTAAAATTATCATCTAATACAACATAAAAACTTGAATTAATTATCTTAGCAATAATTAAATTTATCTTATAAGCTTAATCAAATTGCATATTAGCTAAAGTATTTGTATACAAACCCCAAAATTATCACTAAAATTTTGTTGTTAAACAATAAATAAATTAAAATAAAATAATCAAAGATCTTAGAAATTTTACATATATGTCAAATTAAAATATTGTTTATTATTATTATTATTATTATCTTAGCATCTATGTAATCAGTGTTTAAACCAAAAACAAAAACTTTTACATTTTGAAACTTATTTTTTATCCAAGATTTAGCCTGTTTTTTTAGCTTAGTTTTAATAATAATAAAAACCCAATTGTCAAATTTATTGTGTCACCTAATTATATCTTTCTGTTTAGTTATATTATTCATATCTTTAATATTACATGTAGCTATTTTTCAAACAAAATTACTCATTAAGATAAAAAATGTGCCAAAAAATCTAAACTAACATACAATTAATCTAACTTCTTTAAAACTAAACCAATAAAAATTTTAAGAGCAATTATTTTTGATTTCAAGCCACCAATCTTGGTGGTTAAAATTCTTGAATTATTCAATCTTAAATCAAAAAACTTGTTTTTTACAATTAAAGATAAAAGAAAAAACAACATTAGAGAGTTATCTAAAACCATGTTCAAATCCAATCCTAAGTTTAAGAACACTGAAACAGCTAGAATAAAAATTAAAAAATAGATACTAAAGACACTAATTTATATTGCTCAGCTTATACACAATACTAGATACTTGATTAACCAAAAGTTTTAAGAAATATTTCAACAAAACCAAACAAGTATTAATAGATATATTATCCAAAATAATAAAAAAAGCTTTATTAACACACAAAAGACCAAAAAAAAGTAACCCAGAACCAAAACCAAAATAAATAACATTAAAAAAAGTGGTAAACAAAACTACTAATAATACTATTTACATTTAAAACTTATTACTAAAAGCAGCAAATCAGACAATAGAAACATTTTTTTTATGTAAAAATGGACCAGCTAAAAATGATTCTTATTTAACATATTTTTTTTATAAACTTTTTTTAAAATAAAGACAAATGGGCTTGAAAATTTACATTCAAGAAATAAATAATTAAAATACTTATATTTTTTATAAAAAATCAAATTTATTTTAGTCCAAGAAAGCTTAATGTTATTTAAAATAGATTTTATGCAAAAAGCTGACTTTAATTTTTTTTTTGATTCAAATTTAATTACTGCACAATAAATTCTATTGCCAGTTTTATAATACAAGTTTTTTCATTAGTTTTTTCTAATAGATTACCAAAATTATGAGCAGTTGTTTTCACAAATAGAGTAAACAGAAGTGCACTAAACCAATCTTTTAATATTCAAACATCACAATCTCTCACAGTTTTTGTTATATGCACTGAATCTTTTTTAATTAAAAATGATCACTTAAATACCAAAAAATTGGCCTGTTTTAATTTGGCAAATTCTATTATAGTCTTCTGTTACAGTTTAATAAGTTATAATTTAATTAATACAATTTAATTATATTTAGTTACTACAGCAGTGATTATTTTTTTTAGTGTATTTATAAGAATTTTTTTAATAATTACAGTCTAATCTGATCAAATTTTTTGTTTTTTAACATTATTGTTTACTTTAACAAACACTTTTACTTGGATTTTTATTATTTTAAAGTTAACTTATCTTTTATTCAAGAAAATATTAAGAGAAAATAAAAGAAGTCCAACTTTTTTATCTATATTTAAATTAAAAAAACTAAAAAAAAAGTTACAGACTATATTAATATTTATTTTTTTTGTCTTAAGAATAATAACAATTAAACTCAGAAGAAACTTATTATAAATATCAGCCATAATTTTACTATTTTTACCCTTACTAAACTTATTATTCATATTAAAATAAACACTATTTCTAAAACTAAACTTTACCAATAAAACATTTTTCTTATTACCAAAATGTTTAATATTATCAAATGTGACTTTTTTTTTTAAAAGAAAAAATCACTAACAAGACTATAAAAAACTTCTTTAGACACTTTTTTTTAACTATGTTACTATCTGAAACAGCTTTTAAATCCATAATAAAAAAGTTATTAGCTTGTAAAATATTGAAAAAATACAACAAAAAAAACTAAAATTAAAAAACTTTTTTATTCAAAAAATACTTTTTGAGAAATTTTGGATGTAGAAAAGAAAAAAGTTTTTACACAATTTTTTTTTTTTTTTTTAATGAGTGAGGTTCAAACGTGACCTAATGTTTTATATTATACAAATGATCTAAACTAGAAGTGAATCATGCACTTTCTACACGTGACCAGCCATTCGGGCCAGTCAGGACTACACTATATATCTATATGCACAGAAACCAAATCCCCAATACCTGAAAAAAACAGACAAAACTTACAAAACCCGAAACCAACTCCAAAAGCCTCAGCCACACCTAGCAATTTAACTACACCAGCTGAAAAAACCATAGACAAACCAGAAACCAAAGTGGAAGCGGAGCCGTCACATGGAATCAAACCATGCTTTTCCATAAATGCCCGGTGCCTGGTGCAGACCAACTAAATGTTATCCTGAAATGCAAGACAGAATTCATGTACAAAATCCACAATTTTACTAGCCCCAACCTCAGAATCCTTGAAAACCGAGACAGATTCACAATACCAATTGTTGAAAACAAGGCCCTTATACAGAGCAGCACCAACCCCAATCTTAGAAACATAGGAATTTAACAGCTGCGAGACACACGAAGAAAACTGAGACAGACCAGAAAGAGCCGCCCAAGCCGAAGCATAAACGTCCAACAATTGGGCATGACCAGTGGCGTCATGAGAACAAGAAAAGACATGATTCAAGATTTCAACATCACCACAATACAAACACACTACACTGGGGTACCCCTTATTATACAAACACTTATGCACAGCAACTGGGAGCCGACAATGAAAGGCCTTCATAAAGTAAGTCTGAAAGCCAGCCATACGTGCACTAGTGAAACCAGCAGCCAAGTGAGAATTGGGGTGCCACACCAGGGAAAACTTAGACCAATTAATATCAGCATGCAAACCATATGCCACAACTCAAGAGCCAGACCCAACCTCTCAGTGAGCGCGATGAACCAAACAGAAGACATCACAAACAAAGTGTCTAGAATTACCAGAAACCACAGTACCACCCACCTTCAGAAAATGTTTGCCGACCAAATGAGGCAGGCGCCAAGTAGAAGAAGTGGCCTCCTTAACAAGTGCATCAGCATGTTCATTGCCTGAGATGTTTGAATGACCCCTAACTTTAATCCAATTCACTTCCAAATTCTTGTGATGAATAACATTAGCTATGTGATAACACTCAATCCAACAACGGTTCCTAAAATCCGGATAAACCAATAAAGACTCTGACTTGCATGCATCTACAGCAGCTTGGCTGTTTGAAAACAAGTCAACCGATCAAAAAGAGGGAACACACTCAAGAGCCAAAGCAATTGCCTGCAATTCCATCAGAGTAGAAGAAACCAAACCAGACACTTCAACATCTAAATTCGAGTTAATGTTCTCAAAGAAAGTGGCAGCACCTGCTTTCACATCAACAGTGCTCAAACCACTTAGAGACCCATCTGTATACACAGACAGATGAGCGGTATCGACAGTCAGCAGAATGTCACAAACCACACCAAAACCATGAGACAAATGAACATCAGAATCAGCATGATCCTCTACAAAAGAGGAACAAATAGAAGGAGGAATAACACTACCAAGAAATTGAATGGAGAGATCAAACCACAAAGGGACTGGACCACAAGGGTCCAGCCTCTTCCAATGCTTGAAAGTTCACCAACTGAAAACATCCTCACTACAGTCACAAAGTTGTTCCACAAAAGCAATCCCATAATGCCTGAGTGAAGAGACACACTTGAAAAAATAGTGTTCACCAAAAACCAGAGATATAGGAGTACCACTCTGATGGTGAAAAACACAAGTTAGAGAGCCACCCAAAGACAAATCATATCCAGAAAAAATATGAACCACACCCGCCAAAAAATTATTTAAGGGACTGATACCAACACGAGCCGGAAACAGTAAAGGATGACAAGAACACCAGCTAAGAACCTGGAGGTCATGAGACCTATGAGAAAACAAACGACCCAAGACACCAGTAGAATTCACAAAAACAACAATGGAGGCCAATTTACTCTTAACCTGGATTTGTTCAAAGATCTTTAAATTGTACAAAGAAGAATGATGAAGCACATTACTGGAGAAATCACATGGCAACCCAGACTTAGACTTCAAGATCTTACATACCAGAGCATTTCATTTATTACAAACACCAATAGAAACGAAACTGAACTGAGTCCTGTAGCTGATGATAGGAAAAAGAACTGTAGACAACAAATATGCACACTGTTTGTCCGAAACTGCCTTTCTTAAAACAAGGTTCACAAAAAATCGCACATCCACCTGAGCTTTAGCCAAGCTAGACTTCGAAAAACTCTCAGAAGACAAAAAGATACCCAGATAGTGATGAGATTTCCTCTTTTTGGTAATGAAAATGGGCGAGCCACTAATAGTTAAACATAGGTCCATTACCCGGCAGTTGATAGGGATGACAACTGTCTTGTCATTATTTATAGAAATGTCATTGAACCTGAAAAATTCACTAGCCACATTAAAGATGTGTTAAGTAGTAGCCTGGCTGCTACCAACCCAAATAATATCATTAACGAAAGCACCAGCAGCGAGAAAAGAAGTCAGTCCAGCTTGAGGATCTACTCAGCCAGTTTTGGAAATAAAATGAGAATTCAATCTGTAACCACACACACTCTCCTGTCTCTTGACCTTGCACAAAAGTGAATTATAAAAAATACACCAGAGAAGGGGCGAAAAAACTTCTTCCTGATCCAGCCCATTGTGGACACAATACCCATTAGTCAAGCCAAAGTCAGTCATCACTCTGTTGACACAACTATTGTGAATACTGCCAAAAAATCTAATAAACCTGTTACACATCTTGATCTTAACCAGACTCCTTCTAAGATGTTCTTAACCAACTGAGTCATAAGCTTTGTGCATGTCTTGTAAAATCAGCCAAAGTTCACAGTTCTTCTCCAAGGCATCTTCAACCACAGAACTGATAGCAAAAATGGGAGATTGTGTTGTCATACCTTTCAAAACAGAAAAATTATCTCCATGAAGAATCTCAAAAGTGCTGCAAACCAATGAAATTCTATCTGAAAGGATCTTGGAAAAAATTTTGCAGGCCATTTCAATTAAAGCTATAGGATAAGTGTTTGTAAGAACTCCCTCCCATTCATATGGTTTAGGAATCATTGAAATCCAAGCTTCTCTCCATGGCCCAGAAACTGATTCACCAACCAAACAGGAATTCAAAAGCACCAAAAGCATATCTAAAACCGATTTGTCACAATGTCTCCACAATTTGTTGGAGATACCAGAAAGACCAGCTGTCTTTCCATCAGGAAGATCCGTGACAACAGTCAACAATTCATCTAAACTAATCAAACATATGACATCAGAGAAAGCACCATCAAACACGTAATTCAAAGGCCAATATTTGTGGGCCCAATCCTCAGAGATGTCAGATACCACCTTACGCTTTCTGGTCCATCCCTCCATAATTTTGTTTACCTTAAATTTAACCAAATTAGGCTCTAAAACCAACTCATCTTCTACAACCAGATGATCCAGGACCACCTTGCAAAAAGGATGCTCCAAAACGCTCCTAATGGTGTGACTCTTGTTCAGCTTAAAACTTCTCATTCTCTTATCAATAGCCTGCTTGATTGAGAACTCCTCAGTGTGCTTGGATTCCAATAATTTGGAAGAGCAGTACAATTTTCTTGCTTTGGCCAGTGCAGAACAAATAAGATCAAAATTAGAACCTGAAAGAAACAGAAACTTAACTACCGATGCATTAAAGGAGTCAAGTCTGTGTCATACCTCCAACAAAGAAGCAAAACCATCACTAGAATCCAAACGCGAAGCCTTAACCAACTTAGAAACCAGCAGCTCCAGCTTGTGAAACCTAGAGGAAGTCTTGGTAAACACACCATCAAAACCTCTAAACCATTTTTTCTTAAATGTACTACCCACTGAAAAAACCATGACCTTGCGAACAATGTTCCACATAGCGTTCATATCTGAAAATCTCACTGCCACACCAAAAGCATCCGAGAACATAAAGGCATTAACAGCCAAAGCATCTTTGAACTCCAACCACCTAGCTTCATTGGCACTCTTGATGTCAAACTTCCAATGATCTCTATTCATTTGTGTGTAAAGAGAATTCAAGCACATATCCAAAAGTCCACCCAAACTCAAAGACACTGAAACAGCTTGATGGTCCATGTCAAAATGCTTACTGACATTTAAAACCCCACGATTCGCTATCGCATTGACCAAACCCAAATCAAAGCATTTTTTGAAACTCACACTCTTATGAGAACCGTCTTCATTAAAATCACCCCCGAGAATGACAAATAAAGATTCGTTAACAGCCCTCACAATAAGAGAGTTGATCTCATCAGCCTGAGAAAACCATACCACCGAAGAAGCACCAGCGTAAAGCCCCAGAATTGACACTGAGAGCTTATTCTTGAAAAGTAATTTAACAGACAGAAGCTGGCCAGGCACTTCAGAAACCTTGCACACATGCCTTGTCAAAGAAGAGTCCATGACAACCACTACACCAGCACCCAGATATCCAGAATCCAAACCAGAGATAAACACCTGAACACCATCAAACTTGTTGATAATCTAGGGACAAACCTTATCCTTCAACTTTGTCTCAGTAAAAATAGAAACCAAATTGCCCATGTCCTTGTGCCAACAAACTATATCATCCTGCTTTGCAGGATTGTTTATTCCCCTAACATTGCACATGGCAATTTTCCAAATATAACTGGTTATTGAGATGAGGAAAGAACCAGAGGACCTGAACCAGCACACATCTGCTCTAACTTCGCCAAAATTGAGCCAATAGAAGCATCGAGGGCAACCAATTTCGACTCTAAAATGCCAACTTTAAAAGTTAGCACCTTGGAACTGCTCAGACCCAATTGAAAATTGTCATTGCCAGAAGAGAGAAAAATAGGCTGAATTAAAGGAACATCTAACACCATGTTGGAACTCAAGTCAGAATCAGCAACCATAAGAGAATCAGAGACAGATGAGTAAAAAGTACCCACAGAAGGAATCACACTAAAATGAGGAGCCAAAAGCACCAAACTGAGATTGTTAAGACAAAGAAGAATGTTTGAAATTCGATTAGATAAGAGCTCTACAGAGCGTTCCAGACGTGCCAAACATGTACCCAAGGGGGAATTGACCATAGAAAGAGGGGGAGGGGTACCACCAGAACCTGAAGCACCAAAGGGCAGAGAACCAGAACCAGAGCCATCATGAGAACCATAAGAGGCTGAAGCAACTGAGACCACTTAGGCCCAGGATTTGCCTCCAAAAGCAACAGGATAAGAGATTGGAACCTTTTTTTTAGCATATAATTTGGCCAACTGTAGATGAGTATTCAAGTTAGCAGGCTTTTTAAATGACTTGAACGACTGAGAAGCTGACACAACCCCAACATTACATTCCAAAACAGAATGACCAAACTTCCCACACCATTTACAGTGAACTAAATCCAACTTAGCCCATGAGAGTTTCACACCACCAAAAATTGGCTCCGTGCAAAAAGCTGATTCCATAGCTTCATCAGATTCAAAACAGACCACAGCACAATAAAATCTATTGCCAGTTTCCAATGAATGATTGATGATGCAAGTTTTTCCACCAGCCTTCTCCAAAAGATTGCCAAGATTGTGTGCAGTTGTTCGCACTGGCAAAGTAAACAACAGCACTCTAAACTAATCTCTTAAAGCCCATGTATCACAATCTTCCATGGCCATGGCCACACGAACTGAATCTTTTCCAATTAGAAATGACCATCTTAAAGCCAATTGCACAGCCTGATCTGAAATGACGAATTCCACTACAGCCTTCTGTGACATACCGATCAATTAGATTTTGATCGACTTAATTTGCCCAAACTTAGAAACTGCAGCAATGATCATTTCTTTTGGCATATTCATGGGAATTTCTTTGATCACCACAGCTTGATCTGAATGAAGTCCTTTTTTCTTCACATCATTGTTTACGACAATCCCTTTTTTATCGGCCAATGACACAGCTTTTCTCATGCTCTCCTTAGATGTAAACGTTGATCGAATGATCTCTTCAAATTTTGAGGGGGTAGTGGCCCCCCCAAAACCATTGATCTTTGAAAAAATCTTCCTGATTAATTGAGTTTTTGCCGTCGCCGAATTGCCTTTAACAGCTGAAAGATTGATATCCAAGGCAAAAGATTTCTTAACTGCCACCTTCACAGAAGTTTTGATGATTTTGAGATCAATCCAAATCTTATCCAAAGGAACCTTTTTCATAAGGGGGAGCAGAAGAGGCTTTACCTCTTCATTCATCTTAAAGTTAGGAGAACCAATAGGAGAACCAAAATTTGCACTAGTATTTACATGTTTAGTCTTGGGAGTGTTAACAGCCGAGTTTAAGAGAGAATCATCAAAACCACCAGACATACTGACATCCTCATCATCACCAGAAAGGCTTTCTACATCAGAATATACACTAGCACTAGAACCAGACTTCAAAAAAATATCTTTTTCATCACCAAAGTGTTTAACATTACCAAGAAAAGCCTTCTTTTTTTGTGAAAAGGAACCACTGACAGGATCATGAAACATGCTCTTAAAAGCCTTTTTACTAGACATGCTGCCACTAGAAGCAGCCTTTGAATCCATGACAAAAGAGTTATTAGTTAAAGAAATATTAATATAATACTAATAAAAGAAAAACAAAAACTTCTTCTTCAGAAAAAAAACTTGTTGGGGTTTTTGGGAGTAAGAGAGAAAGAAGTTTTACACAATTTTATATATATAAATTATATAAAAACTAAACCATAAAGTATTTTAATTTTAATAATAATAATAATAATAATATATAATTAAAATAAAAGTTATTAAAAATATATTTAATAATTAATAATTATTTTTTAGATATGATTATTTTCAATAATATTTTTAAAAAATAAAAATAAAAACTTTAGTTTTTATTTTATTTATTCAATTTTTAACATGTAAAAAATACATAAATTATATTTATTTTAGAATATAGTATTGTTATATTGTAATAAATAATAATTAAGTTTTATTTATTTATAAATAAATAAATAATTTTTTTTTGTAATTAAGTAAAATAATAATAATATCAAATAAAATTATTTATTAAAATATAACTTATTTTGCTTTTAAAATTAATAATATTTAACCAAAAGTTATTATATTAAACAACTTAACTAAAAGCTAATTTAAATTAAATTTAACAAGTATATTATTATTGTTATTATTTAAAAAAACTGTTATTAACAACCAAAATAAAATTAAGTATTATAATTAATATTAATATAATAAAATCAATAAAAACATTAAAAAACTAAAAAAAGCTAAAGTTTTATTTTTATAAAAAAAAGTCAAAAAATTACTTTAAAAAACATTAAAAAAGATTGTTAAAAAAATAACATAAAAATTTCAAAACTTTTTATAAAAATAGTAACAAAAGTAAAACTGATTTTAATTAATTGCTCAAAAGAAATTTTTTTAAAAAAACTCTTATTTAAAAACAAAAAAAGTGCTCTTTTAATAACCAAAAATTATTTTACTTTAGTATTATTTAAGAACAGTATTTTAAAGTATTGTTTAATTGTTTTTATAGTTTTAAATAATTGTATTATTAAAATCTATAAGAAAAGTGGTAATTATTTCCTTCTTATTCTTTGTTTAATTGTAATTATAAAAATACAAAAAAAAAGTATAATTATCATAAATTAGTTTATTAATTTAAAAAAATAACATAATAAGAACAACAAAAATAAAATTTATTAACAATTATATATATAATTATTATTTTCTAAAAACAATCTGGTTTTATAATCTAAATTATAAGTTATTTTTAAAAATTCAATTGAAATTTTGAACTGTTTGAATTAATACTTTAAGTACAACATAAATATAATATTTATTTTGTAGTTAGATATTTGTCGACAGAATATAATACATAGCAATTGATTTTTATGACCTTTTTTAATAAAAAAAGTTACATTTCAATTTTCAATTGTTGATTACGAATATTACATCCATTTCGAACCAAAGCTTTATTTTAAAAAGTAACAAAAACAAACCAAAAAAATGTTATTACCTTGATATTTGTCTACTTATTTAATTTGCAGATACATATTGTGAAATTTGATTAATTTTATTTGTTTGTCAATTGGGTAGCTTTAATTAAAAAGATGAATACCATTCCATTGTCGCGTAGCCCAAATGACCAATAATGACTGCCACATCAACTAATATACGCCAAAGTTTAGGTCCGTCTACCATGAATGAAGTCGCCCCATTACTAAAAAACACACAAAAGCAGGATTCCTGTATTACAGTGACAGTAGAGGATGGTACAAAAGGTTACGAAGCCATTGTGAACATGAGCGAGGAACAGATCCCTATGGCAAAAGCAGCCCGTCGTTGGAAAACAATATTGGCCTTGTCACAACTGATCATGTTATTCGCTTTATCACTTGGGTTGGTCTATCTAGTGATACATTTGTTTTTACCCCCAATAGACCTGTGAGTTACTAAAAATAATTTTTCCTTTTTTTTTTACTTTCCTGAACGAGCTCGTGGT
The DNA here is from genome assembly GCA_016748015.1 of Geosiphon pyriformis. NCBI lineage: Eukaryota > Fungi > Glomeromycota > Glomeromycetes > Archaeosporales > Geosiphonaceae > Geosiphon > Geosiphon pyriformis. Next base: position 59,084 of record JAAOMT010000627.1, on the reverse strand, counting down.
CAATTTATAACCTGAGTTGAAGATCAAATATCAAATTTTTTTAACGCTTTCTCTTTTCCTTGCGGGATTACTATATTCCAAAGTGAAGATCGGGCTCTCCTGAAATTGCCGAAAAACTTTGAACAACTTCAAGCTCTAAATCAGCTATTAAGTTCATACATGGAGCAATCCTATTTTAATGTGATGAATGCATTCATAATTGTATATATATTGTAAGTCAATATCATCTTATTTCTTTTGAAACAGCCATTTTATTCTTGGATATTTTAATGACCTAGTTAAAAGTAACCATAACTGTGACCTTTTTCTCTTTCCATACAGTCTACAAACATTCTCAATACCTGGAAGCATGTGGCTTTCAGTTTTGGGTGGTGCATTGTTCGGGTTGCCAGTTGCCTTGATAATTGTCTGTACATGTTCTGCAATTGGTGCAACAAATTGTTACCTAATCTCCCAAAGATTTGGCAAAACCTTCGTAAAAGAACGGTTCAGTGAAAAACTTGATCTGCTAGCCAGCCATCTCCAAAATCATTCCAATCATCTCCTAAATTACTTGATCGTACTTCGATTAGTCCCTTTCCCACCAAATTGGTTCGCTAATATAGCGGCTCCACATGTTGGCATTCCGTTGAAAATTTTTTTACTTGGGACATTCTTTGGAGTTGCAGGGCCATCAGTCATTCACGTACAAGCGGGTCTTACGATCAACCAGATGACAAGTGCCTCTGACTTTCACATGTTTTCTTGGGCAAATGTCGGTGCACTGGTTTTGATTGGCCTTGGTGTTTTGATTCCGGTATTCCTAAAAAGTCGTGTACAACAAAAGATCAAATTAACCGATGAATCATTGTCGTCGACATCCTCCACTGATGGACTTTTATCTTCTGTTTCTTCGAACAGAGTTTAAATTCTAATTAATAATTTTATCTTAAATGTAAATTTTCCAAATCAGAGAGGAAAATTCAGGATCCCTACCCGCAGACATGACACTTGATTTTGTACTCTAAATTCTTGTTTCTCACCACCATTTCATGAAATGTCAAATTGGTTTTCATGGCATGCCATTGAAGATTGATTTTCTGTTATTTCTGTTGTATGTATAGGAACTCATATAACTACCCCACAAACATATTCTCTTCATTCCTGTCATATTTTACTATAACCTGTAATCTTTTCCTTTGAATCAAGTATCATTTTAGCTTTGATTTTTTCCTCTCGTTTAATTGTACATATAAATACTATCATCACTCGTACTAATACAAAGAGAACTAATTAGTAAACGCTCTTTTGAAATCCTTTTATTTTACTTTGTTTTGCTGTGAACAAACAAAATTCTGTATATAAAGTCTTTCCTGAGAACCAAATATTGAGAGTTAAATGTTTGTTTATTTGGTTTTAAAAATGAAATTCAACACAATTCAAAATGATTCTATGTGCTGATTTTAGCTTTTTATAAAAATGTCTACTATTTTTAACTTTGATATAATACTCATTAGAATAACGTAAAATTTGAATATCACATAATATTTAGTTTAAAAATTTTCAAATAAAATTAAAGTCAAATTGTAAAAATATGAAATTTAATGATTTTTAAATTCATGAAATTTTTTTCGGTATTAAAATATTTTGAATCAGTTGAAATTTATTTCAACTTTTTGATAATATCAAAATCTGACCATTAAATATTACAAACATTTATTTTATGAAAATTCAGTCTCTTTGAATTTGTACTTTTATATTTTGGAAAAATGATGCACAAGGTTTTTGAATGTGCTATAATATCAAGATATAAAAATTTATATAAAAGATTAAAAAAACTTTATTTGTGTGAAGACCGAAGCCTCCATTTCAAATGAGAGGCGGTGGGGGTCGCACCTTCACTTGAAGTGGAAACTTTATCAGAATTTTCATTAGTAGCAGCTGAGCTACTAATGAAAAGCCCGTTGGTTGGTGTCTTTTCGGCCTCCAGCTGTTTTTTAAGCCATTCAGGATCGCATTCTTCACATTGCCAAATGAATCCGCTATGAAGATAAAAAGTAAAGTGATCGTTAATGAGTAAAGTAAACATGAAAGCTCCCAGATACAAAAGGTTTAACATACTGCGTTGGCATTGTCTTTCTCGGTGGATTCATGCACGCCAAATGAAACCACCGTTCACAGAAATTGCAGCGAACCATTCTGTGCACTTTGTCACGTCCATTGATTAAAGATGTTGCTCTTGCTTTAGAAGGGGTAACGTATGTGGCGGAGGCTTGATCATTCTGAGGGACATCAACTAAGTTGCAAACTACACAAATTGGTTGGGGAGGTGTTATTATTGTTTTAAAGTTGTCGTCTTGATTCGTTTGTTCAGTAGCATGCGTTTTCTCGAGCTTAGGTCTGCCAGGTCTGCCCACACGTTTCCTTTTGATTACCCGTACTTTTTTGGGCGCCTTGGGGCTGGAATCATCATCATCACGAATTTCTTTGTCTTGTCTGCGTTTGTAACCTCTTGAGACTCCATTACGGGGACTTTCAGAAGGGGCTACACCCGTTACCACTTGTTGAGGTAGGTGGTTTGATATGTTTTGGCCCAATAACGAGGATTGCTGGTGATGTACGCTTTCCTCAGTCTTGTAAGGATTCAGTCCAACGAAAGCTTGAACACCTTCCATGTGGTGTTGGACTCCGATCGGATTTTCTATAAAGAATTTTTGCTGATGTTCTATCCCTTGCTGAGATATCGCTAAGAGATCTTTGGCTTGCCACATTATATCATTTTGCGATGATTGTTTTACTGTTGGGGATTCTCGAGGGTTTTCAAGCTTCTTTCCCATCTCAAAATCGGTATCCTTTAGATAAGGACCTCGTCCTTGGTCCACTAGTTGTCGGGCTCGCTCTTCTGCCAATAATCTTTCCTGTTCTTGTAACAATCTTTGTTGTTCTTCTAGTTCTTTCTGTTTGTTAGATTTTCTACCCCTGGTTTTTTTGATCGGCTTTAGGATATCGAGGTCTGTTTGAAGAGGTCTTAAATTTACTTGTCCTTGCAATTTTTGAGCTTGTTGCTCCGCCAAAAGTCGCTCTTGTTCCTCCAGCTCCTTTTGTTTGTTCGATTTTCGTCCCTTCTTTTTCGGCGGGGGTTTGATTGGTGGTTCTTGGACATCACACGTTTTTGTTGCAATAGATTTCGATGTCATTGTCACTTGAGATTCTTTTTCACCCACTTCAATATCAACAACCGTTTGGGAACCGTTGTGTTGTTTTTGCCCTTTTATAGATCTAATCTTCCTTTTTTGTGGCTTTTTTTTTGTTTTGGTCACTGGAGCTGTAGTTTTCGTTGGAGGCAGTATTCCAAGTGGAGCTATGATAGCGTTATCGAGTTTATTAATATCAATTCTTCTGGCTATCATAGCAGCAGCAGGTTCCCATACAACTGGTCGGCTCAACAAATCAATGAATTGGTCGACTGTGTCGCGATCTCGATTACTGTTGTTTTCCGGTCGATTAAGCTTCATAGGGAAATGGTATATCGCTCTTGAACATAATTGCAAGCTTTCACGAACCGAATTCAGGTAGTCTTGCAATGCCTCGGACTCTTTTCGGGCATTTTCAATTTTAATTCGAGTGTCAGGTATACTTTTTTCATACTTCTCTTTCTGATCTTTTAATTTATGGACAACTGAGGTGACCTCGGCAACTCTTCGTCTTGCACCGGCGATACGAGTCTCACGACTTTTACGATAATCTGAATACTGGTGTTCGAAAATTTCCCGAAGGCTGAAGCCAACATCATCGGAAGAAAGATTTTGTCCACGAGCGACGTTTTCCTTTTTGCGAACTTGTCCTAGAAATTTATCCCTTTTACGGTACCATCGCTCCCATTCGTTTAAGCGCGATGGTAATTCAGAGCCATGATTTGGACAGTACTACAGAAAGGGGTAGACTTATTATTTTTTAACTTGAAAATACTAGTTTCTTTGATGAATATTTTTACTCACCGCGAAATAAGGATCAGATATATTTGGGTCATCTTCAACACATTCTAATAAGCTCATGGAATGAGCACATGATACATGTATAAAATTTTTACAACCACCGGCATCACAGTGTATTTTTGCACCTTCATTAGCTACTTCTTCTGGACATACCGAGCAGGGCTAATTTGATATAAAATGAGGAGTAAAAAATCTTTTATTAAAATCAATCACAGGTAACTTTGAATTATTTTGTTTAACTTTTATACGCATACCTTGGTCCAATTTTTATGTTCAATTCCTTCGACAGTAATATCTGTCATTTCATATGTGTCTCCTACCCACATCCCAGGCATCCAAAGAGCACACACAAGGTGCACCCAGCTACCCGAACTCTCTCCGTTCTTGAGGCGACGAAAAGCACCATTTTTGTTGGGACATAAAGCGCATGACTGGAATTTGACATAAAATATTGAGAACGCACGAATAGTTTTCAGTAGAAACTGTATGAATAGTTTTCTTCGGTGCAGATTAACTTGCCACATATTCAGATGGAGGAGCTAAACAACGATCACAATACCATGGCTCATCGCTCGCTGGTAAATGAATTATCCCGTAGCATTCTAACAAGAATATTTTATAATAAGAGGTTTGGTTTAGTAAGAAAATTATGTAAAATTTTTTCATAATAAGCATCTCAAAAATTTTAAACCTTCGTTACCTTGATGGCAGACTACTTCACATTCGTCTCCATCACAATATACCAGCATATTACTTTCAGATGTAGCACTTTCAAGACATATACAACAAACACCGGGATCCTCAATTTTCTTTAAAACCAAGATGAAAGCAAACAATGATTTTTTTATTCAATTTCAGGGAATTGGTCTTTTGAAAAAATCATTAGCAAAAGTCTTACCCATTTTTTTAGGAATTCTTTTATAAGAGCTTCTGTATCTTCGGGGTCGACTGCTTCAATTTCTGCGGTTGGCTGCTGTTCAGCTTCGACCACCAAGCACACTTCACCTTCTTGGGCTGAATTTCCGCCACTGACTATGGTAGCGTCGTCGGTGTCTGTTTCTTCTGGGTCTTTTGGACTCACTTCGTATTCGGAGTCATCATCAGCGCCCTCCAAAGGGATTTGCTCAAGCTGCCTCATCTTGATCTTCCGTTTGTTTGGGCCTCGGTCAGCGACTAGAGACGGTTAATAAATAATAGAGTTTTAAAAATTTTGTAGAATGAAAATGAATAAAAGCATAAGAATTGAACATCTTGTTTAGTTACACATCTTTTGATAAAGAGAGGCCTCTTCGACAAGGATGTTTGGGGCTGACTGCCCATCCTCAGGTCTCTCTGTTGTTTTGGTAGAGGTGGGAGACATTTTAATTGAGCTATTGTTTTTCTTGCTAAAATACCACAGATTCTGAGACTTGGTCAGGTAGGGAAGCTTCTCGGGACTTTTCACAAAAAATAGAAAGGAAAGGAAGTATGTGAATTTTGGATATTGTCAGGCCAAAAACAAATTTAACAGTGAAAAAAGTTAATTGGCCACTAAATGTCGAGCACGTGAAACAAGATATGTTACAATAGGAGCACAGCGATTGAATATTTCCCAAGGCTATCTACGTGTCTAAAGTGGTTGTGTAAATATTTAAACTATTTTTTAATCCGAAAATTTCAATAAGAAATCGGCAAATTATATTTTCAAATGGCCAAGAAGTCAAGAAAAAGAATTCCACAAAATTGGCTTGCCGAGATTGAATATTTGGAAGAAAATTTTTTTTTTCCGGGCAACTTAAAACCAAAACCCTCGAAAAATCTTCCCTTATTAAATAATAACCCAAGTCACCCCTTTACATCCTCACCTCTGAGTACGATTTGTCTATCACCACCGTTACCAAGTCCTTTTGTCAAGATCATTTCTTTGAAAGATCAAATATGCCACCCGGCGTCACCTGGAAGTGGTTTGTTCGCGAAAAGAGACTTAAAAGAAAGAGAGTTGATAGTATGTTATACAGGGAAAGTAACTAGGAGAATGGAAAGCGAAGAAAAAAGCAATTATCTGTTAGGGTTTGGCAAAGAAATATGTATTGATGGGTGGAAACAAGGTAAAAATTAAATAGATGGTCATTGTTCTCATTTCATAAATGAAATGTTGTCAATTCAGGATTTACAAAATTTATTAATATTCCTTTTTAAAATCATAGGAAGCGAAGCAAGATTTATTAATGACTATAGAGGTATAGCATCTAAACCAAACGCATCATTTCACGAATTTATAGATGCGAAAACGGGCGAATTGAAAATGGGTGTTTGGGTGATGCCAGGTGTAGGAAAAATAAAGAAAGGGAATGAAATTTTAGTAAGCTATGGGAAAGGATTCTGGCGAGAAAGAAGTTTCCTATTGGATGGAGAAAAAAATGTTAGAATTAATTAATTAATTAATTAATAAAAAAAAAGTAAAAAAAGTAAAATTTGACTTTTCATAAAATTACTGCTTCAAAAGCCTGATACTCTATATGAATAAAATTCCAAAGATTTTTCATTCTCTTTAAAGATTTGATTCTCGCAAAATTTGAACCGTGAATTAGAATCAGATTAGTTTTCATTTTTGATATCTTCGTTAACGTTTTCCCGATTAAATTCTTTTTAAAAGTGTTTCCAAGCTTTACATATACGATAAAAAGTAACAAATCTACTGCGGGATAAGTTTTGGGAACAATCATCTTTGGATAAAAAATCTTGACAATTTCAAATAATTATTAATGGATATTAACGAGAGTCGGGATAATAACAGATGAATTTACTCAGATAATTTGCTTGAATGAAAGGACAATTCATTTATTTCGAAGAAAATCATAGATTTTATAAAAAAATAATTGTGTATATTGAGCACATTTTTTCGAAGCTTTAGAGCTTTGAAAGTAAAAAATCCCAACAATCGTCATTGGAAAGTGTTTTTAAGACTAATTTTGTTTGCTAATAATAAATTATTATATGTAATTAATAACTTTTTTTATTTTAAAGCTTGTATCTTATAATCCTGTTAATTTGGTATGTAAAGAAAAAACAAAATTTAATTTTAAAAATGATTGATTGTTAATTTGATATAATACTATTATTATTTTACAAATAATTTATTGTTAATTAAACAATTTTAAGCAGTAAAACAATAAAAAAAACTATTCATATAATTTTAAATAAATTATTCATAATTAAAAACAAAAATATTATTTATAATTTAATTAAATTTATAAATTATTTGAAATAAATATTGAACTTTTTTCTTTTTTGCAAATTTATAATCACAATTAAAACAAAGAGTAAAAAAAAATAACCACTATTTTTTTAGTACTTAATAAAAGTACCATTATTTAAAGGTTTTTTTTATAATAAAATAGCTAAATAGTACTTTATAAAAGTGTTTTTTTCTAAGTAATATAAAAACAAAACAGCTTTTAGCTATTAAAAAAGCACTTTTTTTGTTTTTAATTAAAGTTTTTTAAAACAGTTTATTAAAAGTAATTGTAATATTGGTATTATTACAGCTAAAAATCCAAAACTTTTAATTATAAATTAATAATTAAGTTATTGTTTTTTCTAATATTTATTGCTTAAATAATCAAAAAAATCAAAACAGTAAAAAATATTTTTTTTTCCACTTTTACAATTTTGAAATATGTGTTTTTTTTTTAAAAATAAAATATTGATTTTTTGTTTTTTTTAATATTTTATTATTTAATATAAGTAATTTTACTTAATTATTATTATGTTTTAATATAAATTATATTATTATATTATTTAATTAAAAAATTTAATCTAATAAAATAAAAACCAAAACTGTTTTATTATTATTATTATTAATTATTTAATAAGTAAAGTTCAAATACAATTTAGTATAATATATTAAACTAAATAATTTAAACTAAATATAAATTATATATTTGCTATATATAACCAATTACTTAAGCTGGTCAAAACAACATTAAATCTTTATATAAATACTAATATTATTGCTAATACCAAAAATGAATAAACACAAAATATGTATATTAAAGTTTACATTCAAAGTTTTAACAATATTAAGTAATTTAATTATATTTTTTAACAATATATTTAGAAAACTATTAATAAAAAAACACTAAATTATTTATCAGAATCAAATATTTTTTCTATTATTACATAATACTTAAAATAAATAAGCTAAATCTTATTTCTGTAAACCAAAACCAGATCATATACAAATTTTATAATTTTATCAATTACAATCTTAGAATTTTTTTAAAAAAAAAAAACTTTAAAAACCAAGTTCTGAAAACAAAATCTTATACAAAGTAATATATATTATAGTATTTAATGAACATAATAATAATAATTAAGACATATAAGATAAAAATCTACACAAATTAGAAAAAAATTCTTATATAATAGTCTAAGAAACCAACAAAGTATTATAAACAGCAAAGTTTAATAAACATAAAAATAAATAATCCAAAAATTCAACTTTATTATAAAAAAGACACAAAACACTACAATAGTATTTATTATATAAATATTTGTAGACAGCTATAGATAACTAATAATAAAAAGTCTTTATAAAATAAAAATAAACATTTACAATAACTCAACTTGTGTGTTTAGTCATTATATAAGAGTTTAAATGTTATATTTATAAAAAACCAATTTAATTTACATTCTTAAACTCTGGTTTAAAACAATAATACTACAACTAGTTTTCTAATAAACATAATAAATTATCTAAAAAATTCTATAAACAAAATACCATATATTTCCAAATATACATATGCTATTAATTCTTAAAAAAAAATTTAAATTATAGTTAAAAGTACTAAATTTAAAAATAATATAGCAGCAGCTAATATATTAGCTCTATTATTATCAAAAACACCAGAATGGCTTTTAATTTTAGACTAAAACACATGCAAATTTTTTTTATTAATTAACTTTACAATATAATAATGTTTTATTTAATAATAGTTACAAAAATTAGATAATACTAAGACCAGTTCTAATAAGCAAACATTTAAAACTACTTGACTGTTTAAAAATATTATTACCAAATAAAATAAAAAACACATTTCAAAGCCAATACAATAGTCTATAATTTGGCTAAAGTAAATAACATTAGACTAAAAACTTTAACACTAATACCAAAATCTAAATTATTAAAAAACACTACAATATTAGTTTTTATATTTAATAAATCCAAATTTTTAAAAAATTATCAATGTAGATAAAAATACAGAAAAAAATTAGTATTTAATAACTTATTATATACTTGACAAAATTCATTAAAACTCAAAATACTTAAAAGTTAAATATTTTTTATAGAAAATAAAAAAGACTATTAATTTATAAAAACACTTAAATATGCTATTATTAATAAGAATTATATAAGAACCAAACCATGAAAATAATAATACTTCTAATGCTTAAAGTTTTTTTAGTTAAAAATTTTACTATTTTTATTATATAGCTATTTAATAAAAACAATGCCAAAATATTTAATCAAATAATAAATTTTGAAAAAAACAGAACTATCAAAAACTACAGATATTGAAATACTTCTAAAAAATTAAAATACTAAAGACAAAATATTATTTAGAACAAATTATAATTATTGTTAATAAAAATTTTTGGTTTTTTTTCTTGAATGTTGTTAATACTTGTTTGTTATAAATTCATGTTTTTTAAAAGTAGTTAAATTTCCAATAACTGAATTTATTTTCAAATTATCTCTTATAATTTAAACTACTGGACTTATAAGTAGAATAGGTAATTTTATGTTAGTTACTTTATATAGTTATATTGTAGTAAATGTCAACTCTTTTTTAAAAATTACTTGTCTGAAAGCTTACTAAATATGTAGTTATTTTGCTGTAAAAGTCAATTTTTTTATAAGAATCTTATTTGTAGATTACTTTAATAATTATAATAAGAAAAGTAAAAAAAAATATAAAAAATATAAAAAAAACAGTATTTTGTTAAAGAAATCATTTTCTATTCAGGCTTAGAATCATTAATAGATTACTGAAATTAATAGCTAATTAATTTTAAAATATAATTAAGTTTTAGAGAATTTCAAGTATAATAATTAAGGAATTTGGTTTTCAAAATATTTGATATTTTTATTTTTGTATATATAGAAATAATTTTAATGTAAAATTGATACTAAAATTCAATTAATGATATATTTTTTTGAAGAAAAAAGCTTTTTTTTATACAATTTATTATAATACTAGTCTATAAACTTGAACTTTTCTTTTTGCTATAATTTTAATAAATTAAAGATATATTTTAACAAACTACAAATTATTTTGATAAATTATTTATTATTTTAGTAAATTTCTGCAAATTTCTGCAAATTCTTAAATATTACATAGTTCGAAATATTATGTTATTTGATTATTCTAATTTCTATTATACAAATTGAATTATTAATTAAATAGTAATTTAATTAAATAATAAGTAATAATTGAAATAATATTAATATATGTTAATTAATAATAGAAATTATAAAAGTAATTTTATTATATAATTAAAATTTTATTAGTAATATTATCAAAGATTTTAATTATACTAGCCAAAAAATTGTTAACTAAATTAACACAAAAATAAATTAAAAAAAACAAAAAATAACAGAAAAACTAATTTAATATTTAAAGATTCAAAGATCTATGACCAGATAACTGCTTTACAATATTATCAGCATTCGAAAAATAAAAAAAAAAGCCAACTTGTACTCAGTTTGTATCTGCTTAAAAATATTTAAATCATATAAAAAAGAATAATAAATTATATTATTAAAAAATTCAATAATAAACTAATTTTAAACTTTAAATTTTTATAAACCAAACTGTTTTATTTATTATATACACCAACTAAAATGAAATTAAACAAGATTTTATAAATAATAATAGAATGTAAAACTGTTAAAACCAAATAGAGAAACTGTTTGTTAATAATAATTTTTTTTAAGATTTTGTCTGTAAAAAACTTAACATCTGCATAAATTTTAATTAAACTGAATCTTAACAAATCATTTGTAAACACAAAAATACTTAAATACTTATAAATTTCTTCTTATTTGGCAATTAAAATAGACAAATTACTAATTATTAAAGAAAAAACTTCAACTTTATGATTTATAAAAATAATTACTGTCTTATTATTATTAATTAAAATATTATTAATCCGAAAAAATTCATTTGTAATATTCAAAATATACTGAATTATAATTTAATTGCTTCTTATTTAAATTGTATTATTAATAAAAACATTAATAACAAGAAATAATATTATATCTACTTGGGCTTTAATTTAATTAGTTTTAACAACAAATTTAAAATTAATTCTATAACTGCATATATTTTTTTGTTTTTTGATTTTACATAAATAAAAATTATAAAAGATATACCAAAAAAAAGAAAAAAAACTTTGCTTTAATTTAATTTATTATAAATATAATAGTTATCTATTAAACCAAAATTAATTATAATCTGGTTAATATAATCATTGTAAATACTATCAAAAAATTTAAAAAATCTATTATATATTTTGATTTTTTTTAAGATATTTTTCAAATATTTCTTAATTTACAAAATTATATGTTTTATATATATTTTGCAAAACCAATCAAAGTTTATAATTTTTTTCCAAAATATTTTTTATTATTAATTTAATTATAAATATAGGAAATTATGTTGTTATATCTTTTAATACTAAGAAATTATTGCCATAAAAAACATTAAACTTACTATATACTAAAAAAAATTCTATTAAATAAAATTTTAAAAAAAGCTTTCTTAATTGTTTTAATTAGAGTAATAGACTACATATTTATTAAAACACTTTTTTATTCATACAACTTAAGAATTATTAAAACCCAAACTTTTTTTTAAGATTAAATAAAAAATTTGTGCACTAAACAAAAGTTTATAAAATTTAAAACTATATTTATTATTATTTTATTACAATATTTTTACAACTTATTTAAAATACCAAAAAAACCAGCTGCTTTTTTATCAAGCAAATTTATTATTATACTTAACAATTCATCAGAACTAATAGAATACATAACACCAAAAAAAACATCATTAAAAACACAATTCAATAAAAAATACTGTTAATATTATATTTTAACATCTTTTTTAACACTTTGTGCTTTCTTGTCCAATTTTTTATAATTATATTTATCATAAATTTAATTAATTCAAGTTTTAATATCAGTTTTTCATTAACCACCAAATAATTTAATATTACTTTGTAAAAAAAATGTTCTAAAATACTTCAAATTATATGATTTTTATTTATCTTAAAACTTTTTATTCTTTTATTAATAACAAACTTAATATATATTTTTTTAATACACTAAAATTTTATCATTTTTAAAATTTGATATGATTTCTTAGTTTTTGATAAAGCAAACTAAATGATATTAAAATAAATATTTGAATTAACAAATACTACTATTTTAGAAACATTATTAATATTAAAAAAGAGCCAAAGTTTCAAAAGCAAAGTAAATATGTTACTTAAGATTAAATAAAATATTTTAACTAACTTAAAAACCAAAGTTTCTAATTTGTGAAAACAAGATAAAAATTTGGTAAAAATACTATTATATTTTTTGAATTAGAACTTAAAAAATATCTTATTTATTAAAAAGCAAACTATTTTATAAACAATATTTTATATTCTATTTATAATTAAAAATCTCTTTATAGCAATAAAATTATTAGTATATATAATAACAATATTAAACATTAAAACTTTAAACAATTTTTATTTTACTTTATTAATATTTTTTATATTGAATTTTTATCGATTTTTATTGGTTTGTATATAAAAAATTCTTAAAATTATATTCAAAAAATCACCAAAACCAATAATAATATGATCAATATTAAAAAATTTATCTATATATGTAATTTTTTTATTAGTTAATGTATTTACCAAGTTGAAATAAAAATGAAATCAATAGTTTTTTTAATATCTTTAGAATTTTTTTATATAAAAAACTTAACAAATAAACTACATATTAAAAAATTAAGTTTAAATTTACATATTTTTTGAAATTAGCATTGTATTTAATACTATTTTTATTAAAATTATCTTTCAAAATAACAAAAATACTCTTATTGAATATATTAACTATAACAAAATTAATAATAATTGTTTAATCTAAATATTTTTTTATAGATGTTTTTGTATATAAATCTAAAATAAAAACTAAATATTTGTTTTTAAACAATAAACAAATTATTAAAAGTCTATTAAAAATTTTCAAAATTTTTAAAATATGTTTAATTAAGTATTTATTCACAATTAAAGCAATATTAGCATTTAAATAATTTGAATTCAAACTAAAAGTAAACATTTTTATACTTATAAACTTATTTATAATTCATAATTTAATATTAGAATAAAACTTAGTTTTAATAACAATTAAAATATTATTTTTTAATTCTTTATACTATTTAATAATAATATTTTGCTTAGAAAACATTTATATTTTTAATAATATATGTAGCTATTTTTCAAATTTTGCTATTTATTAAAGACAAAAAGAAGTAGCTATATTATTATTTAAACAAAAAAACTTTAATTATTCAAAATTGTTTTAATTAAATTCTCTAAAACTGTTATATTAGCTTTTAAGCTGCTAATTTTGGTGGTTAAGATTTTGAATCCATTAGAAAAAATATTTCTTAACATAACAGTATTATTTAATAATACTTAAAAAAATCTATAATAACATATTAATAGCCAGATTTAAATTTGACTTAGCAATTTACATGAATAATATTTTAACATTTCGAAAAAACATTAATAAATAAAAATTATTTAATTTAAGAAAAATTTCGATCATATAGTTTATTAAGAGTTTCAAGAAATGTTTTAAAACATTTAGTCAAAAAAACAAAGTCAAAACTACAAAAACATTATTGGGCATATCAAACAAAAGTCTTATTAAAAGAATACTAATTAATTATATAAATAAAAGATTATTTAAGATACCACTTATAACAAAAGTTCAAGTAGTATTATTAAAAAACATTGAGTAAAAAATTAAAGCTTGTTTTTTAGTATAGATAAAAACAAAACATTTTTTGTCAGAATCAAAGAATTTTTTTTCAAATTTTGACCAAAAAATTTTAAATTTAGTTCATAAAAATTAAAAATATGATCATATTTCTTATACTTAACATATACAGAAGTTAACAAACCAGCCCAAATTAGACTTATATCTTTAAAAACTAAAATTGAATAGACAATAGTATTTTTGGCATTAGCAGATTTAAAATACATAACAACACAATATACATATGTGTATATTACAGAATTTTATAAAATAAAGCATGTTTTTTTATTATAAAACAATAAATAATCAAAAAAATCATAAATAATAATATCTATTAACAGAGTATATAGAAAAATATAATAGCAGTTTCTTAAATCTTATGTTTATTTATTATTATTGGTTTTAGTTATATAAATAGAGTTTTTGTTCAACAAAATTAATTATTTAGAAACAACTAAATTAGCAATTCTTATTTTATTAAATTTAACTAATGCTTTCTGCCAAAAATTAATGAGTTATATTTTAATAGATTTATAGTTTTATATATAACTAATATTAATTTAAGAACCAATTTGAGCAGATCAACCAGAATTTTTTAATAACTTTTTAATTTAATCTAATATTAACTATAATATTTATATTTACAGCTAGTTGCTTAGCAGCTTTTAGATTAATTTTAAACATGAATATAAATTTAATAATATCTTAAAATTTTGAAAAGTTAATGTTTTTTTACAATTATTGATTTGGTAAAAAAGTTTTTAACAAATTTAACTTTCTCACTTAAAAACTTGTTAAAAATTACAGTAAAACCAATATTTAATATAAATAACTTAACCAGTTCAAAAACTTTGGTTTTTTTTGGTTTTTGTAGTTATAAACACTTTAATACCAATAAATATAAATAATAGTATATTGAAAATTTTATTGTTATTTAATATATTAAAAAATAATTTCTTAAAAGATATTATCAAATTATAAATTTTAATGCAAATGTTTTTTGATATAACTTTATTTATAAGTTTGTTGCTGTTTAAATTATTTAGATTAATAAAGCTGGTTTTTTTATTAATATATTTTTTAAATTCTCTAAATCAAATATCTTATTAATAATATTTTTTTTGTAATCAACTTTATTATTTTAAAAATAATATTTAATTACGTTATTAATTTTAGTACATTTATAATTAAAGACCTAATAAAAAAATCCACAATTTCAAATCTAACAGCAATTTATTTGGATTATTTAACAAAATTTTTCAAATTATATACATAAATGTCATAATTTTTTTTTAATTAAAGCAGTTTTTTATATTATCTTTTTTAATATTTACAATTTTAACTAAACTATTAACTATATATTAATAAAATATTAATTATTACCTGAATCTATATTATTATCACTTGATTAAAAAATATTAATTGTTTCTACTTTATCAACATTCCATGTTGATAGAATCTAATACTTAACTACATTGGACCAATAGCTCTTAATTACAGCTATTAACAGAATATTAATTTCTTATTTTCTTTTACTTTTTTTTATTTTATTTTATTTTATTTTATTTTATTTTATTTTTTTGTTGTATTTTATTGTTTTACTAACTGATTAAAGAAATTAAGTGCTAAGTATTTTGAAGTTAAGGATAGCCTGGTAAAAGACCTATAATAAAAGTAGAAATTTAAGGATAATTTACCAGAAAGATATGACTACCAGATTAAATCAGCCACTATGCTAAAAAAAAATTCACAAAAAAAACCATCAATTAAATTTCTGTTTATTATACAAAGACTCTATTAAAACCTTCAGACTTCAAAAATCTTTAGATATTACCAATCATAGCAATTATTGAGCACTAAGTTACAGATTTGTTATTTGTTCTAACATTTTAAATAATCACTTATAACAATACATTTTAACAAACTACAAGTTATTTCTATAAACTATGAATAATTTTAGTAAATTATTAAATTATTTTGCAAAATTTTACAAATTTCAGCAAATTTTTGAATATTATAGAATTTGGTATATTGTATGATTTAATTATCACAATATGTGTATTGTACAAATTGAATTATTAATTAGATAATAATATTTGATAATTTGATTAAATAATACATAATAATTGTAATAATAATAATATGTTAATTAATAATATAAATTATAAGAGTAATTTTATGTTAATTAATGGCTAAAATTTTACTGGTAACATAATTTTTTTCTTAAAACTAAGCTTTATTAAAGTACAAATACTAACCATAATTTCTAGATAATAATTCAGTATTATTGAAATAATTTGGTGTAAAAATTATTAAAATTTCAGTTCTGTGAACTTGCCAATATATTGTATCTTTATTAGTTAAAGTATTGAATTTTATAAGATATTTTTGCAAATATTAAATAAGTTATAAAGTCTAAAAACTGTTTTGAGTTTGTAATGAACATTTATTAGTCCAATTGTTGTTTTGAATTTGTTTTAAATTTGTTTTTGTATAGCTTTGAAAATAAATTAGTTGTTTTAAGTTTTAGTTTTTGTTAGTATAGTGTTTTTTTAATTTAAAAATCTTGATAAATTGGGATATATTTATTGTTTTTGTTAAAACACATTTAAAATTTTTGTTGTATTGTAAAATTTGATAAATGTTAATAGAAGTAAACAATAGATTTTTTTTAAAGCTTGCTTTAAAAATTCTGTTAAGTAATTTCCAAAATAATTTTTTGTGCTTTTTTCTATAAAAGTAATAATTCTGCAAATTATTTATTACTGGAACTGTAGTTTTTTTCTAAATATAATTGATTTGATTTTTATTAATTATTATGAATAAGTTAGAAAGTATTTTTAAAGCTAACATTAATTTTTGAAATATTTGTTAAATGTTTTGGTGAATAAGTATTATAAAATAAAATAAAAATTAAAAATAATAATTTTTGAATATAAAAGTTTTTATATATTTTTAAGTTGGTTATTTTTTGTTGTAGTTATTTTTAAAGAAATTACTAATATAAATAATTTGAATATTCAGATTTGGTTGTTCTATTATAACTATTGGTTATAAATTTCAAAGAATATTTTTGGAATTAATTAAAAAGGAATGTATACTAATTTGTAAAATTAACAATTTAGAATTGCTTCTGAAATAATAGTGTTTTAATTAATTTTTATGTATAACTTTTGTTAAAATTTTGTTATTAAATCTTAATTTATATAATTTATTGCCTAAAGTTTTATGAATATAAAATGATTCATCCTATTTATAATCAAATTTTCTACTTTATTGTTTTTTAGTCTTAATTTTGTATAAGAAAACTTTATTTTTAACTTTGAATTTGTTAATGGCTGGTAGTAATTTGTTATTATGCTGTTCTTTTTGTTAAGCTTAAGAGTGTTCAATATAAATGGCTGCAATTTTTTTTTTTTTAAAAATACTAAAAAGAATATAGGCTCTTTATTAAAGTGTTTCTTAAAAGTTATTTTATAATTAATTATACTAAATATGTTTCTACTGTAAAATTAATTGGTAATATTGCTGTTTTTCTGTAGATTAGATTAAATAATATGTGCTTTATTGTATTTTGTTTTAGTGTTCTATAAGCTAGTAATACTAATAAAATAAAAATCTATTCTGTTTAAAATTGGTTGAAACTTTAACTAGTTGTTTAATTAAATTATTTTACTAATTTATTTGTTTATAAGTAATAAAATGATAATAATTGTTTTTTAATATTGAATTGTTCACAAATTTTTTGTATCAAATTGTTTGTAAAATATGTTTTTTAATTGAATAAAAGTTTAATTAAACATCTATGTCTATAAATAATGTCTTTGTAGATAAAATTTGCTACTAATTTTGTATTTGCTCTTTGGATAATTTTGGTTTTAGATTATTTAATAAGATAATTTACTATAATTACAATATAATAATTTTCTTAAATAGTAATTAATAATAGTCTAACTAAATCAATTTTTATTCTATTAAAGAATTGTCCAACTTTAATTAAATTTAAAAGTTTAGTGAAATAAGTTTTTTTTTTTTAACAATTATCACAAGATTCCATGTATTGTTAAATGTTTTTTTATATATAATACCAAAAATAATGTTCAAGTGTTTTTTAAATTGTTTTATTTCTTTCTAAGTATACTGATAATAGATTAGTATACATATTGTAAAGAATAATTTTTTTTTATTTTCTTGAATTAATCTGAATAAATTAATTAAATTTCTACAATTTTAATAATAAATTTTGTTATAGTAAAGAAAATATTGTTTTAATTAGTATTATAGTTAATGTTTTTTGATTGAAAACCAATTTTCTGGCATAGTAAGAATCTCTAAATAGGTTTTAATGTTGTTGTAGTTTTCAGAATCTATTGTTTATTGATTGTTTATTATTATTAAACTAGTAAATAATAATAGAATTGGTATTAATATTAATTTTGTCTTATTTTTAAAAGACTATTAATATTGGTATGTAATCTTTCAAGTTTATAGTAAACAATATATTTGTAATTGACTAGAAAATCAGTCTATTAAAATTGTTTGACACTAAGTTTTTTAAAACTTTTTTTGTTAAACTATTTAAGACTAATGTTGTCAATAATAATATCAAATTTTTTTCTTTTTTATAGGCATTATTAAAAGTATTTAAAAGTCCAGATAACAGCAATTGCTTTTAATTTAGTTGAGCCATATTTTATTTCAGTGAATTTGAATGTTCTACTAATATAAATAATAACTTGCTTATTGTTATTATTATTTAATTATAATAAGATAGTATTAAATACTGTTTATATAATATTAGTAATTATTTGGAATTATTTGTTAAAGTCTGAGTAAGCAAGAACTAAAGTAGTAATTTTTTTTTTAGAGTGTCAAAAACTTTTTATTGAACTGAAGTTTATTAGTATTCTACATTTTTATTGACTAGATAGTTAAAAAATTTGGCAATTTTAGAAAATTTTTTGATAAATTTATAATAATAAGAGGTTAATCTTATAAATCCTCTTAATTTAGTAGTATTATAAGAAATTTAAAAGTTTTTTTTACAATACTAATAATTTCCGAATTGAATTAGATTTTATCTTTGTTAACAATATGTTCAAGAAAAATTAAACTTGTTTTTTTAAAGTGGTATTTTTTAATATTAAGCTTTAGTCCTGTTTTTTGTAATTGTTAAAAAACTTTTTACAGATAAATAAGATAGGCTTTAAATATTAGAGAATAGATATTAGTATTATCAAAATAAACAATTACTGATTGTTATAAAAGTCTTTTATATACAATATCTATAAGTAAGAAGTATATATCTTTAATTGTAATATTATTTAGTTAATAATAGTTAACACAAAATCAAATTTTTTTATTTTTTTTTATAAGAACTACTGATAAGATTCAGAGGCTTTTGGATGATTAGATAAAATTATTATTAAGTATTTGTTAGATTTTTTTTTAATAAATTGGTGGCTGGCTGGTAAAACTTAATAAACCTATTGGCATTTTAGTAGAATATCTTCTATATAGATTTGATGTTATACAATGTTAGTTTTTCCAAGATTATTATTATTTTTAATGAATATATTAGCATATTTTACAATAAATTGCTTTAGTTGTTTTTGTTATAAAAGTTCTAAGGAACTTATATTAATTTGAGAAAGTGTTTTCTCAATAATATAATAATTTTTAATAATAAAAATAATATTTAGATTTAAGAATAGTATATATTTTACAATTTTAATAAAATTTGAAACAATTTAAGAGATTTTTTTTTGAAAGATATTATTATTTATGATTTCAATTTCTAATTTATTTAATAAAATAATAAGATAGTTGTTAAAATTACTTAAAATTTTTTTATTTTCTTAGAAATATAAACATTTAGTATTAAAATGTTATGTTTTTTGCAAATCTGTTTATTAAATTCGAAAATTTGTTGTATGGTAGTAAGTTTTGGACAGATGTAAATTTTTTGATGTTTTCTAAAAGATAAGATAATAATTAATTGTAAAATTAAAGAATCTGGTAAGATTAATTTTGTGCATTAAGAACTATGTTAACTAAAACTATAAATCATCTAGTTGAACCAAAATCTTAGGTTTTTTTTATTTTTGTCTAATTGTTCTCTGTAATTAATTGATTACAAATCCAAAATATTGATTAAAAATAGATAAATAGCTTGAACAATTTTTTTAGCATGTTTGATTTTAAATGGTTTTTTAGTTTCATTTTGTAACATAATTGTAATATTTTCAGTATATTTTACATCTATAACTTCTTTTCTAATATTGATTTTTTTGCTGGTTAAAAATAATTAAAAAGCAATTTGAATTATTGCTTTTAATAAAATTTTAATATTGATTTTTGTCAAGGATTTAAGTTAAAAAACCAAAGTATTTTTATCAAAATATTGTAAGTTATATTTAGTATTAATTTTATGGGCTTTTTTTGGTTTAATTTTTTGTTTATTGTTGTTAAAATATCTAAGTCATATGGCAGACTGATTTTTAGTAAGATAGATTAGAATTGTTGACATTTTTTTTTCTGGTTTGGATTTTTCAAATTTAATTTTATATTTGTTACTTTTGTTGAACAAGAAAATACTAAATGCATAGCATTTTGAATACTATTGGTCATTACAAAGCATAATATATTTTTTACATAGTTAAATGTTTATTTGTTTTAATTATTAAATTTGAGTTTTTTTTGATTAAATATACATAATTTGTAATCTGATAGTAAGTTTTTATTTTATTTTTATAATCAAATCCAGCTAATTTTATAGTATATTTAATGTATTTTGCTTTTTTAATCTGGTAAATATCTTCTTGGGTTTTTTTATTGATCAGAGTTATGGCTAATTTATAAATTATTTCTGTATTATATGAGTAATAATACAGTTTATTAAGAACATTATTGTATGCTGCATCAAAAAATATTTCTTGTTTGACTTTTTTAGAAATTAATAAAACATATTAGCAAATTTAATTACATATTCTTCTTTTTATTACAATATTAATTCAGATATATTTTTCAGATAGTAATTTTCTATATGTGAAACAAACTGTGTTATTCTATTTTTTACTTTGTTTTGGACTGCCAAATTGTTTTCTGTAGTAGACTTTACAGTAATAACAAATATAAGTTTTATATTTTTTTTGGATAATATGCAAACTTCTATAAATAAAAGCTTTTTGTTTTAATTTTTGTATTTAAATAAAATATAGGATGGTTGTTTTTTTGGTTCTGGTTTTAAATATAGAATATACTAATTGTTAACTAATTTAATTATGAAAGTAGATTGTTAATTAGTTTTTTTAAGTCATAATATTATTATTTGTATTGTAAATATTTCAAATAGTTGTTTTATTTTCTCAATCCAATTGAATGTTAATTCAAAAATCATGTAAGTTTTGGTAATTGAATTTTTTTTTCTCAAATTCGAATATTGGGGCTTTTTTGGATTATTTGTTGAAAATATTACATATAGCAAATACTCAGATATATTGTTCTTGATATAAAATTTTGAGTTTTTAAGTTTTCTAATCTAAATTTGCATTGGCTTTAAGGAGCCAATTGTTTTTGACTAAAGCTTGGTATTGAGATGTATCTATAACTAAGACTTTAATTAAAATAGTAATTTTATTAATTATAAAAAAAAATTGTTGATTTTTTTTACAGGTGTTTTTTTTCATATTATTAGCTATAACAATAATAGTTTAAATTGATTAGTTTATACTTTATTTGAATTATTGTATTAGTTAATAAGTAATAATATTTTTAGTTAATTTACAGTCTAAAATTAATTGAATTGGTTTTTTTTTAACTTTTGCTTTAGTATACATAATAGTAATTGCTTTTTGTTTTGTAATAGCTTTAAATTCAAATAAAAAAATATCGAAAAAATTGGCATTTTTGGCAATTTTAGCTGGTAAAATTGTGTAATTGTTGTTAAAAAAGTTTTGTTTTAGTGTTGCAGCTTCACTTTTAAAAAGTGCAATTTGATAAAAATTCGATTCTTTGGGTATTATTAAATAGTTAAGTTGGGTGTAAAAATAATTGGATTTTTGTTGAACTATATTATAAAGAACTATATTATAAAAAACTATATTATAAAGAACTAATTAATTGTTGGAATTAATTTTGTTGTTGTTTATAAATTAGTTTTGTAATATGAATTGGTTTTATTAAACTAATCTTTGAGCAAGTATTTAATATTATTAGACAGATGAGGATTAATATTATTAAATCTATAGAAATTGCTAATATTGTTCTTTTATTGATTATAGAGCAGATTAGTAATAATTGTTTTAAAATTTTAATAAGTAATAAGCTGATACTAATAATTGATAATATAATTGCTAAGATTAAAAATAATGTTGATTATTTTTTTGCTGCTGGTTTTATTGTATTTTTTGGCAATCTTATTTTTAATGTTTTAAAATCTCATAATAGTAATAGCTTTGAGATTGGTTGTTTAATAATAATAAAAAGTTGCTTTGGTTTTATTGTTGTAATAATTAATATCTCTGTTATTATTACTGTTGTTAATTTGTAAAATAGTTTTCAACTTTTTTTGTGAATTGATCAATATTTTTTTCAACTGCTGAACTGGTTTTTTTAATAGCTAAATTAACAAGCTTTATGTAGTTGACTTCTTTTATAACTATTTTGTAGGCCTTAGCATGTTAAATAGCATTGGCTAAATCTTTTAAGGCATGTGAACAAAATTTTTTGATTAATTTATTCTTAAGTTTAATAATAAATTGGTCTAATATTTAAGCATTAAAGTAATAGTCATTGGTTTTCAATTGGTAAATTTGTTAGAAAAGTTTGTTAAACTTTCTAAAATAGGTCATGATAAATTTAGAGAATTTTTGTTTGATATTTCAGAATTAATTTTGGAGAATAATAAGAGTATTATTGTTAGTAAACTGTTCTAAGAAAGCATTTTTAAATATTTGTTAGTTTTTAAATAGTTTACTTAAGTTTTCAAATTATTTTTCTGTTGTTTTCTAGAAAAAGTAGAAAATTGCTTTTAATATTTTTGTTGTATTTTATTTATTAACATATTTTGCTTTTGAAACTTTGTAAAACCATTTTTAAGAACTAGTGTTAGCATTTTTTTTTGTAAACTCTGAAATTTTGCAATATATCTAATTATTATGTTTTTGTTTTTATTGGTTTTTTTTTAGTAAATTAAGGAATTGTTTTTTTATCACTTATGTTATCAGAGTAATTACTTTAGTTTTTTGCTAAGTAATTAAAAAGATTTGTGCTGATAAAAATTTGTTCAAATTATTGTATTAAGCTTTTTAATAATATAAAGTCTTTGGTTTTAAAAAACAATTAAGTAGTAAATTCAATGTTTGGGCTTATGCAAAAAAAGTTGAAAAGAGTATAATTAAAAGTGGTAGTTTAGAATTAACTCTTTGTTTAAGTATTTACAAATATTGAAAAGTTGTTTTTGGTGTATTGAATATTATATAAATTAATTAAGTATTTTTTTTGCTTTTTTTGCTTGTTTTGAGTTCAGACTAAAGTTTAAAAATAAATTGTAAGTTAGCAGAATATTTTTTTTGACAAAATTTGATAATGTTGTAATTAAGTTCTTTAAGTAAATAGTATAATTATTAGCACTAATATTTTTTGGGTTTTCATTTAAGTAGTAGATAAAGTTTTCAAAAAGTCTTTACTTGATTTTTGTAATATTGTAATTTTTAAAAAGATAATCATTGATTTGGTTTTTAATATATTAAAAAAATGTTTTCTTAAAGGCTATAATTTTATTCCAAATTTTAAATTGTTGTTTATAATAAGTGTAAATTAATTGATAATATTATGGTTAAAATCCATAGTTTTTATTAATTATCATATGTATTAGTCATTAATATTATATAATTAGTCACTTTATTTTTAGATAATAATTATTAACCTAATTAATAATCTGATTATTAATCTAATTATTAATATAATTATTGATCTGATTAATAATTTAATTAATTATCTAACTATTAACTTAATTATTGACTTAATTATTAATTACTTTAAATAACTATATAAGCAATAAATCTCTTAGCTATAGAAAATATGTAAAAAAATAAAAAAATAAAACAATATTTATCAACTCAATCCTTTTCTTATTGCCTATTTCTTTTTCACTCTTCTTTTCTTCAAGTATCTGAATATCTTGAAATAAAAAATTATTTGTTGACATTTATCTATCATTTTTTAATCTGTATAATTATAGTATTTGAAAATTATTGAATAAAATATAACTAAAGAGTACATCTAATATTTGATATTAAATTTTAAGAATGTCAACATAAAACATAAAATATATTAATGTGTTATTATTTATTAACAATATAAACTATTTTTCTATTTTTAGATTTTTTAGTTACTTTTTGAAAAGATTAATAATTGAAATATTTTATAAGACTGATCTTATATATTAAATTTATATTTATTTAATTTGTTCTTTAAAGTTAATTTTTTTTTAATTTATTCTATTATCCTACAATCTTGTTTTCTCTTACTATTCATTAGCTTATTACTTCAACTTATAACATAAAAGTAGTGTTTTCTGTAAGATTATCAAAATTTACTTTGTTTTTTATTATATAAGTAATTATTCATATCTGTTACAACAATCAAAAAAACACTTTGTAATACATAACAAAAATAATCTAAATTTTATTAAACTTAATTTTTTGCTTTTCTGCTTAATTTGCTTTTCTGTTAAAAAACAATCCCAGTAAACAATTCCAAGATTTTTGGAATTGGTTTCTGAATGAGCATTTAACTAAAACTTATATAGTCTATATAATTTATTTCTTTGATCAAGTTTACTTTAAAAAAACTTTTAAAAAAAACAACTATATTAATTAACTTTTATATTTAACAACTTTTAATCAACAGCCTTCTGATTTTGAATATTTGAATCATCAAATTCACATCTGGATTGTTATTTATTAGTTAACTAAAACTTTTTTTAAAACAAAAAAAAAAGTTACCAAACTATTTTTGTTTTTAATCCTTTCTTAAGTAAATCAAATTATTCTATACAAATAATTACTCCTAAATTAATAGCTGCTAACTTTATGTAAACAAATATTTTGGCTGTTTTTCAAGATATACAAATTGTTTTAGAGTGAAAAAACAACACTTCATTATTTTTATTCAGAGATAATACACAAAATCTAATTAAATAGTTAGATGATTTTGAAAAAACTGCCACTGCTAATTAATATAATACTAAATACAAGTTCTAAATCATTGGTGATTACCTTCAAAACTTTTTTGTTGTCTTGTTTTTACAAAAAACTAATGCTAATATTTATCAAAAAATAATTAAATAGACATTAATAAATACTAAAAAAGACAATATTTCTTTTATTATCTGGTTTGAAAATAAATTTAGAACTCCAATTTTAATATTCAAGTGGTACATAAAATTGGAAAAAAAAATCCAAGACCCAGAAAAAATAGTAATTAAATATGCTAAAGCAATAAAAAAATTAATTAAATAGGTATATTTTAGAAAAAATTAAACAAAAAAACAAAAGATTTATTTTTTTACAAAAGAATTAAAAACTAATTTATCATATGCTTTTTGGTCTTTCTTGGCTTTAAAAAATAATTTTATTATAAATATGGCTATTAAACTTGTATAAAAAATTAAAAACAATCAAAAAATACATTTGGAATTAACACTTTTAGTTTTTGCTTCTGTTTTTATTCTGGCTTCTGCTTTTTAAATAGCTATTATTTCTTTTACTATTTAGATTCAAGACTTAAATAAACAATTAATTGATAAACTTAGAATTAATTTTGTTTGGCTATTAAAGTCTTTGGCACAAACAGTCAAAAATAACTAGCAATAACAAAGATCTAAATTTGAATCATGTTTTAATTAGCCTTAACAATTACTATACTAAAAACAGCAAAATTGTGACCTATTTGTATACTATTGTTGTGGATTAACTAGACATTTTTCAAGAGACTGTAACAATCTTTTATTATTTTTTTCAGCTTTTAAAAACAATAATAACTATAATAATAGATCTAACAATAATAATATTTCTAATTAAAGACCTAATTATATTAACATTAATTTTTTTAAAAAGAATCTTTTAGTTAAAGCCACTTTTTATTAGTCTTTAAACTAGTAAACACACCTCCAAAGAGTGAAAGTGCAAGCCAATCAAAAAAAAACCTTTTTTACATTTTTAATTTAATTAATAATAACTATAATATAAATGAATTACTCATTAATTTCTCTGAATTTACAAAAAAAAAAGAAAAAGCTAAGATTGATTTTGTCTTAGACTTTAACAAAGCCTCAACTTCTATTGTTAATAACAATAAGTCATTAAAAGCTAAAGTTTTTAAAAATTTTTCAAAGTTAGAATTTCTAAAAATAGTACAAAAATCTAACTCTTATTTTATTGTTAAAAATCTCATAAAAACTTCAGTTTATATTACTTTTGGCCAGTTAATAACCTATTTACAGTTCAGAAAAAATCTTCACAAATTTTTAATCTTAAAAAAAAAACACCAAAAACTAACAAATATTCTCACCAAGCTGAATTTATTAACAATAATAATATTACTTTTTTAATTTGCAAAGCCCAAGTGGCTGGTTATTTTATTAACTTAATTCTAAACAGTAAATTATTTATAAGTATTATTACTAAACACTTCTTGGAAGCTATTAATAGAAAAATTGATAAATTCTCTACTAGACTTATAATTAATATGTATAATAACAAAAAAAAACTTGGTATTACCAAAGCTGTTCTTGTTTGCATTAATAGCAGTAGTATTAAAACTAATATAAAAGTTTTTAAAACTAAAGAATATATTATTATTGTTGACAATAAGTGGCTTAAAAAAGTCAAAGCTTTGCTTAACTATAAACTGTGTAAATTAACCATTAGATATAGTAAAAAACTTATTATAATTAAGTATTATTATTAAACAAATCCCTTAGTAATTAAGCAAAACCAAAAAAAAAAAACAATTAAATGAATTAGATAATGAAAAGAATAATAATAATAAAAAGAAAAAAAAAAACTGCTAAACTTATTTACATTACTTTTACCAATAATAACAAGCCACTAAACAATATTAAAACTAACAAAAAAATCATTATAAATAACAAGCTAATTTGTTGATTTTACTATAACATACTTAAAAAAATTTTTAACAGAAAACCTAACAAGAAAGCCAAATATAATTATTGGTAATATGGTTTTTGTGTCTGGTGCTAGTACAATAAACTTTTGTATTTTCTTAATAACAAATACATGTTTTGCTTAATCTATTACAAAAATTGAAAACCAATCAGCTTAATACCAAGAAAAAAAATAAAAAAAGTGCAAAAGTTTTTTGAAAATAAACCATCTAAGATTTAATTACTAGCTGTAAAACAAAAAAAACTCTTTTCTAAAGAAAGAAAAGTGAACATTAAAAACTTACTGACTAAAAACAGCTTAGTTATATCAAAAAAAGATGATATTTTTAGATGTATTCATGTAATACAACATATTATTACCATTAAAAAAACTTGTTTTATTTATCTAAAGCTTTATTAATCTAATTGCTATAATAATAAGTTTATTAAGAAAAAAATAAACTAAATAAAAAATCTTGAATTTATACAAAAAACCAAGAATAAATAGATCTTCTCAGTTATAGTGGTATCTAAAAAAAATAGAACTTTATACTTCTGTATTGACTATTGTCAATTAAATACTATTACTAAAAAAGATATGTATTTACTTTTTAAAATTGATGCAATATTAGATTAATTTAATAATGCTGCTTTTTTTTCAACTATTAATCTAACTGCTAGATTTTGGCAAATAGAGATAGATTTAGAAAACAGAAAAAAAACTGTTTTTATTATTAAGTATGATATTTATAAATTTATAGTCATGTTTTTTGGCTTTACTAATGCTTTTTCTACTTTTTAATGCTTAATAAACAAAATATTTAAATCAGTAAAAAAAAACTTTGTTTTAGTTTACTTAAATAACATAATAGTATACTCCAAAATCTGGAATAAACATCTTAAATATTTGCAAAAGGTTTTTGATCTTCTTAGAAATGCTAGTCTTAAGATTAATTTAATCAAATCTTTTTTTGGACAACAATCTACTTAGTTTCTTGGTTATTTTATTACAAAAAATGAAATTTTCTTTAATCCAGCCAAGATTAAAAAAGTTCAAAACATTAAACAACTAATAAACATTCATAAACTATATTTTTTTCTTAGTTTGGTCTTTTATTATCAAAATTTTGTTAAAGATTTTTTCAAAATCATATTTTCTTTCAATTAACTATCCAAAAAAACTGTTAATTACTATTAAAACACACACTAACAAAAAGTTTTTAAAATTCTAAAAGAAAAACTAGTTATTAAACTAATTCTCAAACAATCTAATCTGAATCAACTTTTTATCTTTTATACTAATGCATCTGGCTTTGGACTTGGTGCTGTTTTATTTTAAAAAAATAAAGATAATAAAGAACATATTATAACTTGTGCTAACAACTTTTTTTTCTTAACAAAACAAAATTACTTAGTTATAGAACAAAAATGCTTAACAGTAGTATAGTTTACTACTTACTGAAGTAAATATCTTCTTAGTGTAAAGTTTTTGGTAATAACAGATTACTAAGCTTTGATTTAGCTGTATAATAAAAAGAAGCTGAAACATAAAAAAATAACTTACTAAATATTTTACTTGAATAAATTCGATTATAATATATAATATTACAAAGAGCTTATTATCAAAATCCTAATACTGTTTTTAAACTTACCATTTAATAATAATACAACTTTTTCAAACCAAACCAACTTAATTATTAGTAACTTTCTCTTAAAACAAACATAATAATAGACTTGAATAATTACTCTGTATTAATAGAATTTTTAGATAAAAAACAATACTTATTAAACTACATTTAACAACAAAAAAAACATTTGTAAAAACAATCAAATTTTTATTTAATCTATCAAAACCAATTATACAAAAGAAATAAAAAAGATTCTGATTGCTTTTAAAAAATCATCAAATTTGAAAAAAAATTGTAATCTACAACATATACACTAATCTATTAATTAAAAACTTTAAAAAGATTAAAACAATTTAGAAAACTCTAGCTTATTATTATTAGTCTATCTTAGGAAAAAACATTGCTAATTACATTAAAATCTGTAATATCTGCCAAAAAAAAAAATTCAATTGAAAAAAAGATATTCATTCAATTTTTGTTGGTCAATTATTTGACAAAATTGGTATAAATATTGTTGAATTTTTAACAATAACTTCTAATGGCAACAGATATATTATTACAACTATCAACTATTTTACAAAATAAGTAAAAACAAGAGTTATCTCAGACCAAATAGTTGTCTCAATAGCCAATTTTATTTATAAAAATATTATTTGTTGCTATAACTGCTCTAAAGAACTTTTATCTTATAGAAAAAAAGCTTTTTTAAGTACACTGGTTGAAAAACTTTATAGAAAAATAGGAATATATTACAACCTTTTTTCTTTTTATTATTCTTAAACAAATGACTTAGTAGAATGTTTTAATAAAATCTTATGTGAAATTTTAGCCAAAACCAATAAAAAACAAACTTATAAAACAAAGTACTGTTTTTAGTTTTGTTTGCTTATAAAACTGTAAATTATAGCATAATAAATTATAAATTTTTTTATTTGTTTTATGAATAAATAGTAATTTTGCCAATAAAAACAAACATTAAAACAAAACTCTTTAAAGAAATTACAATAAGAAATTATAAAAACATTTTGCAAAAAAAATTGGTACTATTTTTGACTCATTGGTAAAAGCATAGATAATTGTTTTTAAAATGATAAAACAGTTTCAAGAAAAACTTAAAAAAAAGAAAACTTATAAAACACTTTTTTTAAGTATTAATAATTTAGTTTTAGAATATTACTTAAACAAAAACAATGTCTATAATAATAAATTTTTTAACTAATAGAAAGAATTTTTTATAATCAACAAAGTTTTAAACAATAGTTTTTATATCTTATAAGATTAATATAAAACAATTTTTAATAATTGTTCTGTTTATAGAACATAATTTAAAAAATATTACAAATGACTTGATTAGTTATTTGTTATAGTAATACTGATCCAAATAATTAACAAAAATTAAATATAAATAAATATATTATTTCTAAAACAGAAATATCTTCAATTGACATAAACAATTATTTCTTAGATTAAAACATTTAAAATGCCTTTTATATTCTTTATAAGTATTGAATCAAAAATTATTTAAATACTACTTTAATTATTAAAAAACAGATAACTATAATTAATAATAATAGAATATATATTGTTATTAAACCAAAGAAAATTATTAACAGAAAAGAAAAAATTGGTAGCAAAATAGATAAGAATCTGCTAAAAAGCATAACAGCAATAATATTCATATTTTTTATTATAATTGGAAAAACAATTCAAGAAATTCTGTCCATAAACAAAAACTTATTATATAAAAAACAATTAAAGCTCTATAATTAATTTGGTGAAGTTATAAAAAACATAAAACTCTTAAAGAAAACAACTTTAGAAATACAAATAAAAATTTTGGAAATTATATAATTAGATATTCCAAGAGTTTTAACTATTCCAAAAAAAGCCAAAACTTTTATACAAAAATTTAGTCTTTTAAATACAAAACTTATTTTATTTCAAGTATTATATACTTTATTTACAAAAAATTTCAACAAACTAGTTAGTTTTAAGTTAAATAAGATTTTTTAGATAAACTACATTATAAATAGCTTGATTTTACCAAAGCTTAATCTTTTTAAAAAGAATAATATTATAATTGAAACTTATAGTTTTTATTAATTATTACATATACTAATTACTAATATTATATAATTAACTATATTATTTTAGATAGCAATTATCAATCTGATTAATAACCTAACTATTAATTTGATTATTGACCTGATTATTGACTACTTTAAATAGTTATATAAACAATAAGTTTTTTAACTATAAAAAAATATGTAAAAAATCAAAAGAATAAAACAATATCTATCAATTTAATTCTTTTCTTATTATTTGTTTCTCTTTTTTTTTTCTTATCTTCAAGTATTTAAACATCTTAGGATAAAAAATTATTTGTTAATATTTACTTACTTTTTCTTAATTTATATAATTATAGTATTTGAAGATTATTAAATAAAATGTGATTAAAGAGTACATCTAATATCTAATATTGAATTTTAAAAATGTCAATATAAAGCATAAAATTATATTAATATGTTATTATTTGTTGACAGTATAAATTATCTTTTGAAAAAAATTAAAAAACTTCTTTCTTTCTTACCTCCAAAAATTCTCAAAAAGCACATTTTCTGAAAAAGAAGTTTTTCTATTTTTTCTTGTTAGTTCTTTCAACATTTTTTTAAATAATAACTCTTTCGTTGTAGATTTAAAAACTGCTTTGGACAGTGATATGTCAAAAAAGAAGGTATTCAAAGATGCTTTTTATGGTCCTACTGGTGGTTTTTTTACTCAGAAAAGAAAGTGGTTCTTGGAAATGTTAAACATTTTGGTGATGAGAAGGATATCTCTTTGAATAAATCTGAGCCTGGTGATAGTATGTATTTTGATGTGGATAGTCTGTCTGTAATGATGAAGATGTTGGCATGATTGGTGTAAATAGTGAGTCTCTTCTGAGTTCAGCTACAACCACTTCTAAGACAAAACATATCAATACTGGTATGGTGTTTGGCTTTTTACTTGGCTCTCCTGATTTTACTATAAATGATGATGGTATTGTGTTTCCTCCTTACTTGCCTATCTTTCTGAAAAAAAAGTGGATTGATTCAAAAATCATTAAAATCCCAGTGGAAGTGTCAGTTAGGAAGTCTTTTGTTTTGAATATTAATCTTTTGGTGGTGGATGGCAAATCTGCTACAGCTAAGACCCAATTCATTAGGAAATTATTTTCAACAATCAATGGTTTTGGGGAGGCTACTACCCCCTCAAAATTTGAAGGGATCATCTGATTAATGTTTACTTTTAAGGAGAACTTGATTAAGGCTACATCATTAACCAGAGAGAAGAGAATTATTGTAAACAGCAATCTCAAGAAACAAAAAATTCATTCAGATTGAGCTGTAATAATCAAGAAAATTTCCATGGATACACCAAAAAAAATGATTGTCACCACAGTATTTGAGTTTGGTAATATTAAGTTGATCAAGATTCAGCTGATTGGTATGTGGCAGAAGGCTGTAGTAGAATTTGCTGAATTGGAACAAGCAAAGCAATTGGCATCAAGATAATCATTCCTTATTGGGAAAGACTTAGTGCATGTGGCTATGACTGTGGGAGATCAGAATACTTGGATGTCTAGGGATTGCTTTAGGGCCTATTGTTTACTTTGCCAGTGGAAACAACTGCGCACAATCTTGGCACTCTTTTGAAAAAGACTGGTGGAAAAACTTGCATGATCAATTGTTCTCTAGAGACTGGCAACCAGAATCACTGTGCCATGGTCAGTTTTGAATCTGAAAATAAGCTTGAATCTGCTTTTTGCACTGAGCCAATTTTTGGTGGTGTGAAACTTTCTTGGACTAGATTGAACTTGGTTCAATATAAAAAATATGGGAAGTTTGAACACTCAGCTTTGAAGTGTAATGCTTCTGACACTCTGGTTTCTGCTTTTTCTGAAAAAAACTTTAAGAGAAATGCTTCTAATAAATATTGTTTTTAGTTGGCAAGATTGTATAAGAAAAAAAGTGTTCTGATTTTTTGCCCTGCTGCCTTTGGTAGCAAAACTTGGGCCCAGGTGGTCTCACTTGCTGGTTCTTTTGGTAGTTCTCATTTCAGTTCTGATTCCAGTTCTAACATCCTTCTTTCTGGTGTTTCAGATTCAAACAGTGATTTTTTTTTTGCTTCAGTTAATAACTCTTCCTTGAATGCTTGTTAAGCCACTTTGGAATGCTTCTTAGAGCTCTTAATGAATCAGGTGTCTGGTATATTAAGGAAGTTGAATGGTATGGAAATAGTACCAATAGCAACCCCTTTTAGTGTTTCTTCTCCAGTCACTTCTACCCCTTTGGTGTCACATTTGGATGTGGATATGGCTTTAGATGATATAATGTTGGCATTTGCTTCTCCTTTTTCAGCTGTTGATAATATGGTCTATGACTCTAGCTTAAGTTTTTCTAAGGTTCTCACCTCCAAGGTGGTGTTATTAGTAGGATTTTAGCTATTAATTAGCATGAAATTATCTTTATAATTCCTATTATTAATTAGCATATCATTATTATTTCAATTATCACTTATTAAATTAGCCAAATTATCAAATATTATTACTTAATCAATAATCCGATTTGTACTTTAGAAATTAAGATGATCAAATTATACAATACTCTGAACCATTTAACATAGTCAAAATTTGCCGAAATTAATGAAAATTTGCCAAAATAATCAATAGTTCAGTGAAATAACTTGTAAATTTGCCGAAATGTATCTTTAGTTCACCCAAATTATAGCAAAAAGAAAAATGCAAGTTCAAAGACTAGTATTATAACAAGTTGTATAAAAGAAGAACTTCTCTCTTCAAGAAAATGTATCCTTCCCATATTTTATCATAGTATCTTACTTGAGATATCTTAATTGAAACAAATTACTTTTTACAAAATCAAATAAAAATTAAATATTCGATAACCAAATCCTCAAAATTATTACACTTGAAATTTCCTCAAACACAACTAATGTTTTTGAAATTGATTAGCTACCAATTTCAATAAGCTGTTAGTGACTCCAGGCCTGGATAGAAAACATTTCCCTTGACAAAATTCTATTTCTTTTACATTTCTTTTATTTTTCTTTTATTTTTTTCTTACAATCATTAGAGTAGCCTACAAATGAGATTCTTGTAGAAGAGTTGACTTTTACAGCAAAGTAACTACACATTTTAGTGAGCTTCCAGACGAGTAATTCCTGGGAAAGAGTTGACATTTACTACAACATAACTATACAAAATAACTGGCATGGAATTGGCCATTCCACTTATAAGCTCAGCAGTTCAAATTATAAGAGATAATTTGAAGAAAAATTTAGTTACTGGAGGTCCAACTACTTCCTAGAAATGTGAATTCACAGTAAATCAACATTAACAACATTCAAGAAAAGAGACCAAAAACCTCCAGTAACAGTGGGCAGATTGGAATCAAAAATGATAGCTTTTAAGGTCTCAATCAGTTTGGTTTTAGAAAGGTTAGATTGTCTGTATTCTGGTTTGAATTCTTCAGCTCTTCTTTCATCTTAATGAGTGGTTTAGTGTGAAAGATAGCTACATGTAATATTAAAGGCATGAACAATTCTGCCAAACAAGAAGATATCATTCATTGGCACAAAAATATGGGCAATGTGATTTCTGTGGTTACTGAAACAAAGTTGAGAAGCAAAGTTCATCCTTAGATTATGAATAAATTTGATGGTATTCAAGTGTTCACTTCTGGTTTAGAGTCAGGTTATTTGGGTGCAGGTGTTACCATAATTATGAATGCTTCTCTAGCAAAGCATGTGTGCAAAGTTTCTGAAGTGTTTGGTCGACTTATTTCTGTGAAATTAATCTTCAAAAACAAACTTTCAGTAACAGTTTTGGGCTTGTATACAGATATTATCTTGAAAAAGAGACTGGTTCACTCACATGTTGTCAATTTGATGGTGGCTGAGGCTTTAAATAGCAGTACATTTGTTATTTGTGGTGGTGACTTTAACAAAAATGATTCTGGTTGCAATGTAAGCTTCAAAAAATGTTTGGATCTGAGTTTGTTTGACTTTTTACATGGTTTTCTTTTGTACAGACTTCTTATATGGTCCAATTTGAGAGGTGTTCAGAGGTGCATAGATTTTATATTGGTTAGTGATAGTCTTCACAGTTTTTCTTTTAACCAAAGAGTTTACTGTCCAGTTGAATTTTTTGATTCTAATTACTTGGTCATATTAGTGGACATTGGTTTGGGAGGCCTTCTCAATTCTCAACTTAATTTGATATACAAACAGGCCACAAAAGAAAAATGGAGATACAAAGTCAGTGACATCAGTGTTGAGGTTTGGAAAAAGTTTGGGGATGTATTGTTGGCTGCTGCTTCAGAGGCTGCTGGTGATTTTGAATACCACAAATCTAAGAGTGATATCAATGGAATGTGGACACAGCTCTGTTGGATGGTATGCTCTGCAGTGGAAGCTACTCTTATAAAAACATGGTACAGAGACAGTGGATTGGTCAAGACTGCTGCCTCTTCTAGATTTCACAAGTTAGAACTTTTGATGGCAAAAATTTTGAAAGCATACAAATCAGAAAATTTGGAAGAATTTTAGGCTTTAGTTAATAAATAGGCTGACTTGGATCTTGACCAAGCTGTAGAGTTCAAAGAATCCTTGGGCAATGGTCATAACAAAGTATTGGTTGAACAATCACTGGTTCATTTCAGAAAACTGTATAGGTCTCGCAAGTTTTTAGACTCTAAGACTACTGAGGATTCATAGATCTGAGCGGTCATTGATAAACACATGGAAGCTTTTACAAACAACAAAAGTTAAATGATCAAAAGTGTGTTGGAGAAGACTTTCAGAAAAGTTATGTTGGATTATCTGGTTGATAATAGAGATTTAGTTTTAGAGCCTGATTTGGTCAAAGGCAGGGTGAATTCAATTATAGAAGATTGGACCAGAAAATGCACAGTCAAATCTTCTGTGTTTTCTTGTTGGCAAGAACAATTCTCTCCTTTCAATTATGTCAATAATGGTGTGTTTTCTAGTGTAATAAAGCAAATTGATTTTGATGAATTTTCATTAGTGGTCAAGGATTTTCCTGATGGTAAAGCTGCTGGTTTGTCTGATATCTCTAATGAGATGTGGAAGCATTATAATGAATTTGTTCTGGTCCTTCTTTTGCATCTGCTCAACTTGTGTTTGGTATGTGAATCTGTTCTGGATGTTTGGAAAAAAGCCTGGGTGTCCATGATTCTGAAACTCTATGAATGGGAAGAGGTATTAACAAACACCAAATCTATTGTTCTCATTAAGACTTCAATGAAAATTTTTTCAAAAATTTTATCTGATTGTATTTTGAAAGCTTGCAGCACACACAATGTTCTGCATAAAGACAACTTTTCAGTATTGAAAGGCACTTCTACTCAATCCCCTATTTTTGTCATAGGATTTGTTGTGGAAAATGCTTTAGAAAAAGGCAGAGAACTCTGGCTGGTACTTTAGGACATGCACAAAGCTTATGATTCAGTAGGCTGATTGCATTTGAAGGGTAGTTTAGAGAGAATCAAAATGTGTGAGAAGTTTGTCAGGTTTTATGGTAGTATTCACAATGGCCACATGAATAGAGTTATGACAGACTTTGGTTTGTTCAAGAGTTACAAAGTCCATGATAGTCTGAACCAGGGGGAAGTTTTTTCTTCTCTTTTGTGGAGAATTTTTTATGATTCTCTGTTGTGCAAGGTGAAGAAACATGAGTCATTTTTTGAGTACTGGATCAATTCCAAATTCGTAGCCAGAACAGGCAAAATAGAGTTAAATGCTGGTTTGACTTCTTATTTGGCTGCTAGTGCTTTCATGGATGATACTATTTGGGTTGGCAATTGTTATACAATAACACAGAATATTTTGAACATTGCTAGTGAGTTCTTTGAATTAATGAATATATTAATTAACATGGAAAAGACAGTTACCATTCTTATTAACTCAAGGACCAGCAATATCTCTTTAGAATTAAGTGAGTCTCCAATTTCAATTACTAAGACTGGTGAGACTCATTAGTATCTAGGTATTTTTCTGTCAACTAAAGATCTTTCTAGTCCAAATTTAAAGAAGGCAAATTCAGATGTCAAATTTTTCTTATCCATGGTTTTATGCAAACCTATCACAGACAAGCAGTTCTCTTATTTGGTATTGACTGTTTTACAGCCCATAGTCAAATATAGAACTCAATTTCGTTAATAGAGGCACGTGTAAGAAATAAAATCATATGATTAGAAAGGGGTTGAAGTCTAAGACCAGTTTGCCTAGGGACTTTTCTAATGAGGTGGTGCACTATCCCTCTTTATACAATTTGAAGCCTTTTGAACAAGTCCAAGCAGAAGCAAAAGTCTCATTTCACTAATAATATTGGGTTAATAGGTTAACTATTTGGGCATAGGTTAATAGACTTGCAGGTTTTGGGCTGGATATCTTGAAACCCTCTTCAATTTTTTGTTAAGTTAATGGTCAATTCAATAAACAATTTTCTGGCTGGTGTTACAAAAATTTTTTTGCATAATAAGATCTTCTTGGCTAATGGCTTGCCCAATGCTTTTCGTCTCATAATTTTCCTCTTTTAGATATTTTGGGCCAGGCACTGTATCTCCAGATTTGCAAATCACTGAAATGTTTTGGGGTCATTTTTGCAGACTAGTTATTGAACAGTCATGAAGAATGTTTTAATTGAAAAGATTTTTGCTGTTGGAAATAATTGGATTTCAGAAGTCCAGTTCCCTTATGATTTACATTGGTTTCAGATTTTGTCAAGAGTAGTGGTTTGGTTAAAAGTTCCTCTCCTGCTTTTGAGTCCTCTTCCAAGTTAGATGTTTCTAATATGAACCACTTTGGTTTCATTCATTCTAGTTTGAAAAACGCTTCTTTGCCAGTGATTTTAGTTTATACTGATGGTTCTGTTAAAGGTTTTGGTACTTCTGACACTGTTGAAGGAGCTGCCACCTATTTTTTTGATCTGAGTTTGCACATAAGTGTGGAAGTTCATGGTTTGCTATCATCTATCCTAACTGAAATACAGGCTGTTACACTGGCTCTTAAGTGCATTCTGGCTTTTTCGAATGTTATAGTTTTTTCTGATAGTCAGACTTTTTTGGATGCTTGTCAAGCAGAGTTAAGATTGGTGGCTCCCAATTTTTGCAACAAATGCTGGATAGAATGCCATCATATTAGCAATTTGGTTAAATGTAAAAACATTTCTGTTACTTGGACAAAGGTGAAGGGTCACTTTGGTGTGTTAGACAATAAGCACACTAATTGGTTGGCTAATCTAGTCATGTCATCAAGACTTGTTCTTCCAGCAAATGTCAAAGAAAAGATCTTGATGGTAGATAGTAAGTTGATTTCTGGCAATGTACACCACTTCATTAGAAAAACAAATAATACTATTAGATGCTTTCAATGGAAATTTGGACCTGATTTGAGCATTGTAGATCCTTCATGGGTTGGAGACATAAATTGGGTTTGTACTGTCTTGGTCTGACACTCTGACTCCCATATGTTTGCGGAATATATGAGCAGGGCCACTGTCAGTTTGCACATGTATTTGATGAAAGCTTTACACAGAAAGTTGCCTGTGGCTATAAGAAAACACTTATATAATCCTAGTTATCCTAGTATATTATGTGTATGTTGTGAGGAGGTAGATTTTTCAGATCATAGTTTTGTTTGTTGCTTGGACTTTTCGACATGTCAGAGCTTGTTAAGTGAGTATTTTTCTCTTTAAAAGTCTCTTACTGGGGCAATCTTGTTGTTATCTGCAGTTTGCAGTCTTTGGCTTCTTCTGTTTTTGATGTTGGTCTCTACACAATTTTGTGCAAGGGTCTTGTGTTTGAAGATTAGTTGGCAGATGCTA
Source organism: Geosiphon pyriformis (assembly GCA_016748015.1). Lineage (NCBI taxonomy): Eukaryota > Fungi > Glomeromycota > Glomeromycetes > Archaeosporales > Geosiphonaceae > Geosiphon > Geosiphon pyriformis. The sequence goes on along the minus strand of JAAOMT010000627.1, from coordinate 20,323 downwards.
AAGCATTTTTCATGGATACTAAGCTTATAATGTCTCATCTAGTTAAGTTTGTTCGAGATATGACCACTGGCCATAGGAAGTGAATCTGAATGCCTAACTCAAAACTTCAAGCTAAAATAGAATATCATAGATCACTATGTGTGAATGAGTTTTTTTATGATATTATTTGGGATCTTCTTGCTAAGGTTTTAGATGGTGTTGCTCAGTTGTTGGGAATTGAAAGGGGTTATGTCACCAACTTTGGCCTGAGTATTGGCCATTTGTTTTTCAGTAATGCTACTGGTAAAGTCACAGTAAATATAGTTGTACAGTGTAGTCTTGATTTGCTAAGTGGCTAGTTACATATAGCAAAAGCATAAATCACATTTAATTTAAAACTTTTAGATAATTGTATTGTATTAGATAATAATTGGGCTTTACTTGTTAAACTAATAAAAAAAAAAAAATTAACAATTAAAATATTTTATAAGACTGATCTTGTATATTAAATCCATATTTATTTAATTTATTTTTTAAAGTTAAATTTTCTTTAATCTATTTTATTATTCTACAATCTTGTTTTTTCTTGTTATTATTACTTGAAAAAAGAAAGCCTATCAAAAAAAGAAAAAAAAATGTAACCTAAAGAAAAACATGACAAAACATGAAGGGACACAGAATAATGCACAATAATATTGGATAATGCTTTATAATATAGAATAATGTGTTATAATGCAGAATAACATAGAATAATGCATAATAATATCAGATAATATATTATAACATAGAATAATTAGTTATAATATAAGAAAACAAAATAATAGCTAGCAAGAACAAATGATCCAAAACAATTCTGTAAAACTAGAAAATACATATATATAGCAGTAGCATTAGAAGCAGAAAAAACAGAATCCCCAGACAAAAATTTATTAGTTATTATTCCCCAATTAGAAACCATATCATTCTAAAATATCAAAAAATATATTTATTCAGCATCTCAAATTCAATTGTTTGCTATCAACTCTAAATGTTAATAGTAATTAATACTTAAAACCCATGGGAACAATAGCCCTTGATTATGGCTATTGACAAGATACTAACTTATATTGTCTTGGCTTATTGTCTTTATTTTTTCTTATCTCTTTATTTTTGCTTTATTTTGTTGTGTATACTAATTGATTGAGAATTAAGTGTTAAGTATTGACATCAAAGATTGCTTGGTAAAAGATTCCTGTGAGTGGGTAGAACATGTAAGAATTACAGATTGCTTACCAAAAGATTGCTGGCTACCATGCTAAGAAAAAAATTGACAAAATTGCGATTCCAAGAAGTTATAAATAAAATAACATGAGAATCTCTGTCTATTATACAAAGAATTCCAATAAAAAACCTTCAGATCAAAACACTTTCAGACATTACTAATGTTATTAATTAAGTACCAAGTTACAGGTTTGTTATTTACTTTGAGACCCCAAATAATTACCTGTAACATTTGGTGCTCTTTGTGAGGTATAATTCTACAAAAAACCAGTACCAACAACAATCATTCAAAAGTGGCAGAATTAGAAATCATAGGAGCAAACCATTTAAGATTTACCAAATTCTTGTTTCAACAGTACAGCCAACAGTTAGGATTAAACAACAACCATTTTCCAGCAGAATCAGTCTTCAACTTTTACATCAATGATAAAATTACAGACTGCTTAGGAGAAACAATTAACATTGAATTTGCAAAAAAAAATTTCTATACAGAATTGTTTCAACATACTAGCTTACCAAAAAACTACAGTTTTGCACCAATCATCAAGGAAATTAATCAAACCATTGAAAGATACACCCAGCAACAATTCTCCATTACCTATGTAAACAAAGACAAAGAAAAATTGCAAACACCAGTGATAACACCCAAAAAAATACAATCACCCACTTAAAAGAAAACCAAAGTTGAATCACCAACCAATCTATCATACCATTATACACTAGGAAGTGCCATCAATATCTCCTTGGCAAATGAATTCACATCAAATATGACATTAACCTTTGGATGATTCCTATTTCAAAGTAAACAAAGAAGAACAGAATTATTAGGACCATATGGCAAATATTTTAAAGGATTTAAATCATGATCACCAACACTATCAAGATTTTGATTACTATTACTCCCACCAGACTTTGGAACAACTGATCTGTGGGAAGTAACAAAATCAGAAGAAAAGAAAAAAAAAAATGAAGATCAGGAATTTACTTACCAAAACCCAATCTTAGAAAATCTGGAAGTTGAAACTCTGAACATTCAAACCCAGCAAACTCAAAACAATCCAAACCCTAAAACAATTAATCAGCAAAACTTACCTCCAGTAATTGTCATTGATCAGCCACCAATTGAACCAATTATTGAACTGATTCAACAGCAGCCACTTCAGCAATCTATTCAATAACTGCTTTAACCACCACCATCATAACAACAACAGCAATCAAACTTGGATCCAATAGTCTATGCTCCAATAGCAAAACTTGAAAAGTTCATGGGCAAAAAAAACAATGCCCAGGTGTGACTAAATGATGTTGAAAAAGCCATTGTGGCCAATGGATGGAATAATACCAGAGCCATACAAGCCATTCCATATTTCCTCCAGGATATCACTAATTCATGGTATCAAAGTCTGGGTAACAAACTCCAAAATTTCAATGCATTCAAGCTTGTGTTTCTGCAATATTTCAGCAATAATAATAGCATCAACCACTTAGCCAACATTTTTACTACCATTAAACAAGGAGAAACTAAAACAGTTACTACTTACTTGGAACATTTCCACAGGAATTTGTGCCAAATTCAGGCAATACAGGTCGATTATTTTACAATGCCACAAATTCTAAACCAATTTATTAGAGGCCTGTGCAGTAGTATTCTTCAATGCATATGTCTTTTGCATCCAACAAACCTTCAAGCCACTGTTACAAATACCAGAGATTTTGAAGCAGCTGAACTTAAAACCAATCATGCCCAAGCTGTAAATCTAGTAATAAATAGATCATCTGAATTGGATTCCAAATTAAAACAATTCAGTAATTCAATTAATCAGAAACTAGAAGAATACTTAGCTGACAATCGAACAATTTATTAGCCTCCACAATGATGCAATAATTCAAGAAATGCAAATTGTTTCTGAAATCAGTCATGTCCCTCATCATCATTATCCAATTAGCCATGACAGCAAGAGACACATAATTGCTACAATTGTGGTAAACAAGGTCACATCAGAGCTAACTGCCAAGTTTATAGCAATAATCTATGATTGGAGAATCAAAATCAAAACTCCAATCGCAGATTTCAAACTCTGAACCACTACTCAAATTAAGATCACTATCAACCACATTATACTCAAATAGCACAGCAACCAATCTACCAAATCCCAGTTTATTAAACTCCAGCACCAGTTATTTACCAGCCACAGTCACAAGTAATATATTAGCCACAACAAATTCAAACCCCACCATACAATCCAATTCAGATGTCATCCAGAAACCAAAGACTGAGAATTGTTTAGCAAAACTGGAAATCAGTGATAGTTGTACATTAACCAATCTTCAGTTTATCCAACCATACTGTAGAATCACATTCCAGGAATTCAGAAAACAGGTACAATCAAAATCAGAGTTCCCAAAACTATCTGAGTTTCCTGGTTATCCCAGAAGATGTCTTAACCAACAACAACCTGGAAACCTCCCTAAAGCAAACAATTAATAACAACATACTTCTAGCCACTATCACAAATAACGAATTGTTAGCAGTCATTTTTTCCTTTGAAATTAAAAGACCAACTGAAACCTCTCTCTTTAGTGGAGCCACCCTTAATACGAAACTCATTATTGTTATGTACACTAATGCCAAGGTTGATAGGCAGACCATCAAGCTGATCTTAGACAGTGGTTTAGCAGACAGCATTATCACACAACAACTCATGAACCAATTAGGTTGCCAAGTTGATTATGCTGCCAGTGCCAAAATTATTACTGCTAATAAAGCCACCAAAACTCTAATTAGCGAAATCAACAATTTTCTTATCGAAGTCAATAGTATCATTGTACCAATCAAGATTTTAGTCATGGAAGCCACCCAGTATTAAGCTTTCATTGGTAATAACTGGTTGTCTAAAATTAATGCTGTGCTTGACTAGAACATCCAAGAACTACAGCTCAGCCAAAATGGGTAACATATTAGAATACCAGTCACTTGTAAACACTTCAAGACCATTACAACTGCACCACTAATTGAATTTGAAGAAGAAGAAAAAAAACCTATCTGGAAAGCCTACCAAGTTTCATGAGCTACACTGACCACAATGAATTACTACCAATACTGTTTTGGGACAACAAAAAGAAAAAAAAAGAAGAAGACAAGCCACAAAAAGATACTACTAATGAAATTACCAGTGGTTGGAGAAGTTCTTATTCAACTAACACCAGATCAGAGCCACCCTATATCTCACTCAAGTGCAAAAACTGCAAGAAAAAGTTGTCCTCCATAAAAGCTTGAGTTGTGCCTGATAAAGACTACTAGACATAAATCCATTACTATTGCAAACTATGCCACCATAAACACTATGGCTATTCAAAACCCTAAGGCAAGTGAGACAATGAGCCATGTCTTGCTTGTAGTGAATAACTGCTTAATAAAGAAATATGGAACAACATTTTTGGTCGAGAAGGAACCTGTGATGCATCATGTCAATACACAATTCTTATTAACAATTGGGTAAGTCAAGAAATCCCAATAACTGCAACCTGGCATCGAGCAATCTCTCGCCTGGACAATTATCCACATAACAAAGGCAAGATTTGGAGAATAGTCAATGTTAAGATAGCAGGTGCTTTGCCCAGTGAGATCTTAGATATAAAAAACAATTCACCAGAACCAGTTGAAGTTGTTCTTATTTCCAATCTTAACACCTTTTTAAATATTGAGACAGACCCAAAGGAATTCCATGAACAATACCAAAATTTAGCACCCATTTGAAAGGAACAAGAACAGCACTTGAAAGAAATAAACACCCAATTATGTGACCACTGTTTGATCTCATGTGACTTTTAGTATTGTAATGAGTATAACCTTATCTACAATCTAACACCACATAAGATCTATACAATTCTAGAAGAAAAAGAACCAATCAGCAGCTGTGTATCAGAATTAGATTCAACTTTTAATTCTGATTCAAACCCCAACAATAATAACAACAATAGTTCCAGCATTGTTCAAAATGGCAACAGCAATAACAACAATGATTTAAACTCAGATTCAGACTCCAAACAGTACATCACACTTCCTGATCTCTCCAAGAAGCAGAAACTCAGATGGTTCAGTAACAATGATGAAGATATTATGTCAGAATGTGCACATGATACTGATGCAGAGTTTGATCTAAGATATATGGGAAAAAATGCCATCAAATTAAAACCACATTTATGCACCTGTATTGATTTTAAAGTAGTACTGGAAATCTCTACAACAACAATAGTTCAATTAGCATCTAAAAATAGCTTAGCAAAAAAAGAAATCAGCATCAGAGGAGAAATAATTGATGCCATATATGTAGAAAATATTATTGTTATGCTACAAAATGACTCAGAAAATGCCTATATTATAGAGCCAAATAAAAAGATAGCACAGACAATATTTCTGCCTTTAGTTAAAATAGCTCAATTAGTATCAGTGGGAAATAGAAAAAAATTAGGAATTACAGCTAGAGGGATACAGGAATTCGAATCAATAGGTAGAATAGATGTATCAGTCAATATGGCAGAAGAAGAGATTATTAACAAGAAAGAAATTATATCCATCTATCAATTAATTTCCATTCCACCATATGACCAGTACATGTTAATCATAGAAAGAAAAGTGAAGAATCAGACACAAATTTTTGAAATGGAACCAACTATTTGCAAATCAGGAGAAATTAGACTTACCAACCTTTACATACTAGCTAAAAACAAGAACCATATCAAAATTCCCATCTACAACACAACAAAAAACATCATAGAAATATTAAAAAAAACCACCATTGGATATTTAAGCACTGAAGTTGAAGAACAGCCACCAAACTTCATTCCAGATTTTCTACAGCTTTGTGGATATGTGGATATCATGTCACAAACAATTTACAGATGGAATAAATGTTATCTGCTCCAATCAGAACAATTGGAACAAATGAATATAGAAAACTTAGACTCATTTTAACATATACAGCTCAAGATGTTATTTAACAACTTTAATGACATTTTTGTCAGTGAAAATGAATTTGGCCATACTGACATTATTCAGCATCAGATCAAGACTGGAAATGTGATGCCAATAAAACAACAAGCATACAGAGTACCACCAGCCAGCCATGAAATCATTCGTCAAGAAATTAATTGGATGCTTAACAACAGGCTAGTTCAGCCATCAATAAGCCCATGGTTATCACCAGTGGTACTAGTCTATAAAAAAAATGGGAAAATCCATTTTTGTGTGGATTATAAAAAACTGAATGGAGTAACAAAAAGAGATAGCTACTTAACTCCAAAGATCCAAGAACTGTTTGATGCTTTTAGAGGAAAGAAATGGTTTTCAACTCTGGACTTAGACAGTGGTTACTGGCAAGTAGTCATGAAACCAGAAGATAAAAAGAAAACTGCTTTTACAATGTGAAAAGGGAATTTCGAATTTGAAGTAATGCCATTTGGTTTGATGAATGTACCAGCCACCTTTCAATGACTAATGGAAATTGTTTACATTAGACTACTATGAAAATCAGTAGTTGTTTACTTAGATAACATAAATGTGTTCTCCAAGACATTTGACAATTATTTGCATCATTTCTAACAAATGTTTGAAAGATTAAGAAAAGCCAGATTAAAATTAAATGCAACCAAGTATTTCTTTGGAAAAACTGAACTCAAGTTTTTGGGACATGTTGTAAGCAAAAACAATATCAAAACAGATCCAGACAAGATTGAGATAGTCAAGAACTTTCCAGTACCAACCAACTTGACAGAACTAAAAGCATTCTTGGAATTTGCTAAATACTATTGCCACTTTATCAAAGACTTTTTTAAACTGGCCCAGCCATTACACCAGCTCCAATTAAAAAACATCAAGTATGAATAAACAGAAAACCAGCAAGAAGCTTTCGACATATTAAGAAAAAAGATTATTCAAGCTCTAGTGTTGATGTATTCAAATTACAGCAAACCATTCATTATTACCACCAATACATCAGGCCAAGCATTGAGAACAGTACTATCACAGAGAGAACCAAATGAAAGAAAACATTCAGTAGTATATGCTAGCTGAAGTTTGAATCCAGTTGAAAAGAACTATAGAACACCAGTATTAAAACACTTAGCAATCTATTGGGCAGTCATGAAATGAAAAGAATACTTAAGCCAGAAGTTTAATATTTACACTGATCATAAAGGATTGACTTCAATTCAGAAGCAAGAATTTGGAAATGATTGTCATGCTCAATAAAAAATAGAACTTTCACCATTTAAATATATCATACACTACAAAAAAGGAAAAGAAAATGGAAATGCCAACAGTTTATCACAAATGAAACAAATCTAAGAACACTTCAACCCAAAAATATAACAAAAAGATGAATACACAAAAATATCAACAACTTCAATATTTAATAAATACTCAATGGTTTGAGGAGAGATTATCTCAAAAGGAACAAAACCATATTAAACAACAGTCCAAATATTTTATCACTCACCAAAATATACTTTATTGAAAAAACAAAAAGAATTCAAATCAACCAACCAGAGTAATTACAAAACCAGAAAAAGAAACAATATTATTCAATATGTACTCCGATTCAACAGCAGGATATTTTCACAAAGAAGCAACCATAGAAAGAACCAGAAATAAATACTATTGGCCATCCATGTACCTAGACATCATCCAATACATGCAAAATTGTGATGTTTGTCAAAGAAAAAAAGGAACAAGATCCAGTGAGCCATTAAAACCAATCAAAATAGGACAATCATTTGAGTGTATTGGAATTGACTTAGTTGAACCATTAACAATAACTAGCAGAAGGAACAAATACATCACAGTAGCCATGGATTATCTCACTAAATGGCCAGAAGCAAAAGCAATTCAAAGAGCAGATGCAGAATCTGTTGCCAAATTCATCTATTAAGATTTGATTTGTTGACATAGATGTCCAAAAAAATTATTATCCGACCAAGGAATTCACTTTGTAAATAGAACATTAACAGAACTGAGTCAAAGATTCAGAATAAAGAGACTATTATCATCACCATATTATTCACAAACCAATGGATTAGTCAAAAAATTCAATAGAACATTGTGCAAACTGATAGCCAAGATCAGTTAAAAAAACCAGAACAAATGGGATTTATTTATATTATCAGTATTATTTGCTTATCAAATGATGAAGCAAGATACTATACAAGCAACACTATTTAAATTAGTATACAATAGAACGGCAACATTACCAGTTAAGATAAAGATCAATACATATCCAATGAAACCAATAACAGAAGACAATTTCCAAGAAACATTGCTGAGAAGAACATATGACCTAATGGAAACACTAGAAAACAGATGACAAAAAGCAGCTGATAACATTCAAAAGTCTCAAGAAAAGCAAAAAAAACGACACAATAACCAATTACCAAATAAACCAGTCGAATTTAAGATTGGAGACAAAGTACTATTACATTATACCAAAGTGAAAAAACAGTGGAATGGAAAGTTTGATCCAAAATGGGACAGACCATTTTACATACACAAAATTTTAGGAAACGAATCTTACAAGTTATGATTAGAAAACAGAATTCTGAAAAGAACAGCACATAAAAATTGTTTAAAAATTTATCAAACACAAAAAATCAACATCAGTGGAACCACAATTAGGAGCACAAATTCTATTAATCAGACCAAAAGATATACCACGAAATATGGAACCAATCATAATTATCAAGACATAGCTACACATGTGCCGAAATCTAGATATTACATGCATATAAGCCTCAAGACCACAAAAAAAAGAATGATAGAAATTTCAAACATGGATCTTTTAAACAAAATTTTAAAATTATCTAAACAATTATTTAATAAAATTCAAAAATCTACATTTCAAATAAAAATTATAATCAATAAAAAAGAGATAAGATATAAAGATAAAGGGAAGAGAAAAATAGGCAAGAGTTCAACTAGAACTAACTGTTCCCATTCTTATATTCCGTCCAGAAAGAAAATTTTACAAAAAAGAATTAAATATACTTCTTGGATGAAACATGGAAAAAAAAGAGGAAAGGAAGAAGAAAGAGTGAAAAAATTAGATAGAAGACAAAAACAATTATATACAACATATTTGGCCCTTAAGCTAGAAATAATTAAAAAATCTTTAGCTCATGAAACCAAACTCCTGAAACAGGAGAATGAACACCAGACAATGTTCAGAAGTGAAAAAAAAGACTCCCTTCAACATATTGGTTTTACAAAATTAGGGAACAACTAGACTTAGAAAACCCATATGGAGACTACAACCAGAAAACTTTCAACAAAAAAGCAATATGACAAGTAGAAGAATTCATAAAAAGAAGCAACCTGACACTATACTACAAGACAGCATGTCAATTATATGTTACTTTCTAACATTGTCCAAATGTACTATTGGATGGATCTTTAAAAAAAATAACAGTCAACAACATAGGACAAATGACCAATCAACAGTTTGAAGATCTACAAAAAGCCATAGTTGACATAACTATTAAATATTACATAAACAAAGTTTTATCAACAAACATAACCGACTTCATAGGAGCTCAATATTAAAAAAAGAGGAGATAATATTATTTGAAGAAAAAAAGCCTATCAAAGAAAAAAAGAAAAACATGATCTGAAGAAAAACATAACAAAACATGAAAAGACACAGAATAGTGTACAATAATGTTAGATAATGTGTTATAACATAGGATAACGTGTTATAACATGGGATAATGTATTATAATATAAGATAATACAGAATAACATGTAATAATGTTAGATAACATGTTATAATATAGAATAATTAATTATAATATTAAAAAACAAAGTAATAGCTAGCAAAAACAGACAATCCAAAGCAATTCTGTAAAACTAGAAAATAAATATATATAGCAGTAGCATTAGAAACAAAAAAGACAGAATACTCAAACAGAAATTTATTAGTTACTATTCCTCAGTTAAAAACCATATTATTCCAAAATATCAATAAATATACTTATTCAGCATCTTAAATCCAATTTTTTGCTATTAACTCTAAATGTTGATAGTAATTGATACTTAAAACCTGCAGGAACAATAGTCTTTGATCATGGCTATTGACAAAATACTAACTTATATTGCCTTGGCTTATTGTCTTTATTTTTCCTTATCTCTTTATTTTTGCTTTATTTTGTTGTGTATACTAATTGATTAAAAATTAAGCACTAAGTATTAATGTCAAAGATTGCCTAGTAAAAGACCCCTGTAAGTGGATAGAATACATAAGAATTACGGATTGCTTATCAGAGGATTGCCAGCCACTATGTTAAGAAAAAAATTGACAAAATTGCGATTCTGAAAAGCGATGGATAAAATAACATGAGAATCTCTGTCTATTATATAAAAAACTCCAATAAAAAACCTTCAAATCAAAACACTTTCAGATATTACTAACATTATCAATTGAGCACCAAGTTACAGGTTTGTTATTTGCTTTGAGACCCCAAATAATCACTTGTAACACTATTTATTAAATTATTACTCTAATCTGTAACAATAATATTTTAGAATTGTTATGTCTAATGTAATTACTACTTTGATTTAATTGTTGCTGTGTTATTTCCATAAAAGAACACCAAATACTACTAGAAATTTTTGGGTCTTTTTTCTTTTATGTTGTTAATATTGTTTTGTTGTTGGTTTTTAATTATTAAAAACTAATAAATCTTTAATAACTGAATTTATTTTCAAATTATCTTCTATAATTTAAACTGCTAAGCTTATAAGTAGAATGACCAATTCTGTGCTATTTATTTATATAGTTATTTTATAGTAAAAATTTACTTTTTTTTAGGAATTGCTTATCTAAAAGCTTATTAAAATATATAGTTACTTTGCTGTAAAAATTAACTCTTTTACAAAAAATTTGTTTATAGGGTATCTTAATGATTATAATAATAAAAAATAAAAAATAAAAGAAATGTAAATTTATTAAGAAAATTGTTTTTATCTAGACTTGGAATTATTAATAAATTATTAAAATTGATAACTAATCAATTTTAAAATATTAGTTAGAATTCAGAGAATTTTAAGTAAAATATTTATAATTTTTGTTGTTTTTAAGACAGTTTTTATTGAAGTAATTTGTATAATTACTAAAAAAATATTTCTAATAAAAGATAATTTAAGCTAAAATATATTTTCTCGAAAAGAAAAGCTCTTCTTTTATACAATTTATTGTAGTATTATTCTTTAAACTTGTACTTTTTTTACTATAGTTTTAATGAATTTAAAAATACATTTTAATAAATTATAAATTGTTTTTATAAACTATAAATTATTTTAGTGAATTATTAAATTAATTTACAAAATTTTACAAATTTTGACAAATTCTTGAATATTATAAAGTTTAGTGTATTACATAATCTGATTATTACAATTGTGTATTCTATAAATTAGATTATTAATTAAATAATAATGTTTAATAATTTTGATTAATTAATAAATAATAATTAAAATAATAATACTATATATTAATTAATAATAAAAATTATAAGAGTAATTTTATGTTAATTAATGATTAAAATTTTATTAATAATATTATACATGATTTTTATATTCTGATTATTAAAATTAAATTAATTGTTTTTGTTATCTTCACTTCAGATTAAATATTATTAGCATAAATAGCTTTAAAACTCTAATAACTTGAACCAATTGTTCTTAATTATGGTAATTAATAATATTAATTATATTTTTCTATTTTTTTCATTTTATTTTTTTTTTATCTTTAATTTTTTTTTTGTAAAGTAATAACATTAAAAATTAACTGTTTAAAAATAGACTTCATAATAATCTAATAAAAGAAAAAAGCTTTCTTTAGTGTTAAATATTAATTTTATTTTATTAGTTTACTAAAAAAATGAAAAAACAATACCAGATTATAATGAGTGTACTTAATTAGCTTAGAGAAAAAAACTTATATCTACAAATAAAATCTGCTAGAAAATCTATTTCTGTATTTTATAATCAAAGAACTTTACAGTTAAATTTACATATATTAAAAATTTTTAGAGACTGATAACCTATAATATTAGAGAAACTATTATATCTACACACAATCTACTTTCAAATACCAAAGCATAAACACCAAAAATTATGATTTTTATTTTATTAAGTTTATTTGTAATAATATATTTAAAAAACAGTTTAATTCATGTTAAAATGTATAACAGATTTATTAAGTTTTTTAGTAATATTTACAATAATTAAGTTAATTAAGCTATAATTAACTTTAACTTAACAGATAGATATTAAGTGTTTGATAAATTAAATCAAAGTAAAGTATTTTTTTTTCTTTTCTAGCATATTTTCTATGATTTTTTTCTGTATAAAATTAAAAAACAAGAAAATATATATAAATATAAAATTAATTTTAAGTTTATAACTAAAATAAGACATGTAAAAAATCAGATTAATTTAACATTTTTTGTTATTAATATATTTGTTAATAGTACTATTTAAATAGATAACAATTAAATTACAACTTAATATATTTTAAATATTATAAATAAATTTTTTTAAATTAATAATAATTTACTTAATAATAATAAAACAGTGGTTATTTTAATCAATCATAGAATTATGAATCATTTTTTGTTGATTAGTAATTTGCCAATTTTGATGACTAAAAAAAAAAATTTTATAGATATTTAAGTATTTTTTTTAACAAAGAGTTTATTTAAATCTAATTTGGTAAAGACTTATTTAAACATTAATTTTTTTGCTAATAGAGTTTTAAAAAAAGCTATTTCTAATAAATAGTTTCTATATTTGGTTTTAATAGTACTTTATTTTATTATTAACTATAAAACTTAATTTAGTTTTATTTTTAATAGAGTATATAATAAATAAAACACTTTAATTTATAAGAGCTTAAAGTTTAAATCTTGTTTACTTTTAAACTTTTTGAATTATATAATTTATTTTTTTTCTTTGTATAGTTTAAAAACTTTTAAACAAGTGCAAACTAAAAACAAATTGGCTTTTATGCTAAGTTTTTATAATATATATAGCATCTTGAACTATTTGTTCATTTATAAATTTCTTAACTTATAAGTTTTAAGCTGGTCTCTTTGTCACTTTTTATGCTATCTAGTCTATTTTAAGATTAATTTATTAAACAATTTTTTAATTAGTGTGGTTTATTTTTTTTGTGATTATAATTTGTTTTTAATCAATTTTTTGTGTTTGGTATTTTGCTTTTAAAATAGGATTTTAATATTAATAATCTTAGATAGATTTGTCTTTTTTAAGATGTCTTATTTACTTAAATAGTTTAATATTGTTTTTGTTAAATAATTATATAATAAAAAAAGTGATGTTTTTAACTAAAAAATTTTTAAATGTTGAAAAAGATTGGATTTTTGGAATTCTGTTTTTGATTGGTTTAAATCTGCTACTAAATTTTTAAATAGGTTAGTTTTCTGTATTTTTAACTTATTTTTGGCTATTAGCTTTCAATTTTTATATGTTTTTAGTTCATATAAGTTTAATTTGGTTTATTACCAACTATTAGATGTTAATATAGCTTGCTTTTTTGTTTATACCAGTAGTTTTTTTTAGCAATTTGAATATTATTAAAATAAAGACTAATGTTTTGGCTTTTTTTAAAAACATAAATCTGGGTTTAGATATTAAAGTGTCTAAATTAATATCTTTTATTATAACTAAGTTGCAAACTATTGTGTTTGCTTTAGAATATTTTTTTTTTATACAATTAAATTGTTTTCTAATAGCCAAGTAGTTTTGAACATATATATTATTTAAAGTTGGCTTTGGTTTTATTAGATTTTTGTAATTATTGTTGAATTAAGTATTAATATATTGTAAATATTATTAAGAAAAAAAATTTAAGTATTAATTAACACAAAGTTAAAAACTATTTGAATGTTTTAAACATTAAAAAACCTAATGTTTTGGCTAATACAGTTTTATTTTCAAATGTGGTGCTTTTAAGTTATATACAAAAACATTATTACAAATAATTATTTGGGTGCTAAAATAAATAACAAACCTGTAACTTAATGTTCAATAGCTGTTAATAATAATGATTTTTAAAAATTTTCATAATCTAAAAGTTTTGGTTTAAGTTTTTTGTATAATAAATAAAGATTTAATTATTGATTTCTTCTCAATTTTTGTCTTTAATATAATGACTGATTTAATTTAGCAATTGTGTTTTTTTAATAAACTATCTTTAAGTTTTTACTTTTGTTTCTTGGGTCTTTTACCAGACTATTTTTAACATCAATATTTTAGTACTTATTTTTTAATAAATTAATAAACAACAAAAAAACAATAAAAAAAAAGAAAAAAAATCAAAAATTAGTATTCTATTAATAACTATAATTAAAAGCTATTGTTTTAATGTAATTAAGTTTTGGATTTTATTAACATTAATTGTTGATAGTATAAAACAATAAGTATTCTTTAAGCAATCAATAATGATATGAATTTAGATAGTAAAATGTATTTTATTAATATAAGTATGATTTTACTTTTAGTAATAGTAACTATTAATAAAAAAAAGATATTTTTAATGATTATTTATCTAAATATCTGTCTGAATCTAATTAACTTTTTTTCTTGCTTCTAATATTACTATTATATATACATATTTCTTATTATATAAGATTTTTTAAAATTTTTCAATTTCTCAAAAAAATCTTGAAATTCTGGAATTTTAAAATTCTAATTTTTTGAGAAAAATTCTGAAATTTTTTTTTTTACTATAACAATTTTCTATTACCTATTTTTTTACCTATTATAATTTTTATTTTTCTATAAGTAACAATATTTTATTAAAGTTAATAATAAAATTGTTTTAAAAAATACAAAGTATTTTGTTTATAGAATTTTTTAGATAATTTATTGTGTTTATTAAAAAATTAGATCTGGTATTTGTGTTTTAAAAACTAATTTACTTAAAAATATAGATTGGTTCAAATTATTGCTAGTGTAACATTCTAATTTTCACATATTAACAGAATTTATAAGTAAAGTTATAGCTAAAGCATATTTTTATTTTATAAAAACTTTATATTACAGATTGTTTATAATTATTTATAAAATATCTATATAATAAATACTAATATTGTATTTTATATTTGTTTTGTAAGAATATTGAGTTTTCAAATCATGTTTTTTCTTGTAAATTAGATGATAAATCTTGTAAAAAACTGTTAAATTTTATATAGTTATTTAAAAGTTTGTTTAAGTTTTTCTTATGTATTTTACAATTATTTTCTTTGTGTTTTTCTAATATTTTAGTATATACAGTTTTATATAAAAAATTTGTTTTTTAAAACTGGTTTTAAGAATCTTTTTTAATTTTTAAAAATACCAAAATTACTAATGAAAAAATTATGAATTTTGTATATAGTTTTAAATTAACTTATACAAATAATATCTGATTTGTTTATTTTAAACATCAAACTTTTATAGAAAAGAATAGTCTTATTTTATATGATAAAACTATTTTTGTGATTATTGTTAGTTTGTTATTTGTATTGTTTAGTAATATAATTAAACTGCTTAAGATTGTTAAAGCTTTTAAAGTTAATTTTAATATATATAAATTATGTTTATTTTTTTGATATTAAAAACATGGTTTTTGTATATAATTTTGTTTTGATTGGCTTAAATAACTGGTTATATATAGTTAAATACATAATTCTAGTTTAGATTATTTAGTTTAATATATTATACTAGATAATATTTGAATCTTACTTATTAAATAAAATAATAATAAAAAATTATTTTTATTTTTATTTTTTATTTTTATTTTATTAATTTAATATTTAAAGCTTTTTAAAGTTAAATAACACTTTTTTAAAATATTTTTTTTAATTAATATTAAATTAAAGCAATTTTTAATTATTATTAAAATACTATTTTTGGTTTTAAATAAAAATTTTTTATTATATTATATATATTGTACTTTTTAAAACCTAATTTTAAATTTTATTTATTGTAATTAAAGATTAATTTTGTAATTGTTTGAAATATTTCTCTAATTTAAAACACAAATATTAATATTTTTTAAATATTTTTCTAAATAAAATAATAATTTTTTTAATAAATTTTATTAACAAACAATAGTTTTATTTAATAATAAATATAAGTAATTTTATAATAATTTTGTAATAATAATTTAATTTTTCAACAATATTTTATTGTTATTTTTATTAATTAAAAGATTTATCAAATATTAAATATTTTTTAATATTAAAATTTGAAATTTCTAATCCGTTTTTTTAATATTAAAATTATATTATATATATATATATTAATAATTCTGTAAAATAACATATTGTAATACTTTATTTTTGTTATTTTAAAATAATATTTACTACTATTATAATATAATATTTTTTTACTATTATTATAATTATTACTATATAAATTTTTGTATTATTATTATAATATTTTATAATTGGTTAATTTTTTGTATTATTGTTAATTTTTTTATTTTTTTTATTATTATAAGTTTAATGAATATGGTGTTACTGGAGGTTTTTGGTCTCTTTTCTTAAATGTTGTTGATGTTGACTTGCTGTGAATTCATGTTTCCAGGAAGTAGTTGAACCTCCAGTAACTGAATTTATTTTCAAATTATCTCCTATAATTTGAACTGCTGGGCTTATAAGTGGAATGGCCAATTCCATGCCAGTTACTTTATGTAGTTACATTGTAGTAAATGTCAACTCTTTCCCAGGAATTGCTCATCTGAAAGTTCACTAAAAATGTGTAGTTACTTTGCTGTGAAAGTCAACTCTTCTACAGGAATCCCATCTATAGGCTACCCTAATGATTATAAAAAAATAAAAAAGAAGTAAAAAAAATGTAAAAGAAATAGAATTCTGTCAAGGGAAACGTTTTCTATTCAGGTCTGGAGTCACTAACAGTTTACTGAAATTGGTAGTTAATCAATTTCAAACTGTTTAGTAGAAATTGGTTAATTTCAAAGGGAAATAATTAAGAATTTGATTTTTCAAATTATTTGATATTTTATTTTGTTTTTGTGTGTAAAGGATGATTTTAATTGTTAAATCTGAAGTAAGATACATTTCCTCGAAAAGAAAAGCTTTTCTTTTATACAACTTGTCATAACACTATTCTATGAACTTGAACTTTGCTCTTTTCTACAATTTTGCTGAACTAAAGATACATTTTGGTAAACTACAAGTTATTTCTGCAAACTAATAGATATTTCGGTGAACTATTAATTATTTCGATGAATTTCTACAAATTTCAGCAAACTTTTGAATGTTATGTATTTTGGGGTATTGCATGATTAATCATCACAATTAGGTTACATCTGTGTTATGTACAAATTGAGTTATTAATTAAATGATAATTTTGGACATTTTTGCTAATGTAATAAGTGATAATTTGAAACAATAATATATGCTAATTAATGATAGGGATTATAAAGATAATTTCATGCTAAATAATATCTCTAATTTCGTCTGGTAATATAATCTTCTCCTCAAGACTGAGCTCTGTCAAAGTCTAAGTACTGTCTGTAATTTCCAAATAGTAATCCAAGATTATTAAAAAAATTTGGTCTGAAAATTTTTGAAATTCCAGTTTTGTGAGCTTTCCAATATATTGAATCTTCAAGGGTTGTAAAATTGGGTTTTGTAGGACGTTTTTACAGGTGTGAAATAGGTTATAAAGTCTAAGAACAGCTCTGAACTTGTAGCGACTGTTTGTTGATTCAGCTGTTGTCTTGAATTTATTGTGGAGTTGTTTCTGAATAGCTTCTTTTATAAGATTTGCTGCTGTAAGCTTCCATTTTTGTTCGTGAAGTGTTTTTCCAATGTAAAAATATCTATATATTGGAGTATAGTTGTAGTTTTCTTCATTAAGACACAGTTGAAGTTTTTGTTGAATAGTAGCATTTGGTGGAATACTAATAGGAGTGAGTATTAAGTTTTCTCTTAAAGCAAGCTTTAAAAGTTCTGGCAGGTAAATTCCAGAATAACTTCTTGTGTTCTTCTTATATGGGTAATATTTTCATGAATTTGGGGCTAACTTTGTAACTACTTCTGTTTGGGTATAATTAATGTGGTTTCCAGTAACAGTAATAGATAATTCGGGTATTGTTTTTAAAGCTAACATTAGTTTTTGA